>VZQC01007535.1:255759-382423 GCA_009823505.1 Rhizomys pruinosus
TTTTTTTTTTTTTGGTCTCCCTGTAGCCCCAGCTGTCCTGGAACTCACTCTGTAGACCAGGCTGGCCTTGAACTCACAAATATCCGCCTGCCTCTGCCTCCCAAGTGCTAGGATCAAAGGCGAGCGCCACCATGCTGGGCTCTTTTTGTTTTCAAACAGACTATCATATTGCTCAGGCTGACCTTGAACTCACCATACAGTGGAGCATGACCCTGAACTCCTCATCCTCTTGCCTCCACCTTTCAAGTGCTCAAGTCTTGGGATTACAGTGTAATGACCAGAAAAAACTCCATTTTAAATGGAGAAACCCTCACTCTTAGCTCAAGGCTGCCACAGTGGGTTCCAGGCAGCCTGGAACCCCTCCCCTTTCCTGAGCTTGTCCAACTTTGATAAAACAGACATAATTAACCACTAGTTTTTTGGCTTCTGGAACTTGCTTATCTTACTTAAAAGTAACCTGACATTTTCCAAGCTTTGCTTTGTTGGCCTCCCCTTTAAAAGTGCTCCCTCCCACTTACTCAGGGCTGCAGCTTTCAATCAATTCAGAAACTGCAACTGTAATAAATTTAGCTGATTAACGTTTGATTTGGGTCTGGTAGTCTTTCCTGGCATTTTCTTAAAAAAAAAAAAAAACAAAAACCACACTCCACAACAACAGAAATGCATCATCACACTAGAGATGGGTGTTTTGGGGTGGGAGTGGAGTAGAAAGACGAAAACTCATTGTATATGCAAAAGGTGTAATTTATAGTCTCTAGGCAGCTAATTTTCTCCTCCTCCTCACCCCCCCTTCCTCTTCCTAATCTTCTGCAATGCTGGAAATTGAACTCGGAACTTTGTGCATGATAAATAAGCACTCTATCACTGAGTTACATCCTCAGCCCCAAGCAACTAATTGAGTTAGTTTTACATGCAAAATTTAATTTACTGGTTCCCCCCCCCCCCCAGCTTCCCCACCCCTTTCTCTCCCCTCTCAGTCTCTTTTCTGCTCTTACATCACATGCATCCTTTGGCCCGCCTCCCCTTCCTCAGCATATATTACATTTTAAAAAATTTTATGTGTATGAGTGTTCTGCCTGCATGTATGTAAGTGCACCTCTGTGTGCAATGCCTGCAGAGGCCAGAGAAGAGCGTCAGATCCCCGGTAACTGGAGTTCAGGACAGTTGTCAGTCACTATGCGGGTGTTGGGAACCTGAACCCAGGTCCTCTGGAACAGAGTATCCAATGCTCTTAACCTCCGAGCCACATCTCCAGCCCTCTGCAGGCATCTCCTTTTACCTTCTCTGGGTCTCCTTTTTAGTTGTTTTAGGCTTTACCCACATTTTACGCCGACTTACATCCTTTACAAGTTAGGATCTGCATGAGAAACATTCAATCTTTGTCTTTCAGAGTTTGGGAAGGTAACCCACTAACTCAAAGTAAGGTCAGTAATTCTTGGCAGAGTTGCCCTAGTTTTGGCGCGAGATGGTAGCGTTTGCAACTCGTCCACAGATACAGTTTGGAGTGGAAGAGGAGGAGAAAGCCAGAGTCCACCTAAGTCAGAGGGATTCCACAAACTAGCTAAAGAACCTCCAGAAAGACCTTGTGGGACACGCCCACACCAGACCAGCCAGTCTTTCCCTTTCCAGACGCTGAGGGGGAGGGTCTAGTGCTAGGCCACGCCCCCAAATGGCGGCCAACCGGACATGGCGATCGGACTTCCGTCTAGCGATGGGTTACTTCCGGATTGGTTAAGCTCTCCCTGCGGGCGCTGGTCCTAGAGATCCAGAGCAAGGCCAAGGCCGGGGCGCTAGGCGGGCGATGCAGGGGGGCAGCCCGGAGGATGGGGAGCGCGACGCGGACGACGACGCGGCGGGGGCGGTCGCCGGGCCTCCGGCCATTGACTTCCCCGCCGAGGGTTCGGACCCCAAGTATGATGGTGAGTCGGGAAGGGCGCGCACAGCTGGCTGCCCCGTGTCCACCTGCGTTCCTGCGCGCGCTGGCGTCCCCGAGATCCACCTGGGCTGCCTCCGGGTTTGAACCCGGGTCCAGGGCTGCAGGAAGCCTGGAGTCTTTGTCTGCGGCCGGTCCAGGGTAAGGTAAACATGTCTTCTAAAGCAGAGCGCCGGAACCTGCTCCATTTGTTGACGTCTCTTTTCCTTGAGTTTCCTTTCTGCGGTCTGGTGGCCCTGGGACTGTGAACCACTTCCCTAAGGCCGCTTTCCAGCTCTTATCCTCTGCGGTTTTGTTTCTGTGTTTGGTCTTTCCTATTGCTCACTATAGAATGAGAACTTCCCTGGCTCACCAGTCTGAACAGTTGGGCTAAAGGTTTTAATTCGCAGCTTTGTCTTTTGTTTTACGGATAGGATAATCAATGGTTTCCTATAGCCAAGTGGTGAGGAAATGTCCAATTTTCATGAGGTTCATGACGGATATGAAAGTGAGTGGTCCTCAACATCAGTTTTAACCAGGTCAAAATGTATTTTTTTTTTCTCAAATCTAGACCCGTGGCCTCCCCATTCCCCCACCCCACCAAAATGTATTTTACTGAATGTGTAATTAACTGCTTGCCTCCCTTTGCTTTGGCGCATTTAAAAATTAAACTGGGCCCTCAATAGTGAATGCATTGAGTGGTGGTGCACATCTGTAATCCAAACACTGGGAAAAATCGAGGCAGGACCAGGAGTCGAAGGCCAGTTTGGACTACATGAGACTTTTTCTCCAAAAACTAACAATCAGAAAATAATGAATTGGTCATAGTGGCCTACACCTTTAATCCCAGCACTCCAGAAGCAGAGGCAGGCCTCAGATCTCCACCAGTACTAGCCTGGTCTGTGTAGTCACTATGTAGGCCAGCCAGGGCTGTACAGTGAGACCTTGCCCCCACTCCCCCTTAAAAGTAATGAATACTACCCCTCCCCCCCAACCCACTGAAGCAAGACAGTTTCAGCTATGGAGTATCTCAGTATCTCATGGAAAGATTACAAAAATTTTATGTGTATGAGTGTTTTGCTCACATGTATCTAAGTGCAGTGCCAGTGGAAGACAGGTGTTAGCCACCATGTAGGTGCTGGGAACTGAATCTGACTCCTCTGCAAGAGCAGCCAGTACTCATAACCACTGAGCCATCTCTCCGGCCCTAATTGTTTTAAACGCTATCCGATTTCCCTAACAAGCCAAGTGGTATGTTATACCTACAGGTAGCTCAAGAATAAGGAAAGCTATGTCATAGGAAAGGTCCCAGCTGTAAACATGAAAGTCTATCTTTTCTGTGACATTATGATAAGAGTTTCTGCAGACCAAAGATTATTCGCGAAGGGAGTGATCTGAGACAAGCTTTAAAACTTTTACTCTGAGGTTACTGATAATACTGTTGCATTTACATATTGCTGTTTCTTCCAAAGAGACTTAGAATGCCCAGACACATTTAATATATGTAAAGATCTGTGAGAAATGTAGTATCATTTTTAATAGATGTGAAAAAAATAGTTAATGACACTTCACATGTGGGCTATGTGATTTGAGGAGGTCATACTGCCAGTTAATGATAGAAAATTCCAAACCTTGATGTAACTTTAGCAGTTGATTGTAGAAGTTCTTGTAGCCTCTCACGCTCTGATATAGCTGCTTTCTGTGGAACAGCAGGCATTAGGAGAGCCAGCAGGGAGTCCATTTTTAGTCATTCATTTTCTTCCAACTGTTGTCAGTTTTAGAAGAAATATGTTTGCTTGGTGTGGTGATGCATTCCCTTAATCCCAGTACTCAGGAGGCAGAGGCAGGTGGATCTTCTGAGCTTAAGACCAGGCTGGTCTATAGAGCAAGTTCCAGAAATAATGAAAACAAAAATCTCCCAAGAAGACCACCAAAAAAACAACAAAAAAACAACAAAAATTATGTTGGATTAATCCTTCAGGCTGCTTTTACAAAGTGTATTACTCTTGTGCTGGGTATTGAATGTAAGGCCTTGCACATGCTCCTCTCTCAGCCTTCTTTTTACATTTTATGCTTGAGACAGGGTGCCATTAAATTCCCTAAGCTGGCTTTGAATTTAACTCTAATCCAGACTGGTATTGAATTTGCCTCAGCCTCCCAAGTAGCTAGGATTACAGGCTGTGCCACCAGGCTTGGGTTGATCTTTTTCTTTTCTTTTAAATTAATTAATTATTTATTTTTATTTTATTATTTTTTTGTGTGTATGAGTGTACTGTCTGCATGTAGGTTGGTGCACTGTGTCATGCAATGCCGTGGAGATCAGAAGAGGGCATAGGATTCCCCTGGAACTGGAGTTAAAGACGGTTCTTAGCCGCCATGTGGGTGCTGGGAATCGAACCCGGGCCCTCTGCAAGAGCAGTCGGTGCTCTTAACCACTGAGCCCTCTCTCCAGCCCCCGGGTTGATCTTTTTCTTAATGATGGCCCGTATGAACCTTATTTTCCTGATTGAATTAGATTGTCTGTTTCTTGTGTGTTTACCCACATCCTGCTTGGGAAAATCTATATCTGATATCTTCTTTATGAGAACTCGGAGTCATTTTTCCTTTTAGTTATGTTTCCTCTTTACCTGTGACTGGTACTGTGATGTGGACTGTTCAAGCCTTTTTTATTTTACTTCATTTGAGTATCTGTTTATTGGTCTTTAAGAATTTATTTATTTATTTATTTATTTATTTATTTATTTATTTATTTTGAGGAAAGGTCTCCCTGTAAGCCCAGCTGGTTTAGAACTCACTACGAGACCAGGCTGGCCTTGATCTCAGAGATCTGCCTCTGCCTCTAGAGTGCTGGGATTAAAGGTATGTGCCACCATGTCCAGCTAAAGTATTTTTCATTATGTGTATGTGTATGAGTCTATGTCTGGTATATACGCATGAGCACAGGTGTCCTCAGAGGCTGGGATTCCCTGGAGCTGGAGTTATAGAGGGTTGTGAGCCACCTGAGGTAGGTGCTGGGAACTGACCTTTGGCTCTTTGCAGGAGTAGTACATACAACTGGCAATCTCTGTAGCCTCTGTTGGCCTTTTAAAAGTCATCATATTCTTAAATTATTTTTATTAGTATTTTGAGATAGGGTCTCATGTATTCTAGTCTGGCCTCCAACTTGTTATATAGCCAAGGATGACCTTGAACTTCTGATCCTCCTGCCTCTACTTCACAGTTGTTGGGATCCCAGGCGCTTATATGTGGCCGTGCCTGTTTTATTTGTCTTGCTGGTGTTTGAACCCAGGGTTTTCATGTATGCTAGGCAAGCACTCTAGCAATTAAGACAGATTCCCAGCCATTTCTTATGTTGGATTCATTTGACAGTCATATGATCAACTATTGTCTTTTAGTTTTTCTTACCAAAAGGTAGATTTTTTTTCTTGGCTGGCTGTGTAGCGCAGTGGTGGTAAGAGCAATGGCTCGTCATGTTCTAGGCCCTTGGGACAGAGGCAGGAAGACTGCTTAACTTTGAGGCTATCCTGGTCCCCCAGCTTCTACAATTCAACTCAAGTTTACCTCAGAAAACCTTAGATTAAAAAAAATTTTTTTTGCATATGTACATGTGTGTGGTATGCATGGTTGTTTGTGTGCACGTTCAAATGTATGTGGATACAGATGTGTGTTGGGTGGGTGTTCATGCGTGTGAATCCATACATATGGAGACTAGAGGTTGACATCAGGTCTTCCTTAATTGCTCTCTATTCACTGAAGCAAGGTGTCCTAGTTACTTTCTGTTGCTGTGATAAAATATTCTGACCAAAACTAACTTGAGGAGACAGGGGTTATTTGGCTTACGCATCCCATTACAGTTCATCTTTGAGGGAACCCAGGGCAGGAACTCAAGGCGGGAGCCTGGAGGCAGAAAGTGAAGCAAAGACCATGGAAAAACGCTGCTTCCTGGCTGGCTCTTCTGGCCTGTGCACAACCCGCTTTCTTATATAACCCTGGACCACTTACCCAGAGGTAGCACCACCCATATAGGGCTGGACTCTCCCACATCACTTGACAATCAAGAAAATGCCACATGGACATGCTCAAGAGAAATTCCTGGGTTGAGGGGTCCCCTCTACCCAGATGTGTCAAATTGACAGCCGAAGGCAACCATGACACCAGGTCTCTCACTGAACCTGGACTTGCAGGTTTGGTTAGTTTAGCTGGCCAGTTTTCCACAGGGATCCTTTGTCTTTGTTTCTGAAGCACTGGGATCAGAGGTGGCCTGCCCCATCAGCTCAACTGTAACGTGAGTGCTGGGAACCCACATTCCACTCCTCATGCTTGTACAGCAGGGGCTTTAGCCTCTGAGACATCTCGCTAGCCCCAGAAAACCTTTCTTCAAAAAAATGTTTTTATTTACTTATTTATATTTAATGCGTATGAGTGTACTGTCTGCATGCAGGTAAGTGCGCCCGTGTCATGCTGCAGAAGCCAGAAAAGGGTGTTGTATTCTCCTGGAACTGGAGTCAAAGACGGCCCTCAGGCACTATATGGGTGCTGGGAATTGAACACGGTCCTCTGCAAAAGCAGTCAGCACTCTCAACCGCTGAGCCATCTCTCCAGCCCTTTTTATTTATTTATTTTTTAAATTTTAAAAATTTTAATTTTATTTATTTCTGTATGTGTATGAATACGCTGTCTGCATGCAGGTCTGTGCACCCATGCCGTGTAATGCCATGGAGGTCAGAAGAGGGTCTCGGATTCCCCTGGAACTGGAGTTCTCCTGGAATTGGAGTTTCAGACGGGTCTCAGAAGCCATGTGGGTGCTGGGAATCGAACCCAGGTCCTCTGTAAGAGCGGTCGGCGCTCTTAACCTCTAGGCCATCTCTCCAGCCCTTTTTATTTGTTTTTATGTATATGAATGTTATGCCTGCATGTTGGTAAGTGCACCCATGTCCTCCAGTGCCCATGGAAGATGGAAGAGGGCATCAGATCCTCAGGAACTGGAGTTATAGATGGTTCTTAGCTGCCATGTGCATGTTGGGAACAGAGCCCAAGTCTTCTGTAAAAACAGCCAGTGCTCTTGACTGCTGAGTTATTTTTTGAGTCCTAAATTTTTTTTGATTTATTGTTTTATGTGTATGAGTGTTGACTGCATGTACGTGTGTCGACTACATTCATATTTGTGGAGGCCAGAAGATGATGTAGGCTCCCCAGAAATGGATGGAGTTAGAGATGGTTGTTAGCTGCCATGTGGGTGTAGGAACCAAACCCAGGTCCTCTGTAAAAGCAGCCAGTGCTCTTAACCTCTGAGCCATCTCTATAGCTCCCAGGAAACATTTCTCAGCCCAGCTGACCATAAGCACATTTTTACTCTTTTATTTTCCCACAGTTAAATTGCATTATTGGTAACTGATTACTGTTGGGTGAGGGGATGACTCCAGATAGCTGAGTAGACTCCAGTGATGAACTTGCACTAAGGGACATCTGGGTACAAGTGCTTGACTGGATAAGACAACATATATGACAGAATCCAGTGGCGGGGGGGTTTGGGTGGGCACAAATGGGGAGGGCATCTAAATTTAAGATCTATTATATGAAATGTGCAAAAACTCAATATTTAAAAAATGTTAAAAACTCAATATTTTAAAAAATATGAAATGCACAAAAATTCAGTAAAATAGAAATTAAAAAAAGTTTCTTTAATTGAATTATGGTGTTTTGTTATTATGAGATATGTTTACCAATCATTTTCTCTTCTCTATTTTTAGAGTCTGATGTTCCAGCAGAACTCCAAGTGTTAAAAGAACCCCTGCAACAGTCCACTTTTCCTTTTGTAGTGGCAAACCAGCTGCTGCTTGTCTCTTTGCTGGAGCACTTGAGCCATGTGCATGAGCCAGACCCAGTTCATTCAAAACAAGTATTTAAATGTAAGTAAGAACAAATGGCTGTTGTTAAACAAAACTTGTAAAAAATACAATATTCAGGGTTATAGGTCTGAGATGTAGCTGGTGTATAAAAATTGGGTGCAAAATAGTGTGAATGGTGTACATTTCTTAAATTCATTTAGTATTTCCCTTTGGGTCAGTCTTTTTGTTTTAAGTTTCTTTATTTTATGTGTATCAGTGTATTGCCTGCATGTATGTAAGTGCACCTATGTCGTGCAATGCCTGGGGAGGACAGAAGAGAGATCTTCTGAAACGAGTTACAGACAGTTGTTAGCCACCATGTGGATGCTGGGATTTGAACCTGGGTCTTCTGTGTAAGAATAGCCAGTGCTCGGGGCTGGAGAGATAGCCTAGCAGTTAAGAGCACCGCTGCTCTTGCAGTGGACCCGGGTTCGATCCCCAGCACCCACATGGTGGCTAAGAACCATCTGTAACTCCAATTCCAGGAGAACTCCAGGCCCAGGGGAATCCGAGACCCTCTTCTGACCTCTGTGGCATTGCATGACATGGGTGCACCAACCTGCATGCAGACAGTACATTCATATACATAGAAAATAAATAAATAAAATTTAAAAAAAATAGCCAGTGCTCTTAACCGCTGAGCCATCTCTCCAGCCCCCCTTTGGGTAATTCTTAAGAATATAATTCCTGACCTTAAGAAGTGTTTAACATCACTAATCATTAAGGAAATGCAAATCAAAACCACTTTAAGATATCATCTTACTCCAATAAAACTGGCTAGAATCAAGAAATCAATTGATACCAAGTGCTGGAGAGGTTGTGGGGAAAGGGGAACACTCATCCACTACTGGTGGGATTGTAAACTCGTACAGCCACTATGGAAAGCAGTGTGGAGAACCCTTGGAAGACTTGGAATGAACTTGCCACCCGACCCAGCCATACCACTCCTAGGCATGTACGCTCAAGACTCACCCTACTGCAGAGATACATGCTCGGCCATGTTTATTGCAGCTCTCTTCACAATAGCAAGGAGCTGGAACCAACCCAAATGCCCCTCAACTGATGAGTGGATAGAGAAAATGTGGTACAACAACACAATGGAGTTCTATGCAGCAGTAAAGAAAGATGACATCATGAGCTTTGCAGGAAAACTGCTGGAGCTAGAGGACATCATGCTGAGTGAAGTAACACAGTCCCAGAAAAACAAACAATGAATGGTATCCCTCATCTGTGGATGCTAGTGCCAATTACTCAGTTGTAAGTATTTCTTGTGCATGGCCCCTTGAGCTTTTGTCCAAGCAGTTGGGAGTGATGCATATTGGAAACAACAACAACAAGAACAACAACAACAGAAAGGACTGCATCGAAGAACTGACTGAAACAGTGAACTTCTGCTCAAAACAGTCAACTTCCACATGGAGAATATCGAGAAAGACTGAGAAAGAGATGAAAAGCATGTTTGGCAGAATGCATGAGCTCTGGTGGGGTGGGGTAGGGGACATGGGTCTAGATTTGATGAAAAAAAAAGAAGAATATAATTCCTGGAGAATTGCAAAATTGTATATCATTAAATAAATAAATAATAGTTCTTTTGTAAGCATAATTTGATATTTATATGATTTTCTTTCTTTTTCTTTTTTGAGACAAAGTCTTACTGTGTATCTCTGGCTAGCCTGGAACTTATGTAGACCAGGCTGCTTGAGAGGTCTGCCTGCCTCTTCCCCCTTCAGTGCTGGGATTAAAGGCATGCACCACCATATTTTATTTTAAGATAAAAAATTTTTATATATATGAGTCTTTGCCCAAATGTATATTTGTGTACCATATGCATGCAGTGCATGTAGAGGTCAGAAGAGGGCATTGGATTCTGTAGAATTGGACTTACAGATGCTTGTGAGCCACCACGTGGACCTTGGCACCTGAACTGGGTCCTCTTGAAGAGTAGCAAATACTCTTAACTGCTGAGCCGTTCTCTCCACCCCTATTCATATGATTTTTGAGAATCCATTAGGCTCTAGTTGGTGAGAAGGTAGAATAAACTGTGTACTCATTGTGGCCCTTTTTCTTTTTGGGGTGGGTATTCATGTAGCCTGGGTACCTTTACATGGTCTTAGAACTTAACACATTTTAGTTATGGATATATTACCATTTAGATAAATTGAATGAAACATGAAAGAGGGTTAAAATGTTTGTTCTGTGAATAAAGCAGATTTGCCTACTTTTTTCTTTTCCTCCTTCCCTCCCTCCCTTTCTCCCTTTCTTCCTTCTTTTCATCCCTTCCTTCCTTCCTTCCTTCTTTTCTTCCCTCCATCCTTCCCTCCCTACCTCCCTCCCTTCCTTCCTTCTTTTTTTTTTTTTTTTTTTGATCTTTTTGAGATAGGGTCTCCCTGTAACCCCAACTGGCCAGGACCTCTCTGTGTAGACCAGGCTAGCCTTGAACTCACAGAGATCTGCCTGCCTCTGCCTCCTGTGTGCTGGGATTAAGGTCGTGCGCCACCATGTCTGATTTCTTCCTTTCTTTAAAAAACATATTTTGTTTATTTTGTTTTATGTGTATGAGTATATTGACTGCATGTATGTAAGTGCACTCATGTTATGCAGTGCCCGTGGAGGTCAGGAAAGGTGTCAAATTCCCCTGGATCTGAAGTTAAGGACACTCGTCAGCTATCATCGGGTCCTCTGCAAGAGCAGCCAGTGCTTGTAACTGCTGAGCCATCTTTTCAGTCCCAAAATATTTTATTTTTTTTATTTTGTGTATTTTGTGTATTTTATAGTGTGAATTGCTTGCATGTAGGTAGGTGTACCCGTGGAAGTCAGAAGAGGGTGTCAGATTCCCTGGAACTAGAAATGGAAGGTTGGTAGCTACCGTGTGGGTGCTGGGACTTGAACTCAGGTCCTCTTCAAGAGCAATCAGTGCTCTTAACCACTGAGCCATCTTTCTAGTCTCCCTTTCTTATTATGTGTGTATATGTATGTTTGTTTATGTTTGTGAATATGAGTGCATATTTGCCACAGCAAATGTGTAGAGATCAGAGGACAGCTTTTGGGAGTTGGTTGTCTCCTTCCACTGTGTCTTCAGGGGGTCAGCCTCTGGTCATCAGGCCGTGTGGCAAAAGCCTTAACCAGTGAGCAATCTCACCAGCAGAACAAAGCAAATCTGATAATATAGATTTTAAGTTGAGGGCCATCTGGAGGATGAAGATGGTACAAAAGGGAGGGATGCTCCTTAGGTTCCAAAGTACTGAATTGTTACAGTAATAATTATAATCCTGTCTTTGAAAAGTAGATTATAATAATTTTACTATAAGAATCTTACTTATATAAAGCAAATCTGTGGGTACTACAATTCTTTTTTTCTTAGTGTTTTTCTCCTATGCTGGGGTTCAAACTCAGGGTCTGTACACTCAAAGCAGGTCCTGTACCACTGAACTACATTCCCAACCTGATTGTAAGATGCTTTTTTATTTTTTTAATTTTTTAAAAAATTTATTTATTTATTTATTTATTTATTTATTTATTTATTTATTTATATGAATGTACTGTCTGCATGTAGGTTTGTGCACCCATGTAGTGTAGTTCCGCAGAGGTCAGAAGAGGGTGTCGGATTCCCCTGGAACTGGAGTTCTCCTGGAATTGGAGTTTACAGATGGTTCTCAGCCGCCATGTGGGTGCTGGGGATCAAACCCCGTTCCTCTGCAAGAGCAGTCAGTGCTCTTAACTGCTAGGCCATCTCTCCAGCCCCTTTTTTATTTTTTAAAAAATTTTATTTATTTTGTGTGTGTATGAATGTAATGTCTGCATGTAAATTTGTGCACCTGTGTCGTGCAATGCCGCAGAGGTCAGAAGAGTGCATCGGATTCCCCTGGAACTGGAGTTCTCCTAGAACTGGAGTTACAGACGGTTCTCAGCCACCATGTGGGTGCTGGGGATTGAACCCGGGTCCTCTGCAAGAGCAATCAGTGCTCTTAACCACTAGGCCATCTCTCCAGCCTGTAAGATGCTTTTTAAAATTTTTTTTTATTCTTTTTATTTCTGTATGTGTATGAATGTTCTGTCTGCATGCAAGTTTGTGCACCCGTGTCGTGCAATGCCTCGGAGGTCAGAAGAGGATGTCGGATTCCCCTGGAACTGGAGTTCTCCTGGAATTGGAGTTTCAGACGGTTCTCGGCCGCCATGTGGGTGCTGGGGATCGAACCCAGGTCCTCTGTAAGAGCGGTCAGTGCTCTTAACCAGTAGGCCATCTCTCCAGCCCCGTAAGATGCTTTTTTAATAAAGATATTGTATATTAAGCCTTTTTAGATGACTGAAGTCTTAAACAAGTATATTTTAGCCAGTTCTGGTGGTGCATGCCTGTAATCCCAGCTTTTTGGAGGTAGAGACAGGAGGATCAGGAGTTCCAGGCTACTGTTGACTATATAATGAGTTTGAGGCCAACCTGGGCTACATGAGATACTGTCTCACAAAATCAAAAACCAGCCAGACATGGTGGCACATGCCTTTAATCTCAGCACTCAGGAGGCAGAGGCAGGTGAATCTCTGTGAGATCAAGGTCAGCCTGTGGCTATAGGGAAACCCTGACCCTGTCTCAAAAAGACAACAACAATAAAACACACCCGACCTAAAAAAGCCCCCAACCTAAAAAGGCATGGATATACATATGTGTATATATGTCCTCTTTATTTCTTTTATTTAAAATTTAAACAATTTTTTTTGTGGGGGGGGTCTTTTTGAGAGACAGGGTCTCCCTGTAGCCCCAGCTTTCCTGGAATTCACTGTGTAGACCAGGCTGGCCTTGAACTCACAGAGATCTTCCTGTCTTTGCCTCCTGAGTGCTGGGATTAAAGGCGTGCACTACTACAGCTGGCTAGTAAAATTTTTTTTGTCTTTTTTGAGACAGGATCTCCCTTTAGTCCCAGATGACCTGGAGCTTGCTATGTAGACCAGGCTGGCCTTGAGCTCTCACAGAGATCTGCCTGCATCAGCCTCTGGGGTGCTGGAATTAAAGGCGTGCACCACCACACCCGTCTCTGGCTAATAAATTTTAAACTTTAATCTTTCAACCTGGTTGTAAATTGTATACTTTGAGCAATGTGGTTTATTTTTTTAATCTGTGTATCAATCTGTTTTTTTTTAAACTTGTTTTATTACATACATTTTGTATAAGGGAGAGATACTTACTCTTTTAATTCAGCAATCCATTGTAGACTTCTGCAGTATGTCATCCTATAAAACAGCTAAATGTTCTTAAGTAAAAGTTTTTGCTATGCTTCACTTAGTTGATTAGCTAAATGGAGAATATTTGGTGTAGAAAAAGAGATTCTTTACCATTTATGTATTTCATTTTTGTCCTTTAATGGTGCTGGGGATCAAACCCGGGCCTTGCACATACCAGGCTTTACCACTGAGGTGTATTCTGAACCCTGTGGGTATTTCTTCTGTCCTGTTGTTTCTCTCCTTTCCTTCTCCCTTCTCCTCTTTCTTTCCCGTCTCCTCTCCCAGTCTCCCTCTCCTTTTCCTGTCTTCCTCTCCTCTCTGTTTTTTTCCCTTTTTTCTTTGTTTTCTGGTATGGTGAGATTTCAAGTATGAGCACTGAACCTGGCCCTATCTATATTTCTTGAATTAATAAAAGTCAGGACACTTCCACAGAGACATTTTTCTCAGGTCCTTGGTATCTAGTCTGTTATGTTCGTCTATTATGTCTGTTACATGCCCTTTGTATGATGGTCAATGGCATTACATAATAGGAAGAAGAAAACTTAATACTTGCCTCTTTTTTTTTTTTCTCCCGGCTACAGGGTCGCATACAGTCCAGACTGGCTTTGAGCTTACTGTATAGCTGATAGATGACCTTGAGCTTCTGGTCCTCCTTTCTTAGGCTCCTATGTGCTGAGATTATAGGTGTATGTCTAATAGTTTTCCATATTCTTTCTATAGTGCTTTGCCAGACCTTTATCAAGATGGGGCTGCTGTCTTCTTTCACCTGCAGTGATGAGTTTAGCTCATTGCGGCTACACCACAATAGAGCCATCACTCATTTAATGAGGTCTGCCAAAGAGAGAGTTCGTCAGGTAAGCTGTAACAGGTGCTCATTGTGTACGACAAGGAAATTTTAATTTTAAGAGAACTGTATGTTTTTCTGGGTGTCTGGCTCCATGGTAAGGGTGCTTGCCTAGCATGGCCAGTGCTGTGGGTTCTATGCCCGGCACTGGGAAAAACAACAACAGCAACAAACCAACTAATTCATATGTATTAAAAAATAATATATATATAAATTATTTTTATAAAAAATATTATAAAAATCTATATAAATTATTTTTAATATATATATGGTTTTTGTGTTTTTTTTAATTTTATTTATTTTTGTATGTGTATGAATGTACTGTCTGCATGTAGGTTTGTGCACCTGTGTCGTGCAATGCTGCGGAGGTCAGAAGAGGGTCTCGGATTCCCCTGGAACTGGAGTTCTCCTGGAATTGGAGTTACAGATGGTTCTCAGCTGCCATGTGGGTGCTGGGGATGGAACCCGGGTCCTCTGCAAGAGCAGTTGGCGCTCTTAACTGCTAGGCTATCTCTCTAGCCCCAAGGGTTTTTTTTTTTTTTTTTTAATTTTCACTTTAGAGCTCTGGTTGGCCTGTAACTCACTATTTAGACCAAGCAGGGTTCAAACTCACAGAGATCTGCCTCCCTCTGCCTCCAGAGTAGAGAGATTAAAGGTATTGCCACCATGACTGGGAGAAAGCTATCTTTTTAAAAGATTACTTAATTCTAACTATACTACTGGTTTTAAAAAATACAAACTTGGTTAAGTCAACAGTATTTATTACTGTTACTAATATTCCTTTGTTAGACTGTTTTGTGGGAGCCATGCTGGGGTATAAACAGTGAGGAAAATGGGCAAAATCTGTGCCCTCGTGAAGCTTCTACTCTGATGAGGGGCAATAGGTAATAGGGCAAATAAAAAACAGACTGGAGAAACATAGGGCGTGACCAGGATTACCAAATGCCAGAGGACCGCGTGACTCCCACGCAGAGTGGCTGTGGATGGCCTCGCTGAGAACGCAGTAGGTCAGGAACCAGAGCTGAGAGAATGAACTGCAGATCCATGGAGGAAAAGTCCCAGGCAGAGCCATGGCAAGTAGTAGGTCCCTTTGTTGGGTGTGCTGCTGGCAGTTTGCTGCTGGTGTGTATGTGTCTGGTGTGGAGCCAGGCAAAGGGGAAATGTTTAGGAGAGGGGTGGCGGGAGCAGGATCCCTACCTCACTTTATTTCCTTTGATAAAAGCAGGTTTATTGGATCTTCTCCAAGGGGCAGCAGACTGGGAAGTAACAAGTATACTGTCTGTAGGCTTTTTCTTTTTTCCTGTTGTTTGTTTTTGTTTTTTTGAAACAGAGTCTCACCTTAGTCTAGGCAGGCCCAGAGCTCATTATGTATGTAATCCATGCCGGCCTCAAAGTCAGTCCTCTTCCTGCTTTATTGTCCTGAGTCCTGGGATTAAGAGATGTGAGCTGCCACCATGCCCAGATTAGAGTAGGATCTTTAGAACATTTTAAAGTAGTTGTGGTTTTTTTTTTTTTTTTTTTTTTGAGACAGGGTCTCACTATGTAGCCCTAGTTGTCATGGAACTGTCTGTGTAGACCAGGCTGACCTGGAACTCACAGAGATCCAGGCTGCCTCTGGCTCCTGAGTGTTAAGATTACATACCTGGTATTGCAGGTTTTGAGCATAAGAGCAGTTTAACAGGCTTACACCTGCCACTGTGCTGAGACTAGATGGAGGGGATCAAGCTTGAACCAGGGAAACAGTACATCCATGTGGGTGGGTGGGGCTGGGGTGCCTCTAAATGGCCGGGAGCCGTGGAGATGGGAGAGTGGCCAGTGTATGAAGATTTTGAAGGTGAGGTCACTATTTAAATAGCTCATGAAGTTCCTTGCAGATTATCATCTTTGAACTATCTTTAGTCATAACTCTTAGGATACATTTAAAATGCTATTTGGGGGCTGGAGAGATGGCTCAGTGGTTAAGAGCATTGGCTGTTTTTGCAGAGGACTGGACCCAAGTTCAATTCCCAGCACTCATATGTTAGCTAATAATTGTCAGAAACTCCAGTTCAGGAGATCTGACACCCTCTTCTGGCCTTCATAGGCATTGTGTGCACAGTTGCTCTTAACATACATGTACACAAAACACTCAGATACATAATATTTTTAGAATTAAATGTTGTTTTTAAGCTGGGCATGTTGGCCCAGTGCTATAATCCCAGCACCCAGGCAGAGGCAGGAGGATTGGTGTGAGCTTGGTCTACATAGTGAGCCCAAGACCCTGTCTCAAACCCAAACCAGGGCTGGAGAGATGGCCTAGTGGTTAAGAGCGCCGACTGCTCTTGCAGAGGACCCAGGTTCAATCCCCAGCACCCCACATGGTGGCTGAGAACCATCTTTGACTCCAGTTCCAGGGAAATCCAACGCCCTCTTCTGACCTCCACGGCATTGCACGACACGGGTGCACAGACTTGCATGCAGACAGTACATTCATACACATCCAAAAAAAAAAAAACCCAAACCAAACCAAGAATAACAAAAATGCTATTTTTAGCCCCATTTTTGTAATCCAAGCACCCAGGAAGCTAAGGCAGAAGGATTAGGAGTTTGAGGCCAATTTTGGCTGTATAATGAGACCTTGTTTCACACATAGACACACACACACAGACACAAAGTTCTCTAATAAAATATTTTTTTTGGTTTTATTTTTAATACTTGAGCGTTTGAGCTATTAATGTGATGTTGAATATGATTCCTTGTTTAACTATTCGATTAGTTTCTAAACAATTTCTTTTGGTTTTAGGATCCTTGTGAAAATAATTCTTACATGCAAAAAATCAGGTATGTATTATTTGCTTTAAACTAAAAGAAATCAAGATTAAGAAAATATTAGTTTATAAAAAGATATTTTGGGAGAAATGTTCTTGCAATATAGCCCAATTTGGCCTTGAACTTGAAGAGTCATCCCCTGCCTCTGCCTCCTGAATGGTGGCATTTCAGGCATGTTCCACCATGCCCTGTTTTATGAGAATTTAAACTCTGTGATAAGCACGTAGTACTGCCTCAAGATTCCCTTCATTTCTCATCTTCCTCTTTGATCTCAGGACCCCACTGAGTGTGGATTCTATTATCTTTTTTTCTGTTTGTTTTTTTGAGACAGGGTCTTGTGTAACCCAGGGTGACTCATACTTCTTATACAGCTGAGGCTGGCCTTGAACTCTTAATCTTCCTGCCTCCATCTGTTAATCAAGGGCTAAGAATTCAGACATAGAGGGGCTGGAGAGATGGCTCAGCACTTAAGAGCGCCGACTGTTCTTGCAGAGGACCTGGCTTCAATTACCAGTACCCACATGGTGGCTAAGAACCATCTTTAAGCTGAGTGTGGTGGAGCACTCAGGAGACAGAGGCATGCGGATCTCTGAGTTCAAGGCCATCCTGGTCTACAGAGTGAGTTCCAGGCCAGTTGGGGCTATAGGGAGACCCTGTCTCAAAAAAAAAAAGAAAAAAATTTAGACATAGCTACTACTCCTGGCATTTGCTCTCTTTTTCCCCTATGTGTATGTGCGTGTATTTGCATGTGTGTAGGTCTACGTGTGTGTGCAGGTATGTTTGCACCTGTGTGGGTATATGTGTGGAGGCTAGAGGATGATATCAGAGCTCATCCTTGATCATTCTCTACCTTATATATTGAGGTGCAGTCTTTTGCTGAACCTGTAGCTTGCTGAATTGGTTAGTCTAGGTAGCCAGCTTGCTCCAGGGATCCCTTGTCTTGTCTTCCTCAGTACTGGGATATTAGGTGGACTGCCGTGCCCACCTAGTATTTATGTGTGTACTGGGGATCAGAACTCTGGTCCTCATACTTGGTGTGGGAAGCACTTTACCCACTGAGGCATCTTCTCAGCCTCTTTCTTTTGTCTTTTTGAGGCAGGGTATCTTTATGTGGTGCAGACAGATCATACTTGATCCGCCTCTTGGCATTACAGATGTGAGCAGCCGCGTCCAGCAAACCCCACCATTAATTAGACTACTGTGATTCAGTCTCTTTTAGGGGACACCATTGCATTTTGGCTATATTTAACAAAATGTTTTCAATCTGGAATGGGTTTGCATCACTAAGAAATGTAAGGTGATAGGGGACACCTGTAATCCTAGCACTTGGGAAGCGGAGATGGAGGCTTGCCCCCTGTTCCAGACTAGCCTGGCCTACATAGTTCCAGGAAGCCCAGATTATAGAGCAAACAACAAAAGTAAATAAATAAATAAACTAACTAAAAAATAAATTTAAATGAATGTAGCTGGGTATGGAGGTGTTTTATATATAACCTCAGCACTTGTCAGACGGAGACAAGAGAATCAGTTGTTTAAAAGTAGCCTCTGCTACATGAGACCTTTTTTTAAGTACATGTCTTTCTGAGTTCACCTAATTAGTTGCTGCCTATTTGTCCTTGAGATTTCTACTCTCTATAAAGAATAATCTTTTTTCTTTAAATTTTTTGCTTTATTTTTATTTTATGTGTGTATGCATCTATTGCATACATGAATATAAGTGCACCTGTGTACAATGCCAGCAGAGGACAGGAGGGTCTTGGATCCCCTGGAACTGGAATTATGGGTCGTTTTTAGCTGCCATATGGTGCTGGGATTCAAACCCTGGTCTTCTGCAAGAACAGTGAGTGCGCTTAACTGTGGAGCCATCTCTCTGGCCCCAAGAATTAATAATTTCTTTTTTTTTATTATTAATTTTATTTATTTCTGTATGTGTATGAATGTACTGTCTGCATGCAAGTTTGTGCACCTGTGTCGTGCAATGCCGCGGAGGTCAGAAGATGGTCTCGGATTCCCCTGGAACTGGAGTTCTCCTGGAATTGGAGTTTCACATGGTTCTTGGCCGCCATGTGGGTGCTGGGGATCAAACCTGGGTCCTCTGTAAGAGCGGTCGGTGCTCTTAACCGCTAGGCCATCTCTCCAGCCCCAGAATTAATCATTTCTATTGAAATAGTTTAATGACTCCTCTTGCTATTGTTTTACATAGCCAAGTTTTTTCCATAGGAAATGAGAAATTTCATTTTAGTCAACTCTTTCCAAGTTACTGCAGGTTAGTGGTAAGTGAGGTTCAGCAGTTTGGTGGTACAGTGTACATATTTGATGGTTATATGTTTTAATATTGGTGACCTGTTTGTATTTACCTTTCAGATCCAGGGAGACAGTCTTGGAAGCACAGACTTCACGCTACCTAAATGAATTTGAAGAGTTGGCCATCTTGGGGAAAGGCGGATATGGGAGAGTATACAAGGTTTTTTGTTTGTTTGTTTGTTTACTCATTTTGACGTATTATGTTGTAAATATGTGTATTTGGAGAAGTTATTTTCTTTCTTTTTTTGGTCTTTTTGAGACAGGGTCTCCCTGTAGCTCCAGCTGTCCTGGAACTCACTCTTTAGACCAGGCTGGCTTTGAACTCACAAAGAGCCACCTGCCCCTGCCTCCCAAGTGCTAGGATTAAAGGCGTGCACATGTGCCACCACACCTGGCTGGAGAAGTTAATTTCATGATTATTATTTGAAGTGCTCAGAGAAATCCTAAGAATCAAATGTATTTACTTTTTATTATTAGTTATCTTCAGGGAAGTGGACAGCTTTTATTTTTCCTAACCATGTTGGTTGTTTATGTAGATTCTGGAAACTCTGTTTTTTATTCAGTAGTTTACTCATTAAAAATGTGTTATAAGCTAGGCACATGTCTTTAATCCTAGCACTTGGTAGGGCAGCAGAGACAGGCAGATCTCTGTGAGATTGAGGCCAGCTTGGTATTTATTTATTTTTTTGTGTATGAATGTACTGTCTGCATGTAGGTTGGTGCACCTGTGTCGTGCAATGCCATGGAGGTCAGAAGAGGGTGTCAGATTCCCCTGGAACTGGAATTACAGACGGTTCTCAGCCGCCATGTGGGTGCTGGGGATCGAACCTGGGTCTTCTGCAAGAGCAGTCAGTGCTCTTAACCGCTAGGCCATCTTTCCAGCCCCTAGAAAAAGCATTTTTACATGTATGAAAATACATGTAAAAGAATAAATTTAATTAATAAAAATATTAAAATATCAAAAATAGATTTTAAACTTTTAGTATTTTCAGTCTATAGTTTAAAGATTTAAAGTAAAATGGATGAGAATTCTGTCACTAGAATTGGAAGTTGAAATTTTTTAAAATTTTATTTATTTTTTATGTGTATGAATGTACTGTCTACATGTAGGTTTGTGTACCCATGTTGTGCAGTGCCATGGAGGTCAGAAGAGGGTGTCAGATTCCCCTGGAACTGGAGTTAAAGACAGTTCTCAGCTGCCATGTGGGTGCTGGGGATCAAACCCGGGTCCTCTGCAAGAGCAGTCAGTGCTCTTAACCGCTAGCCCATCTCTCCAGCCCTGGAAGTTGAAATTTTAAAATGTTGTAAAAGAGTGCTACTAGAATTAGAGCTCAGTAGTTACTGTGCTTGCCTACCATGCCTGAAATCTTGGATTTAATTTGCAACAACACATAGACCAGGCATGATGCTGCGTGCCTGTAATCCCAGCATTTGGGAGGTAGAGGCAGGAGGTTTACAAGTTCAAGGTCATCCTCCACTGCATAGTTTGAGTCCAGACTGCGTTACATGAGACCATGTCTTAAAAAGATTACTAAAAATGGTGTACTCCTGTATGGTGTGGGGGTTGGGGGGAGGAACATAGTTTTGCTGGGATTCCTGTTCTTCAGACTGGAAGCCAGTAGGAATTGGACACAGTTCAGTTTGCAAAGCTGCTGGTCCAGAAGACTTAGGTTAACTTCCTGGAATGTAGGTAAATGGCTTTAGCTTCTTTTGATCTCCAGGTAGTTTGGACTGTGAGGCTCACATGAGAAGAGCTCTTTTATTCAGTTGCATTCAGTGAAATTTAATACTTTGTCTTTTCTTCTGCTTTTTAGGTCCGGAACAAATTAGATGGTCAGAATTATGCAATTAAGAAAATCCTGATTAAAGGTGCAACTAAAACAGATTGTGTGAAGGTATGATTTTGTGTGTGTGTGTGTGTGTGTGTGTACATGTGCATATGTAGTGAATGTATGTGGAGGCCAGAGGACACCTGTGTTATGGAGCTCATCAGGTAGGCTAGGCTGGCTGGCCAGCAAGCCCCAGGGACCCTCCAGTCTCTACCGCCCCAGTGCTGAGGTTACAGGAGTGCACTACCATCCCTGTTACTTTATTTGGGTTCTGGGGTTGACTCAGCTACCTCCCAAGTCTTGAAGGTACGATTTTAAAAAGCAGTTTTAGCTGAAGTCAAGCATGGTAGTATTCTCCTATAAACCCAGCAGTTGGTAATTATAGGCACGAAGATCAGTTCAAGGCCTGCCTCTGGTATAGAGCAAGTGGCAGGCCAGACTGGGTTACATAAGACCCTATTTTAAAATGGTCCTACCTCAAAAAATACTATATGATTTGAGCTGGACTTGGTGCATGCACCAGTAGCCTCAGCTTTTGAAAGAGCTGAGACAAGACCACTTGAGACTAGCTAGCCTGGTTTATGTAATGAGATCTCACTGTTACAAAAAAATGGGGGTGGAAAGCATGGGCCTGGTGAGTCAGGTATGTAATCCCACCTACTCAGAGGGTGAAGCTGGAAAATTGAAAGTTCAGGGTCTACCAGGGCTTCAGTGTGAGTTCAGGGCTAGCCTAGGCAACCTAGTGAAACCTTTTCTCAAAACAAAAAATAAAATGAGGACTGGGATTATAGCTTAGAGTGAGAGAATAGCTCAGAGTGAGAGGCTCTTGAATTCTACCCTAGGAAAAAAAGGCCAGGAGAGAGGGAGAGGGAGAAGGAGAGACTAATTGTATAGCTTGTTTTTAAATAACTATATATGTATTCATATGTATATATTTGCCAAATAGTAGGTGATATTGATTGCCAGTTTAAAAATTAGTTCACCAATAAAATACAGTAAATATAAAAGCTAAATTTTTATTTGATGTAGTTTTTAAAATTTTACTTTTTATTTATTTTTATGTGTATGAATGTACTGTCTGCTTGTAGGTTGGTGCACCCATGTCGTGGCTGAGGAGGTCAGAAGAGGATGTTGGATTCCCTTGGAACTAGAGTCAAAGATGGTTCTTAGCCGCCGTGTGGGTGCTGGGAATCGAACCTGGGTCCTCTGCAAGAGCAGTCGGTGCTCTTAACCGCTGAGCCATTTCTCCAGCCCCTTGATGTAATTTTTTTAAAGTTGTATTTTTAATTTATTTTTGAGACAGGGTCTCAGTTTATAGAACACGCTAGCCTTGAACCCACAGAGATGTGCCCACCTCTGCCTTCTGAGTGTGGAGATTAAAGTTGTGTGCCAACACACCTGGCTATTGATGTAATTACATTTTATTTTGTGTTAATGTGTGTGTGTTTGTGTGTGTGTGTGTGTGTGTGTGTGTGTGTGTATGCATGTGGTGTGCGTAGAAGTCAGAAGATAACCTTTTGGGAGTTGGTTCTCTCCTTCTACCATGTGGATCCCAGGTATTGAATGTGGGTCATCAGATTTGGCATCAAAACTTTTTATACACTGAATCATCTCACCAGCCCTTGATGTAATTTTTGATAGGTATTTCATTATGAACCGCATTTCAGGATCAGTGGAGAAATTAATTTTGTGTCACATTTATTTAGTGTGTGTCTAGTGTGTGTTGGTGTATGCATGCCATGGCCTTTTATGGTCATAGGAGTCAGTTCTCTCCTTCTACCATGTGGATCCCTGGGGTCCAACTCAGGTTGTCTGGTGGGGTGGCAGTGCCTGCTGAGCTATCTCACCAATGAGAAATCAGTTTTTTTAATAGTTCATTTCGTGCTATCCAGCTTGTTACATAAAAGTGTGTGCCTCTGCCGGGCATGGTGGCGCACGCCTTTAATCTTAGCACTTGGGAGGCAGAGGCAGGCGGATCTTTGTGAGTTCAAGGCCAGCCTGGTCTAGAGAGAGAGTTCCAGGACAGCTGGGGCTACAGGGAGACCCTGTCTCGAAAAGACCAAAAAAAAAAAAAAAGTGTGTGCCCAGTTCAAATCCATATCTTCTTGACATACTGTGTGGTCTTGGACAAATTTCCTTTTCTTTTGAGTCAAGTAAGAGTGACAAACTGAGTGTGTCACAACTGTGTGGTAGAATCCTGATCACAAATTGGAGGCCAGACTGGGCCGCATAATGAGACCCAATATCAAAACAAACATAAACTAAAACCTACCAAACAAACAAGAAAACACTCCACCACAGAAGCTGGGTATGTAGCTCAGTGGTAGAGTACTTGTTTACCATGCTCAAAGCCCTGTCTTTTGTTTACTGCAACATTTAAAAAAAAAAAAGGTGATTGTAGTTTCACTTACCTTGGAATGATACAGGAATCAAATGAGAAAATGGTTATAAATGAGCTATTAAAATGTAAAGTGTAAAAAAAATGCAATACACAGGGCATGGTGGTACACGCCTTTAAAAAAATTTTTTTTTTTAATTTTTTTATGTGTATGAATGGGTTTGTGCACCCATGTCGTGCAATGCCACAGAGGTCAGAAGAGGGTGTCGGATTCCCCTGGAATTGGAGTTACAGAGGTTCTCAGCCGCCATGTGGGTGCTGGGGATCCAACCCAGGTCCTCTGTAAGAGCGGTCGGTGCTCTTAACCGCTAGGCCATCTCTCCAGCCCTGGTACACGCCTTTAATCCCAGCATTCGGGAGGCAGAGGCAGGCAGATCTCTGTGAGTTCAAGGCCAGCCTGGGCTACACAGTGAGTTCCAGGTCAGCTGGGACTAAGGGAGACCCTGTATCAAAAAGATGAAAAACAAAACAAAACATATGCGTGTGTGTGCATGTGTGTGAATGTATATATATAAAGTATGGGTTGGAGAGATGGTTCAGCTGTTAAGAGAACCAGTCGCTGCTGCAGAGGACATGGTTTGATTCCCAGTACTCACATGATGGCTCACAACTGTCTGTAATTCTAGTTTCAAGGGCTCCAACACCTACTTCTGGCGTCTGTGGGCATTGCATGCATATGGTATACATACATACACATAAGGAAATGCTCATACACATAAAAATATCTCTTTAAAAAAATATGAGTGCTATACATGTGTAAGTTGTAGAGTTGCTATGACAGTGGTCATTGCTCTTTCACAAGGTTATTCCCATTTTAATTTAGCTCAGATTCCTTGTTTAGAAAGGTTATTATTTTCCTCCAGAACAAGAAGTATTGAGTAGCCCATTGCCAGTAAAAAAAAAACAAATCTAGTTCCTTTTATTTTTCAGGTGCTACGAGAAGTAAAGGTTCTGGCAGGTCTTCAGCACCCTAATATTGTTGGCTATCACACTGCATGGATAGAGCATGTTCATGTGGTCAGGCCACAAGGCAAGTTGCTTTTTATTTGTTTTTTGTTTGTTTGTTTGTTTTGGCTTGGTCTTTTTTTGAAAAGATTTTTTTAAATTCTGTACCTGTGTGTATCTGTGTGTGGGTAAGTGCACGTGTGATTGTAGTGCCAGCAGAATCCAGAAGATGATGTCTGATTCCCCGGAGCTGGAGTTCCAGGTGGGTGCTGGGAACTGAACTCTGCTTCTCTGCAGGAGCCTCTTGAGCCATCCCCAGCCCCTCCTTTGGTTTTCTGAGATAGGGTCTTGTTAGTAGTCCTGGATGACCAAAACTGTTTTTGTCTCCCTCAAATTTGCTGTGATCCTTCTGCTTCTGCTTCTGGAGTGCCGGCATTACAGGCATGCGGCACCGTGCCTGGCATGGTAAACATGATACAGGTCAGCCATCTCTAGACTGAAAACCCGAGATCTAAAAAGTTCCAGTACCCGGGGCTGGAGAGATGGCCTAGCGGTTAAGAGCGCCAACCGCTCTTACAGAGGACCCCGGTTCGGGTCTTACAGAGGATCCCCAGCACCCACATGGCGGCTAAGAACCATCTGAAACTCCAATTCCAGGAGAACTCCAGTTCCAGGGGAATCCGATACCCTCTTCTGACCTCCGCGGCTTTGCACGACACGGTGCACAAACCTGCATGCAGACAGTACACTCATACACACACAGAAATAAATAAAAATTAAAAAAAAAATAAAATAAATAAAAAAAAATAAAAAGTTCCAGTACCCAAAATTTTAGAGATCACAAAATCACTCAAAAAAAATTTTTTTTTTTTTCATTTTGAACCTTTTGGATTTTTGGATTAGGGATACCTGGCTGATATTCTGTGAAAATACTATAGAATACGTAAATAAACAAGAAAAAACCCAACCCAAATATGAAGAACTTTGGGTTTCCCCCTTATACCTTATGTACTCAACCTGTACAGTCCAAGGCTATTAAAACTTCTACTCTTTAGCCAAATATGCCCTACCTTTATGTATCCCACAAGCTGAGAATGGTTTTGTTTTTATTTACTTAGTTCTTAAAAAACAAAAAACAAAAAACGGGCTGGAGAGATATCTCAGTGGGTAAGAACACTGACTGCTCTTGCAGAGGACCCGGGTTCAATTCCCAGCACCCACCTGGCGGCTAAGAACCATCTTTAGTGTTGGGCATGGTGGCTCACGCCTTTAATCCCAGCACTCTGAGAGGCAGAGGCAGGTAGATCTCTGTGAGTTCAAGGCCAGCCTGGTCTACATAGCAAGCTCCAGGCCAGCTGGGACTAAAGGGAGCTCCTGTCTCAAAAATACAAACAAAAACAAAAATGTTTTAAGTGCTGAGAATTGAACATGGGGCTTTGTGCTTGCTGGACAAGCGTTTTCCTACTGACCTCCTCAGCCCTGGTTTTTCACATTTTGAAATAGTTAAAAAACGAGACCAAGCATGGTGGCACACACCTTTAATCCCAGTGCTCCAGAGGCAGAGGCAGGCGGATCTCTGTGTGTTTAAGGCCAGCCTGGTCTACAGAGTGAGTTCCAGGACAGCTGGGGCTACAGGGAGACCCTGTCTCAAAAAGACCAAAAAAAAGGGTGGGGGAGGCTAGGGTTCTGGTATGGTGTCACATGCCTTTAATCCCGGTACTCAGAAGGCAGATGTAGACTGATGTTTTTGAATTCCATGCCAGCCAGGGCTACGTAGTGACACTCAACACTCAAAAAAAGGGAGATGCTCTGGAAGTGGTTCCCTGGCACCCAGGTAAAAAGATGCTGTAATGTGTATCTGCGTCCCCAGTACTGCAATCCCTGCAGGCCCCTGGCTGGCCAGCTTGTCCATATTGATGAGCTCCAGATTCAATTCAACGAGAGACCTTGTCCCAACAGTTTAAGGCGGACAGCGATAGAGCAAGACAACAGATGTTGACCTGTCATCCACGTGCACATGTACACACATTCACATAAAATGTTACCACACACACACACACACACACACACACATACACACACACATATGAAAAGACTCTACAGAAGATGATTTTGTGAAAATTATATAAAATTTATTTCTGTTCAATCAAATTCATTAGAACATAGGCACACTCACAACATAGGCACACTCACTTTTTGCCTGGAGCTGGTTTTCACTACAATAGAATTAAGATTGAGTCCCTAAAGGTCCTCATACCTAGTGTTTTCCATCAGATCAACAGAACTTTGCTGACCTTTGATGAAGTTGAATATTTTTTTCTTTTTTTGCTCTTTTTGAGATAATGTCTCTCTGTAGCCCCAGCTGTCCTGGAACTCACTATGTAGACCAAGTTGGTCTTGAACTAACAGAGATCTACCTGCCTCTGCCACCCAAGTGCTGGAATTAAAGGCATGTGCTACCATGCCCAGTGATTTTTTTTTTCCCCCAGTGAATAATTTTTTATAGCTTCTACAGTGTTCAGTTATTTTTTATTCATTTTAACTTATTTTTATTGTATGTATAAAAGTGTATTAGCTACTTTTCTGTTGCCGTGGTAAAACACCATGACCAAAGGAACTTATAAAAGGAAGAGTTTATTTAGGTTACAGCTCCAAAGGAGCGAGAGTCCATCACAGCGGCGCCATGGCGGCAGAGCTGGCTGGAGCAGGAGCAGGAGCTACGCGCTCCATCTGCAAGCAGGTACAGAGAGCAGAGAGTGACTGAAAGTCAGCAAAACGTAGGGACTCTGCAAGCCCACTCTCAGTGACATGCTCCCTCCAGCAAGGCCACACCTTAAGACCTCCCAAAATAGCATCGCCAACTGGGGACAAAACGTTCAAATACTTGGAACCTATGGGGGAATTCTCAAACTACCACATAAGTGTCGCCTAAATGTACCTAAGTACGCCCATGAATCCAAACCCAAACAGTCCAGAGGGGGTGTTGGATCCCCTAGAACTGGAGCTACAGACAGTTGTTAGCCACTGTGTGGGTGCTGGGAACAAAATCTGAGTTCTCTGGAAGAACAGCCATTGTTCTTAACCACTGAGCCATCTCTCCAATCCCCAGTTTACCAGTTTTTAAAAATAAACTTTTGGGGGCTGGAGAGATGGCCTAGCAGTTAAGAGCGCCGACTGCTCTTGCAGAGGACCCAGGTTCGATCCCCAGCACCCACATGGCGGCTGAAAACCGTCTTTAGCTCCAGTTCCAGGAGAATCCGAGACCCTCTTCTGACCTCCGCAGCATTGCGTGACATGGGTGCACAGACCTACATGCAGACAGTACATTCATTCACATACGAAAATAAAAATTTAAAAAAAATTTTTTTAAATAAACTTCAGGGGCTGGCTCATTGGTTAAGAGCAGTGGCTCTTCTTGCAGAGGACCCAGGTTCAGATCCAGTACCCACATGGCAGCTAACAACCATCTGTAACTCCAGTTCCAGGAATCTGGTGACCTCTTCTGACTTCTGGAGGCATTGAATGTCATGGTACACTTACATGCATACAGGCAATACACTCATACACATAAAGTAAAAATAACAACATATAAAATATTAAGAATAAACTTGGGCTGGAGGGATGGCTCAGTCGTTAAGAGCACTGACTACTTTTGCAGAGAACCCTGTGTTTGATTCCCAGCACCCACATGACAACTAACAACTGTCTATACTGCAGTTCCAGGGGATCGAATACCTTCCAACCTCTGTGGGCTTTGCATGACATGGGTGCACTTACGTACATGCCGACAATACACTCATACACATAAAAAATAGCTGGGCGTGGTGACGCACGCCTTTAATCCTAGCACTTGGGAGGCAGTGGCAGGCGGATCTTTGTGAGTTCAAGGGCAGCCTGGTCTACAGAGCGAGTTCCAGGACAGCTGGTGCTACAGGGAGATCCTGTCTCAAAAAAAAAAAGACCACAAAATAATAATAATATAAATATAATTAAACTTTTCTTCTTTTGACATTCAATCTAATTTGGCACCATCTGTATGTATCTTTTTAGTTCTGATTTTGACTATAAATTGAAAAGCCTGGCTGCTCACAGATGTTTGTGTATATTTCTGTTCAGCAGACAGAGTTCCCATTCAGCTGCCCTCTCTTGAAGTGCTGTCGGATGAGGAAGCAGACAGGTATGTGGACTGCCGTTACTTTTGTACAGTAGTTTTTTTCTCTTTCCTGAAGTGACTTGCTTTTGTCTTTTTGTGTGAGAACATTGTAGGAGTTCTTTCTGCTTTTTAAAGTTTTTTTTTCTTGTGTATTTTCACTACAAAATGCTAACTTACTTTCTCTTTATATGGTCAATATGTAGTTGAGTTTATTTATTCAACACAGAGTCTTGCTGTGCAGTTCAGTCTGACCTTGAATATGTTGTGTAACCCAAGCTGCCTTCAGACTTGCAATACTCCTGCCTCAGCTTAGCACTACAGTTGTGGATCACCATTTCTAGTTGTTAGTATTTAAACAAAAGTTAGTACTAGACATATTTGATACTATTTTTCTTTGAAACAGGGTCTCATGTAACCCAGGCTTGTCCAGAACTCACTATGTAGCTGAAGATGGCCTTGAACTCCTGATCCCTCAAGTTTTGGGATTATAGTCATGGATCACAGCTCCTGACTGACTCTGTTTATTTGGAAGTTTATAAGAACCCTGCAGACTCAAAGGATCAGCTTATAAGCTCTTGATTGTTACTTAAATTTGCTTCCATGTTTACTGTTCTTTCCTTCTAGAGATCAATATGGCATTAAAGATAATGAAAGCAGCTTGTCCATCATCTTTGCTGAGCTCACATCAGAAAAAGAAAAACCCTTTGGTGAATCCAACATTAAAAATGAGAATAACAACTTGGTGAGCTATACCACTGACTTGGTCATCAGGGACAGCAGTAAATTGGAATCGTCCCTTGATCTTCAAGAAAATGGCTTGGCTGATAAGTCCAGATCAATTGTCAAGCATCAGCTGCTGCCGGGGCATGACTCGGACCTAGAAGGGAATTTCTCATTCACTGAGGAGTCTTCAGAAGACAACTTGAACCTGCTGGGGCAGACAGAGGTAGAACGCTTTCTCAGAACCTGCTACTGATGTTCACCCTGGGCTATATGCTTTCCCTTCCTTGGCTGGCTTCATGCCTGTGCCTCCTGCTCTGCACTGGCTCCTCTGTGCTCAGTCTCTTGGAGTCAGTGAGGTTTCTTTGGCTGTGTAGCCTTTGTAGGTTCTTTTGTTTTTGTTATATTCAGACAGGGTCTCATGTACATGCTGTGTAGCCAAAGATGACCTTGAACTTCTGATTCTTTGAGTTTTACCTCCTAAGTGATGGGATTACAAGCATGAACCACTATACCACCCAGTTTATGCAGTACAGTGGTCAAACCGAGGGCATTATGCTGGGCAAGCACTGTACCAGCTTGTTCCCAGCCCAGCGGAAGGCCCTTGTATTTGCTTCCAACTCCACTTAGTTTGGTTCTTGCTTTTCCTGACTCCCCATTGGCTCAGTGCTCTCTAGATAGTCTTATATGTGTGCTGTGGTTTTGGAAGCCTCATTCATACTCTATTTCTGTTACATGTTAGCATCATGCTATAAATAGATATTCAGAAAGCCTTTCTATTTTTGGAGTGTTAACGTTGGTGAATCCTATAGGATTACCAGGTCAGGGGTCAGAGTACTCTTGCTTTGTTAATTTATGCCAATATGTTCATCAGACTCTCACCAATATTATTAGTATTCTAAAACCTTGAGCATAGGGGATGGGACAGCAAGAATCTCAGTTGGCAAAGTGCTTGCTGTATAAGCATGACCTGAATTTGATATTTGGAACTTATGTAAAAAGCTGGGGACAGTGGTGCATATGGTCATCCCAGCCCTGGAAAAGTGAAGATAAGTGGATCCCCGGGGCTCACTGGCCAGCCAGGTCCTGATGAGAAACTGTTTCCAGAAACAACATGGGTGGCTTCTGAGGAAGAACAACTGAGATTGACCTGTGGCCTCCATAGTCACACACCCAGGCATGAATCCCCTACCACCCAAAATTGAACATTAATGGAGTCTACACATAATCTGTTCTGGTAAAACTGAAAAGCTGTATATATCAAAATCCATAGCCCCAGCTGGCCTGAACTGGCTGTGCTGACCAAGCTGGCCTCAGTCTCACAGAGATCCACCTGCTTCTGCCTCCAAATGCTAGATTAAAGGTGTGCAGCTACCATACTTAACGTACCAAAATCTTAAGAATATGTGTATCTACATACCACACTCACACACACACACACACATATATGAAACACAAAACTTGAAACAGTTTCATCTGAATCCAAAGGAATTATGTTTGGGAGATTTTTCATCAAAATCATTCCGTTTCTCTATATTATATTTGGAATATTTCTCTTGCTGTCTGAATTAAGTGGCCTGCAGTAAACTTAGTGCTCTCTCACTTTTATCTTGAGTGAATTATTTTTGGGGAACAATGTGAAGCCAGCCAAGGATACCTGTACTTCAGAATATACTGAGTTGTAGAATACCATGCAGCCATGTTATGATGCTTTACTCTAGCTTAAAAACTCTGTGTGCGGGGGTGGGGGGGGTGGGGGGGCTGGAGAGATAGCTCAGTGGTTAAGAATGCCAACTGCTTTTGCAGAGAACCCGGGTTTGATTCCCAGCACCTACATGGCTGCTGAGAACCGTCTTTAAACCAGGCGTGGTGGCACACGCCTTTAATCCTCTTTCTCGGGAGGCAGAGGCAGGAGGCAGAGGTAGGCGGATCTCTGAGAGTTCCAGGCCAGCTGGGGCTGTAGGGAGACCCTGTCTAAAAACAAAACAAAACAAAACAAAACAAAACAAAACAAAAAAACCTGTGTGCAAGAGAATCTGTTCAGTTTATATAGTCAGCAGACCACATAAGCTTCAGAACCAGTTCCTCAGTGCCACATTCAAAAGCTTCTTCTCCCTTTGGACTCTGGCCTCCTTATATTAAGACACACTTTTGTTTGTTTTGTTTGAGACAGTCTCATGTACCAGGCTGCCTGCCCTTGAATTTGCTATATACCAATGGATGACCTTGAACTTCTGATCCTCTTGCTTCTACTTCCTGAGTGCTAGGATTACAGGCATACACCTCCATACTTGGTTTACATGGTTCCAGGAGTGAAACCCAGGGCTTCTCGAATGCTACGCAAGTACTCTGCCAACTGAGCCCTATCTCCAACCTCAGGCTACACTGTGATCTTGGCTTATATGGAGACTTTCGGCTGCAGTTAACCATAGCGTTTAATCTAGAGTAGGCCAGTGAGTAATGAAAAGCTGTTGGTAATGAAAAATGTGAGTAAAGGGGCAGATGGGATCTGGAGTGTCCTCTCCTAGGTCTGCTACCACCTCATGCTGCACATCCAGATGCAGCTGTGTGAGCTCTCCCTGTGGGACTGGATAGCTGAGAGGAACAAGCGGAGCCAGGAGTACGTGGATGAAGCTGCCTGTAAGTACCGTATATAAATCCTGCTTATTTCAAGATTTTTCAAAAACAAATACGTATTTGAAAATCAAAACTTTTCTATGATAAAGTAGTTTTTGGAAATTGTGATGCTTAGTGTTGTCAATCTGATAGGATCTAGAATCATCTAGATTTGTTTTGGCACACCTATTAGGGATTAGCTGGATTAGGTTAGCCTCTGGGGCCTGCCTGTGGGGGCCTATATTCTGGTTAGGTTGGGATGGACTAACCCACCCACTGCAGGTGGCCCCGTTCCTGATTGTGGCTCCTGCTGCTTTGACTTCCCTTCCACGATGGACTGCACCCTGAACTGCAGGCTGAAATAAGCCCTTTCTCCCTTACACTGCTTTTGTCAGGATATTTTATTAGAGTACTAGAAAAAGAAACTAAGAAAATAATAAAATATCAATATGATAGAATTTAGATTAATAATTTTCAATATAATTTTTTCTTCTGTGAATGTATATGGTATATATACATGTTGATGTGTGCATATGTATAGGCCAGAGGTTGATGTTTTAAAAGTATACCAGGCTTTCACTACCTTATTTTTGAGACAAGGTCTTCTACTGAACCTGGAGCTCATTGACTTGGCTAGGTTGCCCAACCAGTGAGGTCTTAAGGATCTACCTGCCCCAGCACTGGGCGTTTACATGGCTGCTTGGGCTCTCAACTCAGGTCCTCATGCTTTTGTGACAGCCACTTATCTGGTTGGGCTATCTTGCTAGCTGTGTTTTGTTTTGTTTTGGGGGGGCATGGTCTCTCTGTAGTCAGAGCTGGCCTGGAACTTGCTACATGGACCAGGCTTGCCTCAGTCTCACAGAAATTCATCTACCTCTGCCTCCCAAGGGAAGGAATTAAAGACATGTGCCACCATGCCCAGCTTTTTTGCTATTGTTGACTTTTTTTTTTTTTTTTTATGTGTATGAGTTACTGTCTGCATGTAGGTTGGTGTACCTGTGTCATGCAATGCCGTGGAGGTCAGAAGAGGGTGTCGGATTCCCCTGGAACTGGAGTTAAAGACGGTTCTTAGCCGCCATGTAGGTGCTAGGAATCGAACTTGGGTCCTCTGCAAGAGCAGTCGGCACTCTTAACTGCTGAGCCATCTCTCCAGCCCAATTTTTTTTTTTAACTGAACTTATTATACTATTTTTTTAAACTTGTGCTCCAGGTCCCTCAACATGATGCAATTATATGTTGAAATGCTGGTGGCTGATATTTTAAAAATGTAGTGATAGCTCTCAACTTTGGTTGCTTGTTATAATTATGTGGGGAAACTTCAAAAAAGATATGGTTTATAAAAAAGAGTAACTGGCCGGGCGTGGTGGCGCACGCCTTTAATCCTAGCACTTGGGAGGCAGAGGCAGGCGGATCTTTGTGAGTTCAAGGCCAGCCTGGTCTACAGAGCGAGTTCCAGTACAGCTGGAACTCCCTGTAGGGAGACCCTGTCTCAAAAAAGACCAAAAAAATAAAATAAATAAATAAATAAATAAATAAATAAATAAAAAATAAAAAAGAGTAACTTAGCCAGGTGTGATGGTACACACCTTTAATCCCAGTGCTTGGAAGGCAGGGTCAGGTGGATTTCTGAGTTCAGGCACAGTCTGATTTACATAGAGAGTTCCAGGACAGCTGGAGCTACAGGTAGACCCTGTTTCAAAAAGACCAAAAATAACGAACTAAATAACTAACTAAATAAATGAATTTAGGGGGCTGAGGATATAAGTGAATTGGTAAATTTCTTCCAGTAAGCGTAAGGTTCTTATTTTGATACCCAGCACCACATAAACTGGGCATGATGGCATACACCTGTAATCCTAGTACTTAGGTGGTGGAGAGAGGAAGAACATAAGTTCAAAGTCATCCTCTGCTATTTTTTGTTGTCTCAAAAACAAATCAAAACAAATTAAAAAATGACTTTATATCAGGTTAGGTAGAGGTCAAAGTCACTGTCAAGAATGTTAAGCCAGAATAATAGTATTTTTCTTCCTGATGTGATGCCACATGCAATTTTTTTGTGTGTGTTCTTTCTCCAAACCTCAGTCCCAATCTGATCAGGGGAAAATCATTCAACATATCCCTTTTGGGGGCAGTCTATAAAATACCTGATAATTACTTTTCAAAACTGTCTGTGTCATCTGCTTAATAAATTATCCCCAGCCAAAGGAACTGTAGGAATTACAGCTGAGATTACAAGACATAAACCACCATGCCCAGCCTGGCTGTCGAACTTCTTATAGCCAGTATGGTGGCTCATACCTTTAGTTCATTCTAGGATTTGAGAGGCTCAGGCAGAAAGTTGCCCAAGTTCTAAGCCAGTCAGTTTTTCTTTGTTTTAGTACAGGATGTCCATTGGGATGAATTCGTCCATGGGCCTCAGGTTGGATACACCTATTAGATGTATTAAAAAACCACCTTCGGGGGCTGGAGAGATGGTTCAGCAGTTAAGAGTGCTACTACTCTTGCAGAGGACTGGGGTTCAATTCCCAGCACCCACATGGCAGCTCAGAACCATCTTTAACTCCAGTTCCAGAGGAATCTGACACCATCTTCTGACCTCTGCAGCATCGTACGACACGGGCGCATCAACCTACACGCAGACAGTACATTCATACACATAAAAAGTAAAAAAATAAATAAAATAAATGAAAAAACAACAACAAAAAACCCCCGCCTTCGAAGCTGGGCATGGTGGCACACGCCTGTAATCCCAGCACTTGGGAGGCAGAGGCAGGTGGATCTCTGTGAGTTCAAAGCCAACCTGGTTTACAGAGCGGGCTCCAGGCCAGCTGGGGCTACAGGAAGACCCTGTCTCAAAAAAACCAAAAGAAAAAAACCCACCATCGAAATTCATTGACATCATATAGATGAATTTGTTCATTTCTCCTTCCTTTTTTTTTTTTTTTTTTTTACTAATTTTTTTCAGTCTTTTTTTTTTGGTACTTTTCCAACTGGTCTCCCTGTAGTCCCGGCTGTCCTGGAACTCACTCTGTAGACCAGGCTGGCCTTGAACTCAAAAGATCCACCTGCCTCTGCTTCCCAAGTGCTAGGATTAAAGGCATGCGCCACCACACCTGGTTTCAGTCATTTTTTAAAGCAAATCTTGTAGGTGATGGAATGTTGAACAATTTTGTTCTTAATTTTATTTATTTATTTAGTCTTTTTGAGACAGGGCCTCCCTTTAGTCCCCGCTACCCTGGAGCTTACTATGTAGACTAGGCTGGGCTTGAACTCATAGAGATCCACCTGCCTCTGCCTCCCAAGTGCTGGGATTAAAGATATGCGCCACAACACCTGGCTATTTTTTTAATTTTGGAGGCAAGATCTTACTGTATAGGCCAGGCTGAGCTCAAACTTGAGGCAGTCTTCCTCCTAAGTGTTAAGATTACAGGCATGAGCCACCACGTTAAGCTAATTTGTATTTTTTCTTGTTTCAGTATTTGTAATAGTGTCTTTATTAACATTGTGGACTAGGCTACCAGATTAATATTAGACCACAATATGTTAGAGTTAAAGGGAACTAAAGCTGTAATCTAACTATCTAATACCTGAGAATTGTTTAAAAAGTAATTAATAAAGAGGTCCTAGGTGAGATTAGAGGTACATCTTTGGAGGCACAGTCTGTCAAGTATTGGGTGTCAGTTTATGGTTTTTGCCCCCCCCCCATCTGAAGAGCCTTTCCTCCTTAAGTTCTAAGTTTTAGCCCATCTGGAGCAAAATTTTGACTATTTAAAACCTGAATGGGACATGAGTGTCCAATGTTAATTTTTTTTTATTTTATTTATTTATTTATTTATTTATTTATTTATTTATTTATTTATTTGTATGAATGTACTGTCTGCTTGTAGGTTTGTGCACCCGTGTTGTACAATGCCGCGGAGGTCAGAAGAGGGTGTCGGATTCCCCTTGAACTGGAGTTCTCCTGGAATAGGAGTTACAGACAGTTCTCAGCCGCCATGTGGGTGCTGGGGATCGAACCCTGGTCCTCTGCAAGAGCAGTCGGTGCTCTTAACCACTAGGCCTTCTCTCCAGCCCCCCAATGTTAATTTATTGAAAACCTTTTTAATGTAATGAGTTAAAAAAAAATAAGCATCTGAAACCATTTGTTTTTAAAATTCCAGGTCCATATGTCATGGCCAGTGTTGCAACGAAAATTTTTCAAGAATTGGTGGAAGGTGTATTTTACATACATAACATGGGCATTGTCCACAGAGATCTGAAGGTAAGCAGGACACTATAACCTGAACACTATGGTGGCTTCTTACAGAGCATGATTTGATGTGAGCTCATAGAATACATTGAGTACTGTGTCCTCATTTGTTTACCTAGGAGGTTAGTGTTACATTCATGGAAATCATCATACCAGAGGTCAGGAACAAAACACCCTAGACTGGGGAGTTTGCTTAGTCAGTAATGTGCTTGCCATGCAGGCATGAGGACTGATGTTCAGATCTGCAGTACCCATGTGTAAAAAGCTGGTTGGGGCACTGTGAGCCTGTAGTCCCAGTGCTGGGCAAGTGGAGACAGGAGGGTCCCTGGGGTTCACTGGCAAACTAGTCTAGCTGAGTCAGTGACTTCCATTCAGTGGGAGACTCTTATCAGCAAAAAAATAAGGTGGATAATTCAGGATACTTGATATTGACCTCTGGTCTCTGGACAATGTACACATATACTTACAAAACGGAAACTCTTAGATTGAGGTTTTTTTTTTATTTTAATTTTTTTATTTTTTATTTATTTTTGTATGTGTATGAATGTACTGTCTGCATGTAGGTCTGTGCACCTGTGTCGTGCAATGCTGTGGAGGTCAGAAAAGGGTCTCGGATTCCCCTGGAACTGGAGTTCTCCAGGAATTGGAGTTACAGTTTTTAGCTGGGGATGTGGGTGCTGGGGATTGAACCTGGGTCCTCTACAAGAGCAGTCAGTGCTCTTAACTGCTAGGCAATCTCTCCAGCCCCCTAGATTGAGTTTTAAAGCAGTAATTTTGGGCATTTGAAAGTTGTGTGTGAAGTATGACTGTTGTTAGTGTGCTGAGTACTAAAAGAATTGGTGATGGTCAGTATACTTAGTATTATCAGAAGTGGTCATATATTTTGGCAGCCTTACAGAGAAAATATCCTTTCAGGAAATTTTATTGGAAAAAAATTTTTGGATTTATTTTTATTTTATGTGTATGAGTGCATCTGTGTTGTGCAGTATCCTCTGAGAACAGAGAGGGTGTTGGAGACCCTGGAATTGGAGTTAATGCATGGTTGTTGGCTTCCATGTGGGTGCTAGGATTCAGACTCGGGCCTTGCTCTTTATCTCAGAGCCATTTCTGTAGTCCTCCAGGAATTAAAAAAAAAAAAATACAGTCATTGAATTTGGCTCTAGTTAGGGAAATATCCTTTCACAGTTCCTATGCCTATCAATCAGTTAATACGTTATGCCTGTTTTATAGGAAATTACCACTGTAACAGTTGGCTCTAGTTTACAGTTAGGGAGTGGTTTCATTACCATCATGTTTTTCTTTTCCCAAAAAAAGGGGGAGAGGTAGGAAGGTTTCTCAGCACCTGGAAGGCAAATTCAATAGTAAAGTGTTTATAAGTTGTGTAATTAAGCCAAATATATTACTACAGGAAAGCTCTGACATCAGCAATGAATTATTCTGCCTAGGAGATGTTGGCTAGGGGATTCAAACCCACCCCCCCAAACTATAAAGGCCTTTTGCCTATAAGTGGGATATATGCAAGGAGAAAGGCAGTAAGTCCCTGTTGTCGAAGACCTGGTGTGAGCATCAAAAATGTTATGAGACGTCACTTGCTAGTGTACAACTGGCCTCTGCAAAGGCTAGCGTTACCAAAGGCCACTAAAGCAATACAGCAAAATATTGGTCTCCCTGAGACAAGCAAGACTCCTCCGTCAATATCAGCTACACCTCAACAGCCCGGAGATACTGTGCAACAGTGGCAGCCAAGTGTCTATATATATCCCAAATCTATTTGGCTATTGGCTCTCTCTTTGGAGGAATAACTCACAGCAGATGCCACAAGCTTGTGTCCTCTGGTGGTTGGGCGATGTTGTGAGCCACAGTAAGAACTTGTCACCCTTTATAGAAAAACCACAGTTTGCGGATTAGCATGCCATCCAAGCATCTGTGTCTATGCTCACAGCTTAGCTTGACATAATAAGTGGTACTGCTTAAATGCCCTGTATATCCAATAGCTTGTGCTTTGTTAATATGACTAAAAAGGGTATCACTGGGAAAGCTGTCAATCCATGAAGGGAAACAACCTGAATAGACTGGAGTCCAAAATGACAACTCCAAAGAAATTAGACTGTTTTCTTCTCACCCACTTGTGCCCCTTTCCCAAAGCCCAGGGAACAAACTGCGGAAGAGGAGGCGTGGTAGATTGTAAAGGCTGTGGAGAGATAGGGGTGAATCATGAGACAACAGGAATATAGCCTGGACTCCTGATTGATCAACATGTCTGTGCATACAAGCTTCTCCAACTGGTCTATGGGAACCTTGGGTTGTTCAAAATTTGGACATAGATACCTGCAAAATGCACCAATTACCTGATTGTATGACATAATGAGTGACATCAATGCTATCTGCAAACAACTGTGTCATTGTATTGTAGAATCCCTTAAAAATAAATAAATTAATTAATTAAAAAAAAACAACTTTCAATTTAATCTAAAAAAAAAAAATACAGTCATGAGGCTAGAGTGATGGCTGATAGCTTCAAGGTTAAGAACATTGGCTGCCCTTGCAGAGGACTACTTTGATTCCCAGCACCAATATGGCATCTAACAACTATCTTTAACTCCAGTTCCAGGGGAGTCTGATGCCCTCTTCTGGTCTCTGTGGGCATTACATGACTCAGGTGTACTTACATGTAGGCTGTACACTCATACACATAAAAATAATAAGGGGGTAGAGAGATGGCTCAGCGGTTAAGAGCACTGACTGCTCTTGCAGGGGTCTTAGATTTGATTCCCAGCACCCACATGGCAGCTAACTATCATTAATAACTCCAGTTCCAGGGGATCCAGTGTCCTTTTCTAACCTCTGGGGGCATTGTATGACATGGGTGCACTTACACATATATAGGCAAAACACTCATGCACATAAAATAAAAATAATAAAATATACTAAAAAAAAAATAAATAATTTTTTAAAGTACAGTCCCAATCCCAGCTAATCCACAGCTGTCATCCCAGCGTTGGAGAGGATGAGGCGGGCGCACTGCAGGTCTGAAGCTCTGGGCTACGTAGTGAGTCAGGTCTCAAAATAACCTCAAAACCCCTAACCTCCAGGTCCCTCAAACCAAAATAGATGAAACAAAAATACAATTCCAGAAGTTGGTAGGATTGATGAGTTTGAGGTCAGCCTGGGCTACATAGTAAAACCTTGTCTCAGAAAACTAAAATGTGTCCCAAACCAAAAACAAACAAAGGCCCACAAGGACTATTTTAGTTTTTATTCATAAAGACTGTCAAGGAAGGAAAAGCTGTATTTTCTTCTTTGGCTGGCAAGTTTTAAAGCAATTTTCCTACTTTTCAGGCAAAACTTAAACCATGTTAATTTAGGACCATAAGAGTTATAATGTGCAAGTTACTTTATTCTTTGAGAAAAGGTTTAAGAACCAATAATGCATACATTCCAATGTAAAGGTAAGGTTAAGTATTTTCTGGTGTATGTCTAGCCAGAACCACAGTTTAAGTTGCTGAGATTCTCTGGCACTGAGATGAGACTTGGGGGCCTCTCACTTCAAGAGGTATGCTGAGTCATAAAAACCATATACAGAATTCCACAACTTGCCTGGGAGAAGTTGCTTCACATAGAATTTGTACTTCTTGCCATAAATATTCCTGATGTTTCTCTTACAGATATCCTCTAGGGATAAAGGTTTTCTGGCTAACTTGACTAGGGTTTCCCTTAGGTGGTGGAATTCTGGCAGCAAGATCCCTGCAGGCAGAATCCCTTGCTTATTGCTCAGTCTTAAAGGGTAAGTGCCATACAGTAGCCTGGCCAGGAGTGTCACATCTCTAATGTTGGAACTACGCTGAAGGTACATGTAAATCGGAGATTCCCCATTTCTTGTTAAAATGTTAACATTTGCTTCAAATTCCAGCAAGAGATTGATTATTACCTCTCTGCCTCCAAAACACGCTTCATGCAGAGCCGTTTGGCCTTCATGGTCCTGGGCATTGACTTGGGCTCCATGGGTTAGCAGCAAACGGATGCAGCCCACCCCCGCTGCCAGCAGTCGGCCAGCTTTGCTTGATGCAGTGCACACGGCCAGTTTCAGGGCTGTGTTCCCAGTAGGCGAGAGAGCACAGTTCACGTTGGCCCCACATGCAATGAGCGTCTCTATCATGTTCTTGTTCAGGACATCTGCAGCCATGTGGAGGGGTGTCATGCTGGATTCATTAATAGCATTGACCTGGGCACCATTTTGGACCAGAATGGAGAGAACTGGATAGGTTCCATATTTTATGGCCAGGTGGAGGGGCGAGTGCTTGTTGCTGTTGTCCACCCGGGCATTAACTTGAGCTCCATGCTCACACAAAATACGGAGACATGGGACAGCATTGTTCTGAATGTCTGTCAGGATCTTCTGGATTCTATTGCTCGGTTTGGTCCATGTGGTAGAAGTAATTGGCCAGTGTAGCAGCATCAGGTGAAGAGTGGTGAGGCCTCGAGTGTCCCTGGAAGGTAGTTATCACGTTAAGCCAGCTGCACAGTGGGAAGGACTCTCCAGGAAGAATTAATACTTAAGAAGGCAGCACTTATTGAAAAGAACACCTGCTAAATATGTGTGTGTGTGTGTGTGTGTGTGGTATAGGTGCATGTTCATGTGGGTTGAGTATCTTCCTCTGTAGTTCTCCACCTTATTTTTTGAGATGGGTCTCTGCTGGATCTGGAACTCTGATTCAGGTAGACTGGCTGGCCAGTGAGCTCTGGGGATCCAGCCATCCTTGTGTCCCCAAAGCTGAGGTTATAGACATGTGCTGCCATACCTGGCTTCACACCATATAGTTGCTAAGGACTGAACTCCAGTCCAGTCCTTATGCTTGTGTGACAGCCACTTTTTGAGCCATCTCCCTAGCCCCTGTCAATTCTTTTAAAGACGTGTTTGGCAATCTGTATTGCTTGGTGTTCTAGGTTTTGGGTGGGGCTCCCTGCTGGGTAGGGCCTGGCTTCCTAGAGAAGGCTGTTACAGCTTGGTTGCTTGTTTCTGGACTGTGACCTATTTAAGGCTGTCCTTTAGTTGTTTTCTGTAGCCCCAGCATTTGCCTGGCTCTGGACTGGTTCACTGGGCATTCAGTACAATTGTGTGAACTTCTGTATAAGCTATTAACACCCCAGAAGTGAGCCTTAAAAGGCCAGAACTCCCTTCATTCTGTTGACTGGCTCTGTCTGCCCTCTCCCTGACACTCACTCCTGTGTGAGGCAGGAAGAGGGTAGATGGCAGGGGTTGAGTCTGGACACCTGTGGTCTTCCTGAAGCCAGTGAAGCCAGTTCCTCTTCACTCCCTCCTTCCAACCCAGGTGGAATGGGCGCTTTACAAGTTGGGCCTCATCTCTCAGAATTACCTCCAAAATGTCTTTGTTGTGGCAGAAAAGTGGGAAGGTTTATCATGAGAATTTGACTCCTCCCTTAGCATCAGGGGCAGATTTTCAGTATACCTAGATTTATCTAGGCCCTAAGGTTGAGGATGTGGAGAAACTGTTGCTGGTGGTCCCTGTCACCCCAAGACTTATAATCTGGGATAGAAGACAGTCATTGTGGTTAAATAACAGAGTGAATGAATCCTGGCAGCAGACAGTGTTTCTAGAGAGGTGTAGAGCCTTACTGAAGGATCCTTTGTGGTTTTAAAGGCAAGGAAGTAACCTTTAAGGAACCCCCTGAAGGGATGGGGCAGAGCTGGGATGGCTCAGACTTGGATAGCCCAGTAACAGATAGAATTTGCAAACTGGGGTGCCAGACGGGGGTGCAAGCAAGACAGATGAGGTGGGCTCTTTTGAGCAGGGTAAGGATTCATACTTAGAAGTTGTATTTCTTTTTTATCATGTAATCATTCATTCAGATGTTTTCATTGGACACATAGTGTTTGGCATTTGGAGATAGAATGTGAGCAAGATGACTCATCTTTAATGAACCTTACCTTCTATCGGAGGCTAATGCATAAGAAAACCTGTCTTCTATTTGTTTGTTTGTTTGTTTACATTGTCAGATTTCTTGATGGCTATGGTCCAGACTTAATGCATTTTATACAACTGAGCAATTACTATTTAGTATGCATTAATTTGGCCAAGTAGTTTATATTCTTGCATTAGTTCCAGTTTTTCAGTCTCATCTATTGGGTAATTTTACTCAAAATGTAATCTGTACTCCAGAACTGGACACATAACGTCCACATCATATCTATCCTTATTCAAGTGTGCAGCCTGTTGAGTTAACTTACCTTACTTCTGGGTCAGCCCCATGTTCTAACAAACAAAGCAAACTTTGTGGCTTGCAGTATTCGGCGGCCAGATGAATAGGGAAGATGGGCTGTGTTTGCTGCAGGGAAACCACAGTGTTACAAACATGGCTCACACAGGACCACTTGCATAGCTTGGCATTTCAAAGGAAGTAAGTACATTAGAATTGCATTGGTTTGGCATTCTTTCCATTTATGCATTGAGATCTTCCTTTTCTGTTGCCTGTTAAATGACCCATGCCCAGAGATTTTTAAAGTATAGAATTTGTGTTTTACAGCTAGTCATGGTGGTGCATTCCTGTAAGTAATCCCAGCATGTGGGAGGTAGAGGTAGATGGATCTTTGAGATTGAGGCCGGCCTGGTCTATATAGTGAGTTCTAGGCCAACTGGGGCTATATATAGGGAGACTCTCAAAATAAAAAAAAATAAAAATAAGTTTTATAGAAGTACGAATTTATCAAGAATAAAGTAACACTCAAAGCTTAAAAACCAAAAAACCTAAGCCAGATGTGGTGGCACACACCTTTAACTGCAGCAGAGGCAGGCAGACCTCCATAGGGAGTTCCAGGTCAGCCAGGGCTGCATAGGGAAATCTTGCTTCAAAAAGCAAAACAAGTAGTAACACTCAAAGCTTTGAAAGTTAATTCCTATAAAGAACCCCCAGTGTAAAATCAATAGTAAATTGCTATGAAATAACTTAGTCCTTCAATTAACTGTTGATTGGCAACTAAATTTTTTTTTTTAGGGCTTTGCAAAGTCATCAGCAGTGAACCTACATTTCTAGGGTTTTCAAGGATAATGCAGCGTATGTTCTGACTGTGCTTAACAGAGCTGTTTCTACTAGTTAGTTCTTAAAAAATGTCTGTGAGTACTAATTTTACATCATGACTGTAAGATAAGAAAAGGTGGGAGAAAGAAGGGAACTTTCGTTTTGGTTAAAAAGAGAGAGAGAAGCTAATTAGAAAAGCAATAATCAGCTAGGCTTGATGACTAATGCCTATAATCTCAGCACTTGGAAGGTGAGGCAAGGGGATTGCTGTGTATTTGAGGTTAGCCTGGGCTAAATAGGGAAAATTCTAACTAGCCTGGGGTATAGAATGAGACCGTGTTTCAAATAAAACAAAAGCAATAATTATTACATAAAATTTGGGGAATGAAAAAGTGTGTTCAGAGTGGAAAGTAATTTACCTACACCATATAATCACTATGGGTGTTTTGAGAGGATGATGTTACTATTTTTCCAGCCTAACAAATTTAGTGTTTTTCCCACCCCTTTGTGTGTGGTAAGTATAAGGAGGTGCGTGCTGCACACTGGGGTGTACTGCTCTGTCCTGGGACGTGCTGGAGCTGGGTGCTGCACACTGGGTGTACTGCTCTGTGTTGGAGCTGGGTGCTGCACACTGGGTGTACTGCCCTCTACTGCTCTGTGCTGGAGCTGGGTGCTGCACACTGGTGTACTGCTCTGTACTGGGATGTGCTGGAGCTGGGTGCTGGGCTGCTGAGCTCTGTGCATAGTGAGAACCACAGGGCCTTAGGAACTCCCAGGTCATGGAGGGATGGTTACTCTCTACGCCTTTGACTGTTCTCTTTTTTCTTGACACGAGGTCTCACTTTGTAGCTCCAGCAGGCTTAGAATTTACTGTGTAGCCCAGGCTAGCTTTGAATTTGAATCAGTCTTTTTGCCTTAGCCCCCCGAGTGCTGAGATTATGGGTATGTACTAACTGTTCCCACACTGTTTCTTTAAGTGACTGAGACAGAGGGTACCTGATTCAGAAGTAGTCTGTAACTGGTAGAGTTGGCCAGGATGGTCAAGGGCTGGTTGACAGGGTGGTTTCTAAGGAGCGCCTTGATTGTAGTGCAGTCTTCCTTGATTATGGCCTCATAAAGTTTAGTGTGCAGCACGGTGGCTGGTGTGTCCTCCAGTGACTTTGCAGTGTCAGCCATCAGGTTTCTGCTTCCCCTCTTGGTTATGTTTCCCATGAGGAGGTCTTGAGAGTGAGGACTTATGAAGTCAGAAGAAAATGCTGCTGTGGAATTGGTCACTCTCTCTGTGATGATCAGTTCTCCTCGGTTCTAGAACCATTCTAGGATTACTCATCAACAGGACGCAGTGCTGTATTGGAGCTGGCCCTTTTTCAGACTCTGTGCCCACAGTTTCTCAGCTTTTTTACTCATTAAAAATGTCCACACTCTCATACTATTACTAAGATTATTTCTCTTTTCCATATCATGTAAATTAAAAAATCTAATGGGGGGCCAGCCAGATGGCTTAAAGGGTAAAGACCTGCCCCTAAGGTTGACCATCTGAGTTCAAACCAGGGACCCATAACAGTAGAATGAGAGAACTGACTCCTGCAAGTTGTCCTCTGATATCCACATTGCATGTGAATGTACATACACACACACACACATACACACACACACACACACACACACACACACAGAGTAAAATTTAAAAACCAAGTCTAACAGGAACGAATAAAACAGGGCAGTTTATACATTGAGATACATTAGTTACATTTAATTCTAGCACTTGGGAGGCAGAGGCAGGCAGATCTCTGCAAGTTTGAGGCCAGCCTGGTCTACATAGCAAGTTCCAGGCCAACTGGGGCTCTAGGAAGACTCTCTCTTAACAGACCAAGAAAAAAAAAGTTACATTTAAAATAAGAATGCAGGGGCTGGAGAGATGGCCTAGCGGTTAAGAGCGCCAACTGCTCTTGCAGAGGACCTGGGTTCCATCCCCAGCACCCACATGGCGGCCGAGAACCGTCTGTAACTCCCAATTCCAGGAGAACTCCAGTTCCAGGGGAATCCGACACCCTCTTCTGACCCCCGCGGCGTTGCACGACACGGGTGCACAGACTTGCATGCAGACAGTACATTTATACACATACAAAAATAAATTAAAAAATTTTAAAATAAGAATGCAACTTTAAATCTTAAGTTTTTAAAAATTTTAGTGTTTTCTCCTCCCAATATAGATGTAGGGTTTTGGTTTAGTATTTGAGACAGGGTCTCATGTAGCCTAGGCTAGCTTACAAGTTGCTATCACTGAGGATGACCTTGAACTCATTACTTTCCTGCCCCCCCCCCCAGTACTAGATTATAGCCCACTTTATGCATTGGTGGGATGAAGCCCAGGGCTTTGTTATGTACCAGGCAAGCGCCCTACCAGTCGGGTGGCATCCTAGGCCCTTGCTTTGGTTGTAAGACAAGATCTCTTATGCTCAAGCTGGCCTCAAAATCAATATATAGCCCAAGCTGGCCTGGAACTTGAAATTAGATTTTTTTTTTATTGGCATGTGAATTGATTAGGAGATGGTCTAGGTTCCCAATGATTAATTAAATAGAGCCAGAATTTACCTTCATAGTATGATATGTTTTTTCCCAACTCTGTGACCTTTTAAAAAAATATGCTAGGCCTGGTCATGGTACATGCCTTTAATCTCAGGCAGAGGCAGGTGGATTTCTCTGAGTTCAAGGCCAGTCTGGTGGTCTACATAGTGAATTCTAGGCCAGACAAAGTAAGTATGTAGTAAGACCCTTTCTCAAAAACAAAACATAAAAATACACCTCTGTCATCCCAGTTACTCAGAAGTAAGTAGGAGGATCACAACCTCAAGGCCAGCTGGACTACATAGCCAAAATAGCAAGATACAAAGTCAAATAAATGAATAAATAAATAAAATTACTATTAAGTAACCCTAATTAAACTCATTGATTCACCCTTCTCTCAAAAACTGGCATGGAAGTATATGGGGGGGGGCTGGAGAGATGGCTCAGCAGTTAAGAGCACCGGCTGCTCTTCCAGAGGACCTGAGTTTGAGTCCCAGCATCCACATGGCGGCTAACAATTATCCAAAACTCCAATCCCAGGGGTATTTGATGCCCTCTTCTGACTACTGTGGACACTGCACAACACAGGTGCACTTACACACATACAGGCAATACACTCATACACATAAAATAAAAAAAGAAGAGGGGGTCTGGTTGGGAAGAATAGGGGGTCATCAAGAATGGGGAGGGAGAAGAGAGGATAATGGGAGTGAGTGGTGAAAATACATCATATACATGGATAAGAGTATTGTAATAAAACCACTTTAGCTATAAGAATACATGCTAATAAGAAATTTTAAAAATAAAAAGTAAATAAGTAAAATCAGAGTTGCTTTACTGATGTAGCTTAGTGGTACAGCACATGCTCAGCATATGCAAGGCCCTGGTTTTAATCCCCAACACAACTAACCCCAACTAAACACAGAAGAAACCAACATTTTTCATAAGAAATATCAAAGCCAGGACTAGAAAAATGGTTTGGTTATTAAAGGCATTGACTGTTCTTGGAGATGACCCAAGCACCCACACGGCAACTTACACCTGTCTGTAACTCCAATTCCAGGGAATCTGATACCTTCTTCTGTTCTGTGGGGTACTTCAGGCACATGTAGGCAAAACACTTGTACACATAAAAATGCAAATAAATAAAAATTTAAAAAATCAAAGCTTTTGGCTTGGTAAAGACAATTCTTATACATCTCATTTACTAATGCAGTTGAGAAGCGCCTCTGTAAGTTCAGTTCTGTGTTAATGGTTCTCAACAACCCGGAGTAATTGTGGGACTTATATACTTATGCTTTTGTCAACTTCCAAGGATTCTCACTTAGTTGGTCTGGGCAATGGCTGTGACACTAAGTCTTATAAACTCCTCTGATTCTAACATACAACCACATTTGAGAATTATTACTCAAGTGATAAGGTGAGTTGTTTGTTTTGTTTTATTTGAGACAAGGTCTCCTGTAGCCCCAGCTGGCCTGGAACTCCCTGTGTGGACCAGCCTGGCTTTGATCCACCTGCCTCTTCCTCCCAAGTGCTAGCATTAAAGGCATGGGCCACCACGTCCAGTGTCAAAGTATTAGGTTTTATTTATTTTTCTTATATGGTTTCTATCCTCAGCTAACCTCAGAGTCAGTATTTAGCTGAGGATGACCTTGAACTTTTTTGATCCTCCTGCCTCTACTTCTCAAGTTTGGGATTACAGGAATGTGCTACTGTGCTTAGTTTATGTAGTGCTGGGCATTGAACCCAGTAGCCGTGCTTCATGTATGCAAGGCAAGCACTCTTGTACCAACTGAGCTACATTCTCAACCCCTTTTAGATATTCAAAAAGTTAATTCAGGGGCTGGAGAGATGTCTCAGCAGTTACGAGCACTGCCTGCTCTTGCAGAGGACCTGGGTTTGGTTCCTATCACCTACATGGCAGCTAATAACTCAGTAAATCCAGTTCCAGGGGATCTGACACCCTCTTCTGGCCTCTTTAGGCATTGCAAATTTTAATAATTAGTTGGTGTATGATAAATGTGGCACATTAACATTACATGTAATCTTTTTTTGTTGTTATTTTTGAGACAGGGCCTCCCTTCAGTCCCAGCTGGCCTGCAGCTCACTCTGTAGACCAGGCTGGCCTTGAAGAGATCCACCTGCCTCTGCCTCCCAAGTGCTAGGATTAAAGGCCTTTTATATGTAATCTTGCACGCAGAGACCAGAGGATGGCACCAGGTGTCTGTCTCTATTGTTTTCTACCTTACTGTCTTGAGACAGGATTCCTCACTGAACTGGAAACTGTTTTTAGGCTAGACTGGGTGGCCAGCAAGCCCCCAGGATCTGCCTGCTTCTACAATACTGGGGTTACAGGCATGTGCTGCCACAACCCACTTTTTGTGTGAGTGCCGAGGATTTGACCTCAGGACCTTGTAACAGCAGGTGCTCTTACCCACTGAGCCAGCTCGTTCTTCTAGCTTTTAATTTTTGAGGGGGTACTATTTTATATGGTGTGTGAGTGTATATATGATGTGTGTGTGTTCGTGTGTGAGTGTATATGTGATGTGTGTGTGTTGTGTGTGTGGTACTTGGAACCCAGAATAGGATTTTGTGCCTTATTCTCTTCATATAGAGTCTCTTGATAAATCTGGAACTAGGAAGCTGGCAGCCAGCAAGCCCCAGTGATCCTCCTGGCTCCACCTTCCACAGTGCTGGGGTTACAGGCCTGCATGTAGCCACATTCAGCTTTACAAGTGTTGGGGACTCAAATTCAAGTCCTCATGCTTGCACAGCAAGTGTCATTAACCACAGAGCCATCTTCTTAGCTCCACAGCTTTATTTTTCCTTTTATGGAAATAAGGTTTTGCTGTGTAGACCTGGGTTGCCTAGAACTCACTGTGTAGACCCAGCCTCATATTGGCATCAATCCTGCCTCTGCCTCCCAAATGCTGGCATCATAGGTCTGAACCTCCATGCCTACTACTGAATTGACAACTCTTAACACTCATAAGTTTCCACTATTTGTTTAAGAAAATGGAGTTGTTTTGTTTATTTGTAGCCTAGAAATATTTTTCTTCATGGCCCTGACCAGCAAGTAAAAATAGGAGATTTTGGCCTGGCCTGTGCAGACATCATACAGAATGCAGATTGGACCAACAGAAATGGGAAGGGTAAGGGTTTATTTCATTCATTTATTTTGTTTTTGTGTTGGAGAAGTGGTTGAATGTGTTCTTTTTTTTTTTTTTTGTCTTTTTGACACAGGGTCTCCCTTTAGTCCTAGCTGGCCTGGAGCTCACTATGTAGACCAGGCTGGGCTTGAACTCACAGAGATCCACCTGCCTCTGCCTCCCAAGTGCTAGGGATTAAAGATGTGTGTCATCACAGCCGGCAATATGTTCTTTTTTTTTAACATTGTATTTTTTATTTTCTGTGTATGAGTGTATTTTGCCTACATGTATGTAAGTGCATCTGTGTCATGAAATGCCTATGGAGGTCAGAAGAGGGCATCAGATTACCCTGGAACTAGAGTTAGGGACAGTTGCCGTGTGGGTGCTGGGAATCAAACCAGGGTCCTCTGCAAGAGAGCAGTCAGTGCTCTTGACTGCTGAGCTATCTTTCCAGCACTAAAAATGTTCTTATATGTAAAGAATTATAGAACTTTCCTAATGAAGCTCAGGTAAAGACAAAAGATTACTATGGCTCCCCACAGTGCTCTCAGCTCACAGTGAGTGTCCTTAATGGCTTTTTCAATTCTAGGAACACCAACACACACATCCAGAGTGGGGACTTGTCTGTACGCATCACCTGAGCAGTTGGAAGGATCTGAATATGATGCCAAGGTAGGTAGTATTTGTTGTTTTCGTCCTTTTCCTCAACTACTGGGATTGTAAGAACAAACAGTACAGTAAGTACAGTGTTATGACAGCTGTTTGGGAGCATGGCTGAGCCCTGCAGGTGATCTGTGGCATCACACTGCCCCCAATAAGAAGATTGCTACTGCTAGAGAGATGGCTCAGTAGTTAATACTGCTTGCTGATCTTGCAGAGGACCTGGGTTTAGTTCCCAGCACCCACATTGGGCAGCTTATAACCACCTATGTTTTTAGCCCCAGGAGATCTGATGCTGCCTTTGTGGGCACTTGTACTCACATGCACATACCTACACATACCTAGACACACAGTGTGCTCACACACACACTCATAACTAAAAAGTTAAAAAAAAAAAAAAGATTCCCTTTTCAGCCAACTTGTGTATGTTGCCCTTTAGGCTACTTTACTACTTTGAAATCCATGGGTGTCACAAAACATGGTTGTAGCGGCCTTTCCTTGAAAATGTCACCATTGACCTCAGGAAGCTAGACTTCCTAGAAGTCTCTTTAAAGTCTTTTATTCTTCTGACTTTAAGCTTAGGTAAACACATGGTACAGGGAAGCCTGCCACCTGACTTCTTTTGAAGGAGAATGAAGATACTGTGAAGTTTTAATCCTCATTGTTTCTTGAAGAAAATGTCAAAGTAAATCCTTTTTAGTTTTAATTTTTAGCATAATCTACATTTGCTTTTAGTACTTTATTGGCTTTTATTTTTTGTGGTACTGTGAACTGAACCCAGGCCTTGAACCCAATGCATAGTCAAGTGTTCTACTACTGAGCCACACTCCCAGCTTCTTTTTTAGTTTTTTAAAGACAGGACCTGTGGAATCTAGGGTGGCTTCAAACTCATGATCCTCTTGCCTCAGCCTCTTCCAACTGCTGGGATTACAGGAATGAGCCACCATTTCTGTTTAAAGTAGATCTTTTTTTTTTCTTCAAGATGGGAGCCTAGTAAATCCTTTTTGAACCATTTAGTTTTTCAGTGATTGGGAGAGTTGCCAGAAAAGTCCATTGCTGTCCCTAAGAGTCTGTCTTCCTCATAAGCTACTTTTAGGGAAAGTAGCACAGACTTTATGAGTTTATAAACAAGAATGCAGAATTAGGACTAGAGGCAGAGCCTGACCTGAGTAGGACCTGGTGACAGTCCCAACTCTGGTACTAGGAGTTGTGTGATTAGGCAGTCTGCTAGGCCTGGATTGTTGTGAGGTGTTGGAGATATTTGTAGGATAGCGACTGCTGTGGGTGTTGGGGGTAGCTCTTCCTTTCGCCTGACCGTTTGTCCTCCAGACCCATGGGTGCCCTCACTAGGTGTCAAACAGATGGAGTTATGAAAGTCCTAGGCACCTCTTCCCCAAGGCAGACACCTGCTTCTGAGGCATAAGCCATCTTGCTGTGTTCCCTTCTTTGGGGTGACTGTAAAGCCTCAGTCTCAGACATCCCTGCTGAGGAGGCTGTCCATTGTTAGGAGTATTGTCCTAACTTCACAAACCAGTTCTGAAAGCCCCTTTTCCTCCTCTTCCAGTCAGATATGTATAGCTTGGGAGTGATCCTGCTTGAGCTCTTCCAGCCCTTTGGGACTGAAATGGAACGGGCAGCGGTTTTAATGGGTCTAAGGACTGGTCGGATACCTGAATCCCTCAGTAAAAGGTGTCCAGTGCAAGCCAAATATATCCAGCTCCTAACTGAGAGGAATGCGTCCCAGAGACCATCTGCTTCTCAGTTGCTGCAGAGTGAACTTTTCCAAACACCTGGAAATGTATGTAATATCTTTACAATAATTACTGGGTATTTACTGTCTATTGGGTATGGTCTCAAAGAGCTATATTTTGTGTTTATTTGGAGACAGCACCTCACTCTGGTTTTCTTTCATTTTTTTCTTTTATTATTATTAGTGTGTGTGTGTGTGTGTGTGTGTGTGTGCGCGCGCGCACGCACATGCATGCACATGTAATGTCTTGTGTGTATGTGGAGGTCAGGGGACAACCTTTGGAATCTCTCCTTCTACCTTCAATCCCTGAGTTCCAGGGATTGAACTCAGGCCATCAAGCTTGAGCAGCAAGTGCTGTACTAGCTGGGCCATCTCACCCACCCCACACTTACACTGTGTAGCAGAAGCTGGCCTGGAACTCACTATGTAGTTTAAGCAGATCTTGAATTCACAGCATTCTTCCTGCCTCAGCCTTCTGGGTGCTGTGATTACAGCCTAGCTTGATTCTAAGAGCTTTAAAATTAGCTTTACTGTTCAGAATGTTCAACAACTCTATTAAGATAATTTGTCACACAAGTAGTGACAGATACTGTTACTACTAAGCACATTTTTTATTAAATCATAATTTAGAAACCTAGCTGTCTGGCTCATGAAGCTGTATCTGCCCTTAGCTTCCAGTCTATTCTGCATGTATTAGAAATTTCCTGATAGCGGCCTGCCCTGGACTGGTGAGAAGGCTCCACAAGGAAGACACTAATATATAGACCTAACTGCTATATAGACCTGACACCCTGAGTTGAGTCCTGGAACTCAAGGTGGAAGAAGAGAACTGATCCCACAGAATTGTACTCTGATATCTGTACATGCTCCATGGCATGTGAGTACATGCACATAGCCTACACAGTAATAAATATGTAGTTTTTACCCTGCCCTGTATTGGGACAGATTATTTCTCCTACCACAGCATGACTTCAAAGTAAAGTACAGACTTTAAACCAACGTTCTCATTTCATGACAGTTTTTTTTTTTTTTTTTTTATGGGGAAAATACAAGGCTTAAATAGAATTTGTTTCAGTTGTGAATCATATTTCATGGTTGAGTTTTGAATCAGAATTATGGAAACATAGTTAAACCCATTTTCAGAGTTCCCTAAGAATCTATCAGGTGCTGTATTAGTCATGGCAATGAACTTAGTAGTAAGATGGATAAGAGAGTGTTGACTCTAAGCAGGAGACAGAACCGTGGCCGAACCTGCTCTGCCTCTGTACCAGCTTCCAGCATGTCCTGTGATGTGTTATTGCCCAGGATAGCCCATTCCCTTCCTGCCACAAGGCTATGGTGCTACGTGTACTTAGTCTCTCCTCTGCAGATGGAAACATAGGTGATTCATCCTTCTCTTCGTCTAGAAACCTCCTAAGGCTTAATTAAAGGCTGATTCAAAGGGATATATTCATGGATTCTGTAGAGTGTCCAACCTTTTAACATTATGACATGATGTTGCCATCTCCAAAAGTTCACACTTAAGAATTGCAAAATCAAGTTACCAGAGGGGGGTTGTTTTCATAAAGTTGAGATGCATAGTTGTCCACAGAGCTGCATGCTGCCACGTATAGCCCACAGGCTGCAGTTTGGACACACCTGTCTAGTTGCCTAGTGCTTCGTTACTCAAAGCATGGTCCACAGACTAGTGATCAGCTGCATCTGCCCTGCCAGAGCCTAACAGTCTGAGTCAGAATTCAGGCAGGATTCTCAGAAGACTTAAAGTGTTTGAGTAGCAGTGGCTGCACATGTGTGAGGCTTTCCAGGTGTGTTCTCCAGGTAACTAGAATGTTTGGAGAACTTGCCAACATTTCCAGACCCTCCCTATTCCCCTAACCTAACAGTGTAGGAGGAAGAGGTGTGGCAGTCTACTTTAACTGACCCTTGAAGTGATCTGATTGGTTCTAGTTTGTGAACTACTTGTACTGATGGTTTGAAAGATAATTGGGGGGCTGGGGAGACAGTTCAGTGGAAAAGCTGCTTGTCTTGTAATCATGAGGACGTGAGGACCCCAAGTTGAGATCCTCAGAATCCATGTTAAATAATTAAATAAAACTTGGGAGGCAGAGGCAGGCTGATCTCTGTGAGTCCAGCCATAGTGAGTTCCAGGACAACTGGGGGCTATAGGGAGACCCTGTCTCAAAAAACACCAAATAAATAAATACCCCAGAGCAGACAAGATAGCTCATTGGGTACTTGGTGCCAAGCCTGATGACATTTTGATTCTCAGAACTCACATGGTAGAATTGACTCCTGCAGGTTGTCCTCTGACCTCCACAAACACTTCATAGTCGACATACCCATGCATGTACATACACAAACATAAGGAAATATAAAATAAACCTGTAATATCTAGATTTTTTTTAATTCAAGTATTGGAAGGTGGAGACAACCCGACCACTAGATGTTCATGGGCTGCCTAACTATGAGGCAAAGTTCCAGGCCATGGCATTTTGAGGTAACAGATGATATATCAAGGACTGATGGCTTTGAAGGCCTCCAATCCTAAGGCGACTTTGTTAAGATAGCATCTTGCAGGCTGAGAAGCATCACACAATTATAGTCGTTACATTGCAGCAACTGGCATTGAACCTTACAGTGAGGTGACTGGCTAGTACTTAAGCACAGCGAGGACTGCGTATTTCAAAATGGCCTTTTTAATAGTTTAAAAATTTCCCTTCCTAGGTTAATCTTACACTGCAGATGAAGATAATTGAGCAAGAAAAGGAAATTGAAGAACTAAAGAAGCAACTAAGCCGCCTTTCTCAGAACAAAGGGGTAAAAGGATGAGAAGAATGGGAGGCCTGCCTGGAGCCGCATGGGGCTGCGTCAGTCATAAGAAAGTGGACTTACACTCTTACAGTAATCAACTGGAATGTAAATTTTCTATTTTGAACTGGGTCTACATGGTGTGGTTTCTGATTGTATTTAGCAAGCCTGTGAAAAAGGCATCTGCTTCCAAGCCAGACACAGATATTTGATCCCCAGGACTCAATTTTAGGTTAAAAGAGAACGGGCTCCTGCATGGTGTCCTCTGATCTCTGCCCCGCTGCCATGTCCTCAGGTAGCCCTACGTGACCTGACTGCTCTAATTAAACTTGCTCCTTGCTTCCTCTCCCACAAGCTTCTCTTCCCAAATGTCCTATTAAATATTACTGCCCATCTCTGAAACCAAACACTGAGGCATCACCCTGTTACTCTTTAAGCTCTTCCTCTTGACTGTCTTATCCTCCAGAAAGTTCTACTGCAGAAATCAGAGTGCTTCCCTTCCCCATCACTGCCCATGCCCAGGCAGTGCTGCTGTTGACAGCTACCAGTCTTCCCATCCTTTCACACTGCCATCAAGGCAGTTTACCAAGACGTCTGGTCACTCACTCCTTGGATCAAAACCTCTTCAGGCTCTGCAACTGCCCAAAGGCCAGAGTCCAGCTTCTCAGTAGTGAACCATCTCTACAATCCATTTTCTCTTTCTCCGGTCATCCTACAGCTCACCCTTGGACAGCTTCAAACTCCTTGCCCTCAAGTGGTCTTGGCAGCAGAGAGGTCATGTGTTTGCCTTCACCTTGTGCTGTGCTCATGATCCTTTTCCTTTATTACGCCCCCTCTACTCCCCAGACAATCTGAACATTCTTCAGAGGCAGCAATCTGAGATGCCATTTTTGAATCCCATGAAGTGCCTGCCACCTTCCTGGCAGGCATCACAGTACATTGCACACATGATTTTTACTGAATTTCAAATAAAACAAAATCCATAAATTATATGGTGCTTTTATTGATACTTGACAACTGGCTTAATAAAAAGTGTGATTCTAGTACAAGTTACTTTGCTGACAACAGCACAAAGCAGCACCACTTTCAAAATTAGAACCTTTAAGACCAGTTAGTGGAATTCACTTGAGGAGCTGGAGAGCAGTGCTGAAAGGGGCCAGGTTCTCACAGGACTTCAGCCATCGCTGCACATTGGCTGGGGCAGCCACACTGTTGCCCCCAGTCTGCTGGAGCACAGACCATAACACCACATCTGCCAAGGTGAGCTCATTCCCAACCAGCCACGGGTTCTTCCCCAGAGCAGAGTTCATGGAGCGGAAAACAGCTGCTCTTTCTTTACTGCTCCCATCTTTAAGCTGAAACATGGCGATATCCACCCAGCTGTCGATGAGGGTTAGGTTGATAGCATTGTGCTTCTGGCCAGATAGGGAGAACAAGAAACGTGCAATGTTCCCTTCTCCTTCAATGGGACACATCGTCTGCACACTGAACTTCATCTGTGTCTTAGGAACTGGAAGGGAAAAAGATCCCATACAGAGTCAGTCAGAGTGGTAGCACTAGAGCTGCACGGAAGGGGGAAGTCACTGATGTCACAAACTGATGACAAGGCAAAGATTATTCAAGATAATTCACCTTTTATGTTTCTAAGCTGCTAAAAGTCAAGAGCCTTAAATGCAACCTCCTCTATAAAAAGGTAACCAAGGGCTGGTGAGATGGCTCTGCAGAGAAAGGCACCTGCCCCCAAGCCTGATGCCCATGTTCCACCCCAGGACCTACATGGTACAAAGGGGGAACTTTCTCAAGCTGTCCTCTGACCCCTATAAGCATACCTACATGCAGCCACACATACATGCAAGTAAGTAAACGGAAAACAAAAACTAAACAGCCCTTTCTGCTGTTTATGACCATTTTCAAACTAGATAGGACCAGAGACGTAAGATTTGGAGGCCAAGGTCCAGAAACCACTGCCCAAAGGACTGCTGTTCTCTAGTTATGTGGAGCCGAGCGTAATTCAGGTATCACTAGATGGAGAGCAAGACAGTGATGTGGGCACTAACCCCACCTCTGAGAAGGTGAGGCAAAAGGATCAAGAGTTTGAGGCCTGCTTGGGCCATACAGTGTGACCCTATCTCGAAAACAAAAGGTATCGCTGGATGAATGACAACTCACTGCCTTCTGAATGGACTTCACCAGGCAGGAGGTACTGGTTAGGATGAATAATGATACCCCGCTGTCCTTTGGGGGCCATATAGAAAGATACTGTGTCCCTGGAATGAGTTTTTAAAATGTGAGGGTTAGACAGTGGGTACAGCCACCAATTTCCCTTGTTTTGCTAGGTTGCACAGACCCTGCTTCCTCTAATGCTCAACCCTTGGAACAGTCTCACAGAAGCACCAACTTCCTCAAAGCAGTGAGGGCATTCTTGTGCCCAGACGTCTCTGCTCTTCCTCTAGACGAGCCCCACAGCTTGCTAAACATGGAAAAGATGGCACCCACCAGCAAACAGCTATTGTTGGCACAACCGTCCCATCCTTTGTGGCCCAGCCCTTCTACTTACCATTCTTCCAAATCAAAGTGAAGCCCAGCTGATATTCATGGCGGGGTTGTTTTCTAGCCTGTTCACCAAAGCACTTGAGAAGGTTCTCAGGCACATTCTTGACTGACGAATGCATGTGTACAGTGGACAGAACCCTGTAACGTTCACAGAGCAGCCTGTGCAGCACAAGCAGGGAGAGTGGAGGGGAGGCTGGGTTTGCATTGATCACAATGTCTTTCAGGGCCCCATAATCCTGAGGGAAAGACCAAAACACTGTAGGTAACTAGAGCCATCTGAGGGCACAAACAGAACAGGTGACCTCCCAAGAGCAGGGTCTGAGTCTTGGCTCCCACTTAAAGATGCCACTGGACAGCTGGGAAGACTTGGGTCCTAGGAAGGCAAGTAAGTTGAAGTGTTTCTCAGACTTGAGGCCACTTCTACTGAGAAGAGCAGCACTGAGAGACTCTTCCAGGGCTCAGAGTGACTCCCCAACTCCCTTCTCCGCCCTCCTCTGCTTCACCTATCACTGCAAGACCAGAGGTTGCTTTTGGCCTTACTGATGCCTTGTGAGGCTGATCTGTGCTCCATGTGCAATCATTCACTCATTTATTTTGATTGACTGACAGACTGAAACAGGTTGTCAGTGTAGTCTGGAAAAGCCTCCTACCTCAGCCTCTTAAGTACTGGGATTACAAGAGTAACCAAGCATACGAACTCTAGGTGCAATCATTTAGAGAAAAAAAAAAAAATTACCAAGGCCTTTACTCTGTCTCATAAAGTTAGAGATCCAAGCAGCTGGCTTAATTTTCTGGCACTAACAGCCACCTAGAGACATGGCTCAGCTTTCAAAAATTCTACCTTTCCTCCAGGCATGGTGGTGCACGCCTTTAATCCAGCAGGCAGACACAGGCGGATCTCTGTGAGTTCATTGCCAGCCTGGTCTACAGAGTGAGTTCCAGGCCAGCTGGGGGAGACCCTGTCTCAAAGAAAAAAACAAACAAACCTACCTTTCCAAGTACAGAATTCAAATCCAATGCACTGGTGGTTAAAGTTGTGGGCTCGTCAGCCTGCAGGATGTTGGTTACGTCCAAGTCTGCATCTGGAGTGTGAATCATCTTGGAAAGGCCGTCCACTGCCGCCTTCAACTCATACAAGCGCTTTAATATCTCATCTTGGCGGGATTCAAGGGCTTGCAAAGACGGGTCAGATGTTGCCTAAAAAAGAAAAAAAAAAAACAAAAACAAAAAACACCCCAAACCAACATCTGACTCACACTAAAAATGCTCTGCATAAATTTGATCACTTGTGTTACTCTGTCCTGTGCATTCACCAAACCTCCACTCTCTAAAAAGACTCCATGGGCTGGCAAGACGGCTTACTGTGGTAAAGGTGCTTGCTGCCAATTTTGGTGATCTAACTTCAATCACCCAGGCCCACATGGTGGAAGGAAAGAACCAACTCTTGCAAGTTGTTCTCTGACTTCCATACATAAAGTGTGGGTTATTCAGACCTAGAGAGATGGTTCAGTGGTTAAGAGCAATTGCTGTTCTTCCAAAGGGTTGAGTTCAGTTCCCAACTCCCATATCAGCAGGCTTACACATCTAGCTCCAGCTCCAAGGGATCCAATGCCGCCTTCTGGCCTCCTTGGGCACCTGCACACAGTATTCACCCATATAGATACACATACGTAGAAATAATAAAAATAATGTAATTTAGGTAATTTAGGTAGGAAAATGAGCTGAAAATGAGAGAGTAGCCACCTCCCATCCCCTGCCTTTTTTCTTGTTTAGGACCAGGTCAGCTCAGCAGTTGAGACCACTGGCTGCTCTTACAAAGGACCTAAGCTTGGTTCCCAGCACCCATACAGCATCTAACAACAGTCCTGAAGTCCAGTTCCAGGGGATCTGATGCTCTCCTCTGGCCTCTCCAGGAAGTGCACACACAGGTGCACTTACATATACATAGGCAAACATTCATACACATAAAATAAAAACAGGGTATCATATAGTTGGGACTAGTCTGGAACTCATCATCCTCCTAATAAGCTTCCATGCCTAATTCTTTATTTTTGCTTCATTTTGTTTTTGTTGAGACAGGGTCTCCCTGTAGCCCCAACTGGTCTGGAACTTACTATGCAAACCAAGCTGGCCTTGATCTCACAGAAATCCCCCCCACCTCTGTCTCCCAATTGCTGGGATTAAAGGCATGTGTCATGTGCCCAGCAAGGCTTATTAAGAACCTTTATTTTTTTATTTTTTTAGGCAAGGGCTAAAGAAATGGCTCAGCAGTTAAAAGCATGGATTATTCTAGCCGGGCGTGGTGGCACACACCTTTAATCCCAACACTTGGGAGGCAGAGGCAGGCAGATCTTTGTTTAAGTTCAAGGCCAGCCTGGTCTACAGAGTGAGTTCCAGAACAGCTGGGGCTACAGGGAGACCCTGTCTCGAAAAAAGAAAAAAAAAAAAGCATGGATTGTTCTTACAGAGGACCCAGGTTTGAGTCCCAACACCCATATGGTAGCTGACAATGTCCCTAACCCCAATTCCAGGTGATCCAATGCCCTCTTCTGACCTCCACAGGCACTGCAAGCAAAACACTCATTATTAACCAAAAAAAAAAAGGGGGGGGGTGAGCTTTTGCTATGTTGTCTAGGATGGCCTTGAACTTCTGGCCTCATGTGATCTTCCTTCCTCTGCCTCTCACTGTGCCTGACATCCTTTATTCTTAGTAACAGACTATTTTTTTTTAATTTTATTTTTTTCTGTGTATGAATGTACTGTCTGCATGTAGGTTTGTGCACCCGTGTCGTGCAATGCCTCGGGGGTCAGAAGAGGGTGTCAGATTCCCCTGGAACTGGAGTTCTCCTGGAATTGGAGTTACGGATGGTTCTCAGCCGCCATGTGGGTGCCGGGAATCGAACCCGGGTCCTCTGCAAGAGCAGTCGACGCTCTTAACCGCTAGGCCCTCTCTCCAGCCCATAACAGACTACTTTTTAAAAAAATTTTTTTTATTTTATTTATTTCTGTATGCGTATCAATGTACTGTCTGCATGCAGGTTTGTGTACCCGTGTCGTGCAATGCCACGGAGGTCAGAAGAGGGTCTCGGATTCCCCTGGAACTGGAGTTCTCCTGGAATTGGAGTTTCAGACGGCTCTCGGCCACCATGTGGGTGCTGGGGATCGAACCTGAGTCCTCTGTAAGAGAGGTCGGCGCTCTTAACCGCTAGGCCATCTCTCCAGCCCCGTAACAGACTACTTTGCTTAAGCCATGTGTGGTGGCACACACCTGTAATCCTGGCACCTGGGAGGCAGAGGCAGAAGGGTTAGGAATTTAATGCTACCCTGGACTATATGAGACCCAGTCATACCCCAAAGACTTTGCTTAGAGAAAAAACAGGGGAAGGATAATAAGAATAATTTATATACAAATAAAGGGGAAAAAGGAACTCAGGTCAGTCCCCAAATCATTTTAAGGTAGCGCTGGCATCTTTGTATCTCAGTCCTCTACAGCATGTGCTTCTGAAACATAACTCCATTAAGAAGAAGCACTTCAGCCTTTGTATTTGTGCGTCCTTTTTACTTAGCATACTGCCTGGCATAAAGTAACCAAAAATACTTGCTGATGAGTAAATCTCAGACCACAGGCTTTACTTTATTTTTTAAAACTTTATATACATTGACAGAGTCAGAGAGAGGGAGGGAAGGAGGGAGAGAGAGAATATGTTTGGAGGTCAGAGGACAACTTCAGAGAGTAGGTCCTCTATTTCCACCAATTGGGCTCTGGGGATCAAACTTGAATCATTGGGCTTGGCAGCAATTTCCTCTACCTGCTAAGCCATCTCACCAGCTCCATAATGACTTTAAATATAACAATCTGTGAATCTGCCTCCCAAGACTGGGATTACAAACACTCTTAATCTTGTATGACTTTTTTGTAGTCTCATTCTAGAAAGAGCAGTGGGGCACCTATCCCACCAGGGTCAAAGCAGCAGCTACTAGATTCAACAATTGAGTCAAAATCCCAAGCACTTGGGAGGCAGAGGCATGTGGATCTGTGAGTTGGAGACCAGCTTGTGTACAAAGCAAGTTTCATGTCAGTCAGGACTCCACAGTGAGACCTAACAAAAATAAAAAGAAATTGCACACTGGGGCTGAAGAGATGGCTCAGTGGTTAGGAGTACTGGCTGCTCTTACAGAGGACCCTGGTTCAGTTTCCAGTACCCCTATGGCAACTAACAACCATTTGTAACTCCAGTTCCAGGGGATCCAATGCCCTCTTCTGGTCTCCACAAGCATTGTATGACATGGAGTACACTTACATACAAGCAGGCAAAATACTCGTACACATAAAATGCAAATAAATAAAACAAACTTGAGTCAATACACTGAAGCAAGTCTGAGGTAGGAACTGCAAATGTAACATGACCTGTGATTTCCAGTTCCAGTCCAGCTTGAGCTGGGCTCTCAATCTGAGTAACATCAGAATGCTAAGATCTGCTTTACTTCACCGCTACCTTCAGTTGCTGGTCTGCTGTGTTCTTGCTGAGACTAGATTGGGACCTGGTGTCCACTAGTTTCATTCTGTATGTATTTCAAAGAAGTCGATTCTTCGTGTTGCGCTGGCTATGCTGTTTATAATTATCTGTCCATGTTGCCATCATCTGCTGGAGGAACTGCTACAGAAACAGGACTGTGTCTTCCAAATCAGAAATTTCACAGATATTATGGAACTCTGAGGTTCACAGATGTTACGGAACTCTGGGCATGACATGGCTGCTATGATCTTTTAATCAGAAAGGCTGTGATGACCCCCACAAGACCCTCACATGATTGGGCTCCTTACATTTTCTCTAGAAGGGGGAGAAAACATGAGGCTGAGCAGGAGCACTGTCCCCTGCGGATATAAAACAGTTAATAATCATGGGGGGCGTACTCTGGCAATTTAACTGCTTGTAAATTACCCATGCTCCTTCAAGTAACCCCAAATTAAATTCACTGACTCATCAAGCTGCACTTTGGGTGAAATATTGCTGCTACCCCATCTGAGATGAACAGCTATTTGCTCCTATCGCCTGAGAAAAGTCACACAACAAATCGAAGCCCAAAGGAAAGCAGACTTACAAAATACTAAACAGGGCTGGGGATGTAGTTCAGTAATAGAATATTTACTCAGCATGTGCCAGGCCCTTGATTCCGCCCCCAGCATCACAACAAAATCAAACTTGAATCTTGGAATGAGAGGTGATATCCTTACTCTAGATTCTTTTTGGTAACCTGGAACTGTTCAGCTAAAGAAAGCCCTGGGCCAAGTCTAGTCGCAGGACCACTGAACCATGTCTGCTATTTTTTTTTCATAGCTCAGTAGTGGTACAGCTGTTAGTATCATTAGGTTTTGAATTAAGTACTAAAGGATTATAGTCTTCCAAAGGATGTAAAAAATGAAGCATAACAGGCAACAGGAAAATTGATCATAATTTCACATATCTCCTCTCAGAGTGTTTCTGAGGTATGACTGTGAGGTCAGTAAGAGTAGAAAAAAAATTTTGGGAGGGTCTTTTCGAGACAGGGTCTCCCTGTAGTCCCAGCTGTCCTGGAACTCACTCTGTAGACCAGGCTGGCCTTGAACTCACAAAGATCCGCCTGCCTCTGCCTCCCAAGTGCTAGGATTAAAGGCGTGTGCCACCACGCCTGGCCAAGAGTAGAAAATTTGAATAAGTCTTTAGAAAAGACAAGATCAAAAGGGCCAGGACAGCGAAGCACCTTTAATCCCAGCATTTGGGAGGCAAAGGCAGTCAGATCCCTGTGAAATTCAGGCCAGCCTTCTCTCCATAAGGAGTTCTAGGACAGGTAGGGCTACAGGAGACCCTGTCTTTAAAAAAAACAAAAAGGTAGGGGTGGGGGTTAGGGAGGCAGTAGATGGGTACATATAGAAGGCTCAGTGTTGGAAGAGTGTCCAGCATGTAGCATAAGTCCGTGGGTTCAATTCCTAATACTCCAAAATTATTTATTTAAACACTGTAAAATAATTTGGGACAGAAGAAGTGGCACTCACCTCTGATCCCAGCACTTGGGAGGTAGAAGTGAGAGGATGAATTCAAGGTTGTTAACTGGCTACATAAAGAGTTTGAAGCTCACTGTGAGTTCAAGGCCAGCCTGGTCTACATAGAAAACTCCAGGCCAGCTGGGACTAAAGGGAGACCCTGTCTCAAAAATACAAAAAAAAAAAAAAAAAGTTTGAAGCCAACCTGGACTATGAGACTCTGTTACACACACACACACACACACACACACACACACACACACACACACGGAGGGTTGGGGGGATGAAAAAAGACTCAACTTACTTAAAAGTTGGAGAAATCCAAAACCACGTTAGGCTGCCTAAATTAGTATGTACACCAGCTCTGTGCAGGAATTATCCTGTTAGTTAACTGCATAAACTGGAATAGCACTTTGGAAAACAATTTATCCAGTTGAAGTGGAAGACAGACCTGGCAAACTGGCCAAAAATTCTATTCCTTTATACAGCCTATGCTAGCTGCTGTCTTAAAATTTTACCTACAGGATTATTCTAACAGCATAAAATAGGAAACAACCCCAGTGCCGATGAGTAGGGGTGGGGGAGGGGAGCGGCGACATAGATAAATAAACGTGGGGTGCTCAGACATGAAACAGAAAAGGTGGTCAGCTTCACTGTTGCAACAAAATGGCTGGAAATCATGCCCACAAAAAGAAGGCGAACAGAACACAGTGTAGGCTTCCAATATACACAATTTAACAAACTTAAGGATACGTACTAAAAACTAACAGGGAAAAATCAACACATAAAAGTCAAGGCCTCTAGTGGAAAAGTTCCAAGTGGGAGGGATGGGACACTGAAAAACGTCTTGGGTGATGGGGACGCTTTATAAATTCCTCAGAATGAGCATTTTTGTGTTCACTTTTCAATTTCTTAAGAAAAAAAGTTTAAGTGTCACATAACAAATAGGAAGATGAATAAATCTTTAGATAAAAGCTAAGGTTAACTCGATTCGGCCGGCGCCGGGATGGAGCTTGCGGAGGGAATGAGAGCCAGTTGAAGACCCGACCAAGTTAGGATACATCCGACCCCGCCAAAGGGATCAGAGTCCTAGGGAGCCAAGGCGCCTGCGCACTGGACAACACAGGGCCCAGACGGGACAGGGCGCGGCCCGCACACTCCTACCTGCTCGTGGCCCTCGTCGGATGCCGGGCTGGTTGTCTTGCTGTGCACGTTGGGGAGCCGGTACATGCAGGTTGGAAGCTCTACACGCAGAGGGGTGCCGCCTCCATGATAGGGCTTTACCTGGTACATCGGCATGGCGAGGACCAAAGGAAGGAAGGTAACAGGCGGGTGACACGCTCAGAGACTACCCAGAGCCACCTCAGCTCCGCAGCCGCCTTCTTTCCGACCCTGCCACTGGCGTTCGGGAAGGGGGGGGGGGGGAAATGAACTCCGTGAACTGTCATTGGCCAGACTGTTCTGACGTCATGGACTCGACCTTTGATATAACCATTCAGCGACAAGAAGGTCTTGGCACACCTTCCCCCACCTCTCCCGGAAAGGGCGGGGCTATATGTCAAAAACAGCCAATGGACAGCGGAGGGACCGAGTCTTGTGGAGAGCCGCAGCGCGAACTCTCCCGCGATTCCTGAGACAGATGAAGTGCTGCATCCATGGAGCGGGCTGGGGGCGCGAGGTGAGCAGAGCTTCCAGTCTCCCCTCCGGCCGCCTTCCCCTGAGGTTTCGGGTGTTTTGATTTCCTAGAAAAGACCGGAAGTGGCTGAGGCGCCTGGCGAGCTCGCGGCGTTTTCACGCTTAGCCAGGTTCTCTGTGAGGAAGCCAGAGGCCCTGGGTAGAGCTGTCGGGGTTCTCGGCTGCACCCCTGCTCGGCCTGGCAAGTCTGAACATGGAACAAGCCCCAGAGACTAAATTAATTTGCTTTTTGGGGGGGGAGTCTTTATAAATGAGGTCACGGGGAACGAGGCTTCTTTCGAGGTTCACCCCAAATTTTGCAGTCTCACAGGTTGTTTTTTTCTTAATGCATATTTGTGGTCTGTATTTAAATATCACTTTTTAAAATTTTATTTATTTTTTATGTGTATGAATGTACTGTCTGCATGTAGGTTTGTGCACCCGTGTCGTGCAGTGCCGGGGAGGTCCGAAGAGGGTGTCGGATTCCCCTGCAACTGGAGTTAAAAACGGCTCTCAGCCGCCATGTGGGTGCTGGGGATCGAACCCGGGTCCTCAGCAAGAGCAGTCGGCACTCTTAACCGCTAGGCCATCTCTCCAACCCCTGTGGTCTGTATTTAAATAATGCAATACCCCCAAACACAAAATAAGTATCAGAAACAGACGTATTCCCAAATAAATAATTTTATATAGTTTCCAGTTTATGTGAGGTAGTCTGCACTTTGACATTATAGACAAGTGAATTAAAAAAAAAGGGGGGGGGGTCTTGTGCTGGACTTGGTGCATGTCTTCAGTCCCAGCACTGGGGAGGCAAAGGCAGGCAGATCTCTTGTGAGATCAAAGCCAGCCTGGACTACATAGTGAATTCTAGGCCAGCTGGAGATAACGGATAGGGAGACCCTGTCTCAAATAATTAATAAGTAAATGAATGAATGAAATGGATAGGGAGACCCTATCTCAAATAATGAATGAATGAGAGAGAAAGACAGACTTGGTATAGCCCAGGCTAGCCTGGAACTGTTACCTCTTAACAGACACCTGTGTGCCATGGTTTCGGGCCTTGGTTTACTACCCTCTGGGTCAAACAAGTGAGATTCTTTGCAAGTTGGAAGAGTCAAGAGTATTATTTGTTATTTCATTAAGGTTTTTTTTTTTTTTATAAGATCTAGTGCGTGTCAGACCCTATAGGAAATACACAAATGTTTCTTTCCCAGTAATGTGCCTGTGCTCCATTATGTGCAAGTTTCCAATTACACTATTAAGTAAAAACTTCTTATGGTGATGAACATGTGAAATAGATTCTTCCCATGACCAGGACTTAGCCAGGCAGTTAGGAAAAGGGAGCTGTTTAGACATACCTCATGTCTAGAAGAGTTTGTCATTCATAGTCAGGGAACTGTTGTTACTGTGACTAAACCATAGGGGAAGTAGCGAAGAGAAAAGGGTGGAAGAGAATGGGCAAATAAGGTAGACTGGAACGCAGTCAGGACTGCATCTTAAACTTCATATACTACACAGTGGAACACCAGTAAAAATTTAAGTTTAAAAGTTATTTGACTGGGTTTGTGATTATAAAAATAACTTATGGGAGCCAAGCCTAGTGACCCACACCTGTGATCCCAGCACTGAGATGGAGACAGGAGGATGAAGGGTTCAAAGTTATCATTAGCTACATAGTTTGAGGCTGGCCTGGACTACATTGAATCCTGTGACAGAATAACCAAAACACCAACCCAAAACCGGTGATGGCAAGGAGGATAGATGGGAAACAAAACTTGTACAACTCTGAAAGCCAGTACAGTGAGAACCTTGAACAGCTGAATATTGTGGTACATGTCTCTAATCCCAAAATTTGGGAAGCTGGGACAAGAAGATCTTGAGCTTGAGGCCAACTGTACTACACAGACCCTCTCTCAAACAGGAACCTTGGGAGTTTTTGTCAGGGCAGTGCAGACAAGATTTGGATTTGATTTTCAAAGGTACTCGTGGAAATATACAATTGTCACTGAGTTTCTGGGAGGATTTCGTGAAATGCAGTGTTTTCCACCATACTTTGTGTGTGTGTGTGTGTGTGTGTGTGTGTGTGTGTGTGTACCCGCATATGTACTGCCTGGATGTGTGTAAGTGCACCCATGTCATGCAATGCCCATTGAGGTTAGAAGACAGCATCAGATTCCCCTGGAACTGGGGTTGCAGATGGTTGTTGACAGCTATGTAGGTTGTGGGAATCAAACCCAGGTCACAGATAGTTGTTAGCAAAAGGAAGCCAATGCTCTATGAGCCATTTCTCTAATCGCCCAAATTTTACCTCTTACAAATGTTGTATAGAAATATAGCTGTGTCTAAATAGGTCTTTGTCTAAACAGCTCCCTTTTCCTATCTGCCTGACTAAGTCCTGGTCATGGGAAGAGTGTATTCCAACAGTATTCCAACTGGAAAAGAAATATTTGGGTAGAGAAAATGTTGCTTTTATTTTTCAAGAATGAAGATCTCATAGCTGTCAAAGCTTATTGAACTGTAGCTTGAGGGATACCATGTTTCCTCCATGTAGATGCATACATAATTAGAGTTTAAATAGCTATTGAATAATTTTAAATATTATTGACAGATGTTTAAACATTTATATTTGCAAGTATAGGTGTGTTCATACAGTAAATGAATGGGCGAATCCCTCTAGTAACACATACATCATTTATCATAGTTAAAATCAGAGTGAAAATACATCATGTGCTTTGTCTAAATACTTTGGTTTTTTTGTAACTTTTTTTTTTTTTTTTTAGTACAGAACTTGCTAAGACCATCAAGCCTATTGACAGGAAGTCAGTTCATCAGATTTGTTCTGGGCAGGTAGTCCTGAACTTAAGCACTGCTGTGAAGGAATTGGTAGAAAATAGTGTGGATGCTGGTGCCACTAGTATTGGTAAGTTAGGAAAGTTTTAAGCAACAAGAAAAATTTATGCTGTTTATTTAAGAAACATTAATCGGGGTTGGAGAGATGGCTCAGTGGTTAAAAGTACTGGCTACTCTTACATAGGACCTGGGTTTGATTCCCAACACCTACATGACAGCTAACAGCCATCTACAACTTCAGTTCCAGGGGAACTGATACTTTCTTCCAACTTCTGTGGGCATTGCACAACATGGGTACACTTATATAAATGCAAGCAATATACTCATACACATAAAAGATAAAATTTTTTAAATAGAAACAGTACTCAATTTTTAAAACAATAAAATATTGACATATTTATAATAACTATTATTTATGCCAGGTGTGCTGGTACACGCCTTTAATCCCAGCACTCAGGAGGCAGAGGCAGGCAGATCTCTGTGAGTTCAAGGCCAGCCTGATCTATATAGAGAGTTCCAGACCAACTGGGGCTAAAAGGAGACCCTGTCTCAAAAAGACCAAAAATTAATAATAATTATTAGTATTTATATTATTTGTATTATCATTTATATTATATTTTTAGACAGTCACTCTATAGCCTGGCTCACTTGGAACTTGCTGTATAGATTAGGCTGGCCTTAATCTCACAAAGATCTGCCTGCCTCTGCCACCTGTGTGCTAGGATTAAAGGCCACCATGCCTGGCCCAATAATTATTATTTTAAAGTTAGCACTTAATTATTGTGTCAGAGACTATTCCTGGGGAGATATAGCACACACAGACATGTGTACTCACCCCAGAAAGGGAACCCACAACAGATCAAAGTAACAGTTGTACCAAAGTCCAACTTGGTGAGGCAGTGAGTTTTTATTGAGGTTACTAACAGGAGCAGGGATGACTCAAAAACAGCTACACCACAGCAAAGACCATCCCAACCATGATGGCTGCGTCCCTGGAGCTGTCTTCAAGCCTTGCGGGGAGCGAGCTTCACAGCGCAGAGGATCTCCTTTCTGCTACTGGGCTAGTTATTACCCCATCAGTTGTTTACTGCTTATATAAAGCTGGGAAGGGTCTTAATACGTGCAATATTTTATTTAATATGTAGTATAATTAACTGTGATTTGGGAGTTATTATCTCTGTTGTATAGATGAGGAAATTGAGGCACAGGGAATTTAGGTTGTTGGAGACCATAAAGCTAGTTAAATGATTCAAGAAATCTGATTCCAGAGCCTGTTCTCCTTAATGATTGTGTTAAAAATACTTGTTTTCAAAGATTTTTTTTTTTTTAAAAAACTACTTATTTGAGTTTGTAAGCAGTTCAGAAGGACTTCTAAAAGTAAAGTATATGGAGCTAAGTTTATGGTTCAGTGGTGTACTGCTTGCCTAGCATCTAAAACACGCTGGGTGTGATTCAGTACTACACATACACAGATATACATACATACACACAAATAATAAAATATACAGAAGGACAACAGTATAAATAAAAATGCAGATGTGACTGCTAAATTTGCATTGTTTGTTAACAAATTATGTCTGCATGAAAGCTTTTAGCATGGATCAACCTTTAAGAAATAACTGTTGTACTTTTTAGAGCTAAGGCTTAAAGACAATGGGGCAGATCTCATTGAAGTTTCAGACAATGGATGTGGGGTAGAAGAAGAAAACTTTGAAGGCCTAGGTAAGTTAAGTGTTTCTAACCATAAAATAATTGTTTCCATACATCTAGGAATATTCAGTAACACTGTCTTAGAGCACGTGTTGTGATAGGCCTTGTGTGTGCTCCCTGCTCTGTCACTTGATGTCTTGGGCCTTACTTTCTCCTCTTTTTCAGCTCTGAAGCATCACACCTCTAAGATTCAAGAGTTTGCAGACCTCACTCAGGTTGAAACTTTTGGCTTTCGGGGGGAAGCTCTGAGCTCACTGTGTGCACTGAGGTGATGCATTATGCTCATTAATTTGATGCTTTATAAAAACTTCTCTGAATTTAGAAGTATGATTAAAATTGTTGTTTGCACTTTACTACATAATAAATTCCAGGCTAGCTAGGGCTACAGGGAGACCCTATCTTTTGGTTTTTTTGTCTTTTTGAGACAGGGTCTCCCTATAGCCCAAGCTTAGGCTAACATATTTCATATGTTATGAAATATCTTGATATCTGACTTCTGAATTCTCTTTTTACCTAATTGCCAGTCTAAGTGATAATCCTCCCAAAATGTGAGAAATAGAAGAATGAAATGAAGCAGGTAGTATTTTTAGAAAGTTATTGCTGTCTTAAAGCAGTCATTTATTAATTTTAATGTATCACAAAGTATAACCTAGCAATAGAGTACTTGCCGACATTATATGATTTCTGGGATCAATTACCAGCATTGCAAAAATAATTACAATAATGTATAGATGGTAAATTAGAAGTACCATTAGTTTTAGTTTATTTTCTGTTTTTGTTTGTTTCTTTGTTTCTTTGTTTTGGTCTTTTTAAGACAGGGTCTCTCTTTAGTCCCAGCTGGCCTGGAGCTCACTCTGTAGACCAGGCTGGCCTTGAACTCACAGAGATCCGTCTGCCATTTTTGGTTTTTAGGAAAAGATTTAACCAATTATAGCAAAGCTTCTATTTTATTTTATTTTTTTAAAGACAGGGTCTCAGCTGGGCATGGTGGTACACACCTTTAATCCCAGCACTCGGGGGCAGAGGCAGGCAGCTCTCTATGAGTTCAAGACCAGCCTGGTCTACATAGTGAGTTCTAGGTCAACTGGGGCTACAAAGAGACCCTGTCTCAAGAAGACAAAAAAAAAAGACAGGGTTTCCCTGTAGCCCTAGCTAGCTAGCATGGAATTTGTTATGTAGATCAGGCTGGGCTAGATCTTACAGAGATTCTTCTGCCTCTGCCTCCCAAGTGCTGGGATTAAAGGCATGTACTACTATGCTCAGCCCTAATTTCTAAATTTTTTATAATTATTTATATATTTGAATTATGTGTTTTGAATCCTTTACAAAAATTTTTTTAGAACAGTAGTAACAAAATTGTGGATTATCTAGACATGGTGGTTCACATCTTTAATCCTACTATTCAAGAAGTAGTGACAGCCAGATTCTGTGAGTAGGAGGCTAGCCAGGCTACATGGTGAGAGCTTGTCTCAAAAATGGAGGCAGGGGATCTTGTGAGATCTTGACTTCAGAAATAAGATAGTGATATTTCTTCTTTGCAGTTCAAACTAAAAAAATTAATGGAAGTTTTCATGAAAACAAATCATTTAGAGAATTCTGTCTTACCATCTTTTATAGGCAAAACCTTAGATGATTATAACTCTTATCCATTTAAAACTATCTTAATTTTCTCAGAAGACACTTTTGCAAGAAGGTTATGAGAGAAAGGAAAATAGGAAAAAAAAAATTCTGGGCCCAGCCCTTGTAATTTGCTTAGAAAGGCCGCCCCGCCCCCCGTCCTTCTCAAGTGCTAGATTTTAAACTAAGGGCCTAGCAAGTATTAGGTAAGCCCATGCTTTGCCTCTGAACTACATCCCTAGTAGCCCTTGTGAGTTTCTAACTGGACATGCTGTCCTTTGTGTTTCTTGTAGTGATGTAACTATTTCTACCTGCCACACGTCTGCAAATGTTGGGACTCGACTGGTATTTGACCACAATGGGAAAATTATCCAGAAAACTCCCTACCCCCGACCTAAAGGAACAACAGTCAGTGTGCAGCACTTATTTTATACACTGCCTGTGCGTCATAAGGAATTTCAAAGGAATATTAAAAAGGTAAGGTAAATTCACAGTCCCAGTCTTGGTAGTGTAATGTGCATGACTAAAATCTTAGCAACATGTTTGCTCTTCAGTTGATTTTCCTCTCTTAGTTTAAAAGTGTAAAGAAAAAAAAAATTAGAGACAATCTCATTGTGTAGCCCAGGCTGGCCTTGAACTTGCAAACTTCTTGAGTGTTAGAATTGTAGGTGTGTCCACCATGCCCAGCTAGTGCCTTCATTTTTTTTTAATATTTTTTATTCTTTGAGAATTTTTATGCATGCATACAATGTATTTTTATCATATCCACCCCTCCTCCCTCTAATTCTTCCAGATTCCTCCAACTTTTAAAAAATATATATTGTATATTTTATATGTATGAGTATATTACCTGCATATATGTAAGTACACTCACGTTGGACAATGCCCATGGAGTCAGAAGAGGGTGTCAGAGTCCCTCAGAACTGTAGTTACAGACGGTTGCTAGCTGCCATGTCGGTGCTAGGAATCAAATCTGGGTCCTCTGCAAGAACAGCCAGTGCTCTTAACTGCTGAGCCATCTCTCTAGCCCCATGTCTTCCTCTTTTAAAATAGAGATTTATTTCTGTTTTAATTTTGTATGTACATGTATGTATGTACATGTGAATGCAGTGCTGATTCCCTAATTTGGCATCTGTGGGATAAAATTGCTTTAATAAATGAGTGAACGAGGGAGCCAGGATGGTGACACATACCTATAATCCTAGGAGTCAGGAGGTGCAGGCAGGAAAACTTCAAGTTATAGGCTGTCTTAGATTACACAGGGAGACACATCTCGAAAGACAAGAATAAAGTCCTAGGCACCCAGGCCTTGATGTTGGTCCTTTCCTATTCCCAGGGACCAAGAGGTTTTCATAATTTTTCTTTTAATCTTCTACAGACCCAGTGTACCTTTACCTGTGCCCTATAGAAAATGTAAAGCACACAATTGAACTTTAGAGAAAAAAAATCACAGTCTGGGAAGTTAAAAAAAAAACAACAATTACAATTCTCAAACTAAAAATACACAATTGTATTTAAGAATATAAATTCGAAATTCTATATGTCTATTATGATTTTTTTTTTAAATTTTATTTCCGTATGTGTATGAATGTATTGTCTGCATGCAAGTCTGTGCACCCGTGACATGCAACGCCGCGGAGGTCAGAAGAGGGCGTCGGACTCCCCTGGAACTGGAGTTCTCCTGGAATTGGAGTTTCAGATGGCTCTCGGCTGCCATGTGGGTGCTGGGGATCGAACCCGGGTCCTCTGCAAGAGCAGTCGGCGCTCTTAACCGCTAGGCCATCGCTCCAGCCCTATTATGATTTTTGATTTTGTGTGTGTGTGTGTGTGTGTGTGTGTGTCTATCTGTCTGTCTGTATGTCTGTCTTTTTGAGACAGGGTCTTCCCTGTAACCCCAGCTAGTCTGGAACTTGCTTTGTAGCCCAGGCTGGCCTTGAATTCACAGAGATCTGCCTGCTTCTGCCTCTGAGTGCTGGAATTAAAGGTGTGTGCCATCATGCCCAGCTACTATGATTTTTTTTTATGGATAAAATAATACTACCAAGCTTCAAGGATACTGTGAAATTTATTGCTATCACTGTAGTGTGAGTTTGGCCTTTACTCACTTTCCAAATTCATCAAGCTATACAAAGTGTCTCAGTGTAATCATGTTAGCTTTTTAAAAAGTAATGCTAAGCTGGGCATGGTGGCACATGCCTTTAATTCCAGCACTCAGGAGGCAGAGACAGGCGGATTTCTGAGAGTTCAAAACCAGCTTGGTCTACATAGCAAGCTCCAGGCCAGAGGGACTAAAGGGAGACTGTGTTTCAAAAAGATGAAAGAAAGAGGTGGGGTGGGGGGGAGAAAACAAATTTCAAATAAAAATATTGGGGTTGGAGAGATGGCTCAGAAATTAAGAGCATTGGCAGCTCTTGCAGAGGACCTGGGTTTAGTTCCCAGCACCCACATGGTTGCTAACAACCATTTGTAACTACAGTTTCAGAGGATCTGATGCCCTCTTCTATCTAACCTCCAAGGGCATTGCATGACACAGGTGTACTTACATAAATGGAGGCAATATACTCATACCATAGACATAAAATACATACACATAAAAATAAAAAAACATGAAAAAAAATTAAACTAAATTTCAGCTGGACATGGTGGCACACACCTTTAATCTCAGCACTCAGGAGGCAGAGGCAGGTGAATCTCTGTGAGATAGAGGCCAGCATGGTCTATATAGTGAGTTCTAGGCCAGCTGGAGCTGCAAGGAGACGCTATCTCAAAAAGACAAAAAAAAAGTTTTAAAAAGGGTGTGAAAGCCGGGCATGGTGGTGCACTCGTTTAATCCTAGCACTTAGGAGGCAGAGGCAGGCGGATCTCTGAAAGTTCAGGGCCCAGCCAGCCTGGTCTACAAAGTGAGTTCAGGCCAGCCTTGAGGACTTATTCAAAGCTGGGAGACCCTGTCTCAAAAAAGACAAAAAAAAAAAAAAAAAAGATGTTGAAAAATAAATTTCTAAATGGAAGCATCATGTGTCAATGAACATGTGCTAACTTTGATTTTGACTTTGAGATGGGGTCTCATTTTGTTGCCAAGGCTGGGCCTAGACCTCATTGATCTTCCTGCTAAACCTCTGGAATGATATAATTATAGGCATGGCCCACCATACCTGACTTGTACATGTACTTTGTATGGGTTGGAGGTATGTGTGTATGTAGAGCCCAGAGATCAACATCAAATATCACTATCTTATTTTTGAAGTCAAGATCTCACTAATCTTGAGCCCACTAATTCCACTAGACAACCTGGCCACCAAGTCTGTTGGGGTCCTCCTGTCTCTACTTCCCAGTGCTAGGATTACAGGTGTGTTCCCTGCACACCGCTTTTTTTTTTTTTTTTAACATGAATACTGGGGATTGTACTCAGGTCCTCGAGCAAGCATTTTACTTACTGCTTAGCCATCTTTCTGGTCCTGGAATGTAGTTTTGACATTTATATCAGTAAGCATGAAGCACCTACAAATAATGGGACAGTGACTGGGAGCCCAAGCCTGCCTGGTTTTCATTTTGCTCTATTTCTGGAGGTAATTCTGCATAGATCCTTCTGTCAGTTGTTTTCAACGTAGATCCTTCTTGTCCTTGTTTTCAAGGTGATGCAGAACATTGAATTGGATATAACTTTGGCCATGCATTTCCTGTAAGGTTAAACTAATCTTGGATCTTGTATTTGTGCTTTTTAAACAGGAATATGCCAAAATGATCCAGGTCTTACAGGCATACTGTATCATTTCAACAGGCATCCGTGTAAGTTGCACCAATCAGCTTGGACAAGGAAAACGGCAGCCTGTAGTATGCACAAGCGGAAGCTCCAGCATAAAGGAAAATATTGGCTGTGTGTTTGGGCAAAAGCAGGTGGGGGCCAGTCATTTACTGAGAAATGTTTTATCACTCAAGTGATTGTAGAGGTTTTGTTGTTCTTTCCATAGAGACTAAAACCCAAGAAGAGAGATTTTATGTACCCTATCTAAAGTTACTTTTCGAAAGCTGAAGGTTTTCATTTATTCTCCTAGAGACTGAAGTACCACATCCTTTAGTTCTCTCTCTGAGAAACTCATAAAGCAGGTGCTTAAACAATTCATTTTCTAGTAAACAGATTGAAGTCATTCTAGCACTGCAGGAGTTGTCAGGAGTCTGAGTTGCCTGGTTTTCTTAATGTGGCGTAGCTTGACCAGGAAATAAAACATATTTTATCTTCTTCTCTGAAGTTTGGTCCTTTCTGTCTTAGGAAATAACTATTCTTGATTTCTTTTTAGCTGCAAAGCCTCATTCCTTTTGTTCAGCTGCCCCCTAGTGACTCTGTTTGTGAAGAGTATGGCCTGAGCTGTGTGGATACTCTCCATAATCTGTTCTAGTAAGTAGATCAGATACTACCAGGAAAACAACAACTCAACAGTTTGCCCTTGGGTGTTGCTTGCTTGTCTGATTATTTCTCTGAATAGTGGTTTCAGGGCATGAAATCATTATGTACTTCTAGGAAATACTTTATTAAAAAGACTCAGTTATTTAATATATCTGGCATATTTAAGAGTATTTTCTGTTAGACTAACTTCTGAATTATTCTGTGTGTAATGTTTTACCTTTGAGGAACCTCTAAAAGGTCGTGCAGCATCATTATGTTTACCGTATGAAAAATAGACACTTCCATAAGCAGGATCAGCTCCACAAGGATCCATATTCCTCATTTCTCCACCTTTTTTTTTTTTTTTTTTCCTAAAATTGTAAAGATTAACATTCATTTCCTTGTGTAAAAGTATTTTACTTAGGGCTGGAGAGATGGCTCAGAGGTTAAGAGTACCAACTGTTCTTGTAGAGGACCCAGGTTCAATTCCCAGCACCCACATGGTGGCTAAGAACCGTCTTTAACTCCATTTCTAGGGGAATCCGACACCCTCTTCTGACCTCCATGGCATTGCACGACATGGGTACACCAACCTAAATGCAGACAGTACACTCATACACTTTAAAAAAAAAGTTTAGAGGCTGGAGAGATGGCCTAGCGGTTAAGAGTGCTGACTGCTCTTGCAGAAGACCTGGGTTCGATCCCCAGCACCCACATGGTGGCTGAGAACCGTCTTTAACTCCAGTTCCAGGGGAATCCAACAAACTCTTCTGACCTCCGTGGCTTTCCACAACACGGGTGCACAAACCTACATGCAGACAGTATACTCATACACATAAAAAATAAAATTAAAAAATAAGTTAAAAGTATTTTACTTATGGAGAAGCAACATCCTTGGGGTAATTTCATAATGTTTCAGAGCTGAAAGGCTTATTTTATTCTTCTAGAGAATGAAATAGTACATCCTTTAACTCTCTCCCTCTCTCTCATTCACTCAGAAACTGTGTATGTATATACATGTGTGTGGAGGCCAAAGGTCCAATTTCTAGTGTCATTATTCAGGTACTGTCTACCTTGCTGTTTGAGACAGGATTTGTCACTGGCCTGAACTTGCAAAATAAGCTAAGCTAACAGGCCACTTACCCCCAAGGATCCACTTGTCTTCTGCTCTGCAGGATTGGGATTATAAGTATGCATAATGATGGCTGGATTCTTTTCACATGGAACTTGGGTTATGTGTGCATGGCAAGCATTTTACTGAATGAGCTATCAACTGAGCCCTGAGAGCAGATTTTACAAGGGAAGGGGATGTGTGTACTAATTCCATTAATAGGGATTTTGCTCTCCTGACCTATCATCATCTCCCAGTGTCCCCCCCATCCTAGCAAAGATCTGAATACAAGTGATTACACTGCACTGACAAACTGGTGGAGACAATGTAATAATCCAGAGAATGTATTTGAAGCAAGACCCACTCCTGATGTGTAGGCTTAGTGTTTAATTGGAAGATGAAAGGAAAACTAAGGGAAGTCAGTCTTGAATCCTTACAGTGCCTGAGGTGGTTTATGACTGTAGGAAAATGAGGACATTTCAGTATCTGGGCTCTTTCTAATATCATCAGGATGGAACAACAGATATGTGTGAACATAAATAGGAATGTTCGGCAGCAGTTCACCAGCTGTTCTGTTCTTACTTGATTTTAAGATTGTGCACGCCTTTAATCCCAGCACTGGGGAGGCAGAGGCTGGCCGATCTCTGTGAGTTCAAGGCCAGCCTGGTCTACATAGCAAGCTCCAGGCCAGCCAGCTGGGACTAAAGGGAAACCGTGTCTCAAAAAAAAAAAATAAATAAAAGAATGTGCTTTGTGCTAAGCTTGGCATGGTGGCATATACCTGTAATCTTAGGATTCAGGTGTCTGAGGCAGGAAGATCGTGAAATTGACAGCATGAACATGGTGAGACACTGTCTCAAAAAGAAAAAAAGTGCCCTATGTGGTTCTAATCCTTTGTGTTCTGGAATTCACCATTCTTGTTTTACTGTTGACAGCATTTCAGGGTTCATCTCACACTGTACTCATGGCGTTGGAAGGAGCTCAACAGATAGGCAGTTTTTCTTCATCAATCAGCGGCCTTGTGACCCAGCAAAGGTATTTTAATTTTGTTGTTGATTGATTGATTGATTGTTTTGAGATAGGTGTTCTTGTAGTCTACACTGACTTCAGATTCACTGTGTAGTCAAGAACATCTGAACCTCCTACTTTTGTCTCCCGAGGGTTGGGATTATAGTTATGTACCACTATGCCTGGTTTACGTGATACTGGGGATAAAACCCTTAGCTTCATGCATGCTAGGCAAGCACTTTACCAACTGAGCTATCTCCCCATCCTCTCATGGCTTAGAACTTGGAACTGACTTTTAACATGCCTTTAAATGTATTTTACATATTCAAGAAAGTCTGTAGTTGGGTGCTAGAGAGATGGCCCAGTGGTTAAGAGCACATACCACTCTTGCCTAAGACCTGAGTTCAGTTCCCAGCAACTACATTGGGTGTGTGTGTCTGGGAAGGTCTGTGGACACTTGAACTCAAGTATATGTACATATCTACATGCACACACGCGCACACTCACACACACACACAATTATTATATGTGATTAAAATAATCTTTTTTAAAAGGAAAGTCTATAATTGTTTCAGTTGTATGTGGTTTTGTGTATATAGGCATATAGAAGTACATATTAATTAATAGTATATTATCATAAAAAGTATCACTACTGGAAGAAAGTAAACACCAAAACATTTGTTGTTATCTAACCTTTTCATTACAGGATGACATTTATTTGTTTATGTGTTTTCTCTTCCTTTTGTCAATTTTACAGGAAAACATAGGCCCAAATTAGCTCTGCCTCAGGCTGACTTGATATTCTTGATATGGTTATAAGAGTTTAGTGGCTCAGTGCTGACCCCTGCACCCTCAGCACAAGGTGCCTCAATGATAACGTCTGTCTCCCAGTGGCATGTTAAAATTCATGTGTGTTCTAAATGTGGCACAACTTCTACATTTTTAAACCAGTGCTAGTATGATTTTTTAAGATTTCTCTCTTAATGTCATTTAATAATTGCATTTGAGCTGGGCATGGTGGCACATGCCTTTAATCCCAGCACTCAGGAGGGTGAGACAGATGGATCTCTGTGAGTTCAAGGCCAGCCTGGTCTACAGAACGAGCTACAGGCCAGCTGGGACTAAAGGGAGAACCTGTCTCAAAAATACAAAAGAAAAAAAATGCATTTGAACTGTCATATAAATATGTACCTAAGTACATACTTTTTAAACATTAAATTGTACCTTCATTCTATCTACCTACCTATCCTTCTTGCCTACCTAATTCTTGGTCTTCCTACCTCAGCCTCCAAAGTGCTGGGATTATAAGTGTGTACAACATACCTGATCCAAAATTTCTTGAAGAATATCTTTAGATTGGAAAGATTCACTGTGATATAAATATCCCTTTAGGCTGGCTGTGGTGATTCTTGCCTGGGGAAATGGAAGTAAAAGATCAAGAGTTTGAAGCCAGCCTGATAGATATATTGAGACCCTGGGACAAACAAATCTGTTTGAATAACATGAGGAAACTTTCCAATGATGTATATGTTTATTATTTTGGTTGGAGAATAACTTCACAAGAGTGCATATGTGTGTATGTCTATATTTACATGTTGAGACATCAAATTATAGGAGATTTTTTGTTTGCTCAATAATAGGGCCACCCAGGGCCTCCCATGTCCTTGGCGAGTATTCTGTTACTGAGCTATATCCCCAGTACCTCTCCACCCAGCCTCTGCCACAGGGTTTCACTAAATTACCCTGGTTGGAATTGAATTCATTCTATAGCCCAAGCTGCCTTGAACTTTCTGCCTTACCCTCAAGTACCTAGATTTCAGGTCTGTATGATAAGGCTTGAATAAATTGTATACTTTAAGTGTATACAATTCATTGCATATCAGTCATCTTAATAAAGCTGTATAAGAGCTGGGAATGTAATTCAGTTAATAGAATGCTTGCCTAGCATGCATAAAGCCCTGTGTTCCATCTCTAATACTCCATTAAACTACTACATGTGCACTATCCCTGTAATACTAATACTTACAAGGTGGAGGCAGGAGGATCAGCAGTCCATGGTCACCTTCAACCAGGTTAGCCTGGGCTACGTGAAACACTGTGTCCAAAAATAAATGCTTTAAAGCAGTATAAATTTAATAAAGCTTAATAAAAATAGACCTCTTTGGGGATAGGTTAAAATAGGATGTTAGAACAGTGAGGGCAGAGAACATTTATTCTTTTCTTTTGTTTCTTGAGCAGGTCTCTAGACTTGTAAATGAAGTCTTTCACATGTATAATCGGCATCAGTATCCCTTTGTTGTTCTTAACATTTCTGTTGATTCAGGTAAGTTCCATTGAAATTTCATTAAAATTGTTCCTAAAAGAATAATTGAAATTATAAAGCTCTGATATGACTGAATAGAGAATAACTGATAATGATATAATTTTACTTTTTATACTGACTTTCCTGCATTCTCTTTGAAATGGTGTTAATTGTATTATTAAGAAAATGTAACTTTTTAAACTTGAGTACAAGAGAGACAATGTGCTTAGATGTTCTGCTTGATTTTTACAAGAATTAAGTTCAAGCCGAGTGTGGTAGTGCACGCCTTTAATCCCAGCACTTGGGAGGCAGAGGCAGGTGAATCTCTGTGAGTATAAGGCCAGCCTGGTCTACATAATGAGTTCCAGTCAAGCTGGGGCTACAAGGAAAACCCTGTCTCAAAAACACCAAAAAAAAAAAAAAAAAAAAAAGAGAGAATTTCATTGGCTATTTTTCTTTCTAATTGTCAAATTCTGATGTGTCTTTTAAATAACTTCAAAATATATATGTGCCTACCTTGAAATACACGGATGAACATATACACACATGTGCATTCATATAACGTTAGTGGAAGAAAATATTTTTCTAATTTATTATTTTTTATGTGTATGAGTATATTGCCTGCAGGTAGGTAGGGGCAGCAGTATCATGCAGTGCCTATGGGAGGTCAGAAGAGTGCATCGGATCCCCTGGAACTAGAATTATGGGCAGTTATTAGGTGCCAGATTCTCAGCTGCCAGTGCTGAGAATCAAACCCAGGTCCTATGCAAGGGCAGCCAGTGCTCTTAACCACTGAGCCATCTCACCAGTCCTGGCAAGAAGAAATATTCTTTAGATATGAATATTATATAATATATTATGTCATTAAATATTTTTCTTATATGTGTGTTTGTATAAGTATGTTTGTGTGTACTTGCACATGTGCGTGTTCAGAGCAAAGAGGACAACTTTGCATGTTGTTACTCAGGCACGGTTCACTTATTTTGAGAGTCTTGCTGGCCTGGGCTTACTGATTTGTCTAGACTGTCTGGCCAGTGATCCCTAGGTGTCGTCATTTCCCTGTCTTCCCAGCACTGGGATTACAAAAGTTCCACCATGCCTGGCCTTTCTTCACTCGGATAGAATTCAGGTCTTCATATTTGTACACTAGTATTTTATTGACTAAGCTGTTGTTGCCTTACGGTGTTCTTCCTCCCTGTTCCACGAGGGACAGCTGCAGATTTCCCAGTGTGTCCTGCTGGGTATCATTGGCGGCAGGAAGGGAGAGGTGGAAGGTTCCAGGGCCAGAAAGAGGTAGAAAAATAACTCAATAATGAGCCAAGAGAAATTTCACGGGGAAAATAATGAACTAAGAGAAATTTCACGGGGAAATAACTCAGTTTTATTGGCAGAAGTCAGTGCCTTTTATACTAAGACTACTATGCTCCGGAGTGGAAATGGGGCCCGGCTGTCGAGGGAGAGCCAGGGAGGTGTGCGCCATCATGGCTCCTACAGGGGGCAGTGAAATGCCCAGGTGTGTATTGATAAGTAGGAAGTGTGACATTTTCTCTGCCCAGTACTTCAAAAGAAAGCCTTAAGGTAGGGCATCTCATTTCAGTGAGCAGGAGATCCGCCTATCCCGGCTCCAAAGAGGATGTCCTCACCGAAGTTGTCACAACGATGTGGTGGATCCCTTTGCTGCAGCCAAGCAGAGTCTCATCCTGACAAGCTGTCTCCCCAGTCCTTTTTAAGTTAGCATTGTAAAATGTTGCTGTGCTTTCATTGTGTCATTTTCATACATATTAGCATTATACCTTGTTCTTATTCATCCCATCTCCCCCATAAAGTTCTGGGAAGGGGCATGTACATGTACAGTGTGTGTGTGGAGGTCAGAGGCCGACTTTCACTGGTTGGTTCTCTCCTTCCATCTTGTTTTAAGGCAGTCTCTTTTGTTTTTTTCTACCACCCTGTATACTCCAGGTTAGCTGTCCTACAATCTTCCACTATGTAGCAGGTTCGAGGCCAGACTGCGCTACATGAGACCCTCTCACAAGAAAACAAAATAATAATTTTTTTAAAGATAAATTTGTTCTTTTTCCTTATTTATTTAAAAACATAATTTTATGGGCTAGGAAGATGGTTCAGTTGGAAAAGTGCTTAATGAACATGCATGAAGATCTGAGTTCAGATCCCTGGCACCGGTGTAAAAAGCTGGGTGTCACAGCACATACCACAGTCCCAGTGCTGGGAGGTGGCATAGGAGACTTGTGGATTGACAGCTGTGCAGTCTAGCCGACTTGGTGAGAGACTCTGTCTAAAAAATAAGGTGGAAAACCAATCGAGGAAGATACCTGATGTCCACCCCTGATCAGCACACACACATGCATTCACATATACCAAAGAAGATAATTTTATACTTTATGAATATTAATCTGGATGTCATTATTAATATTAATTGTGACTGTTATTTTAGTGCTTTTGGTAAAAGTGAATGATATAGTGGATAAATTCATATTGGTAAAGGTGAATTTAAATGTGTGTATTCTTTGCCTTAGAATGTGTTGATATAAATGTGACTCCAGATAAAAGGCAAATTTTTCTACAAGAGGAGAAGCTTTTGTTGGCAGTTTTAAAGACCTCTTTGATAGGAATGTTCGACGGTGATGCAAACAAATTTAATGTAAACCAGCAGCCACTGCTGGATGTTGAAGGTAAGAAAAGTGCAGCGATATAGTACCTAAAATACCTAGGCACTGTGATGGACCTTTATTTCCTCCAGGTGATTTTTGATGTGAAATAGGATCTTTTAAGATAGAGAAGAAAAGGCACTATAGGAAGTATGTTAGAGGCTGAGCATGGTGATACATATTTTTAATCCCAGTATTGGAGATACAGAGGCAGGTGGATCTCTGTAAGTCCTATACCAGCCTGTTCTATATGATGAGTTCCAAGCTACCCAGGGCTACAAAGTAAGGTCCTGTCTAAAAAAGAAAGAAAAAAAGTATATTAGGTACAGGATTGTTACCTGAGATTGTCCTCTCATCTCCACACATGCCATTTCATGTGTGCATGTATGTGGACATACTCTTACACAAACAAAAAAAATGGATGTGATGGGGCAGGAGAGATGGCTCAGCAGATAAGACCACTGGTTAGTTGTTCTTGCAGAGGACCCAGATTTGCTTCCCAGTACCCTACATGGCAGCTAACAACTGTATGCAACTCCAGTTCCAGAGGATCCAGTGCCTTCTTTTGATGGACATGGCATGCAAAGGTGCACTTACATACATGTAGGCAAAATACACATACAAATATAAACAATAGTAATAATAAATTAATAATTTTTTTTTTTTTGAGACAGCCTTTAGTCCCAGCCCAGCTGGCCTGGAGCTGGCTATGTAGACCAAGCTGGCCTTGAACTCACAGAGATCCACCTACCACTGCCTCCTGAGTGCTGGGATTAAAGGTGTGTGCCACCACGCCCAGAGATTGATAATTTTTTTAAATATGTGGTAGCACCTGCCTGTAATCCCAGCACTTGAGAGTTGACTCAGAAATACCTCCCACAAGTTCAAGGCCAGCCTAGTCTACATAATGAGTTCTAGGCTAACCAGGGCTACATGGCAGATCTTGTCTCAAAAAAAAAAAAATGTGAGGGAGGAAAAGAAAGAGATTGATTGATTGACCACATTGAGAACATATAAAGATATTTAGTGATGTCATCCTTTGGCCATAAGGGTCACTCTGGTTTTTCTGAATGTTAACAGATGACATAAGTTGAACAACAAGGGCCTGGCATGGTGGTACATGCCTTTTATCCCCAGCACTTGGAAGCAGAAGCAGGCAGATCTCTTTGAGATCAATGTCAGCCTGGTCCTGCATATCATCAGGCAAACTGGGGCTAAAGGGAGACCCTATTTCAAAACAAAACAAAAAGATACACAACAAAGGGGCTGCAGAGATGGCTCAGTGGCTAAGAGTGCTTGCTGCACTCTTGCAAGAGGACCCAGGTTCAGTTCCTAGCACCTATGTCAGGCAACTTACAACCATTTGTAACTCTAGCTTCCGGGGTCTGACACCAACTTCAGATGTCTACACAGGCACCTTATTAGGGGCAGGTCAGAAAGAGTTCATCAGAAGGAAGGAGTTAACTAGAAAATTGAGTCAGTTAAAGAAAGCCTGGTTCCCATGACTACCTTAACCTCAAGAATACAGTCCGGTCCTGAGTTCCTAGTTCCCAAAGCTACCTGAAGTCAGGATGAACTTTCCCAAGGCTGAGGTGGCTAATATAGTTTTCTTCATTATGCTGTCATTGACATCTTATACCTTTAGTTTCAAACTATGAACTTACTGAAATATTTTAACAAGTGATGGAAAACAGAATTATATATCCAATTTGTACTGAAGGCTAGCCATAACTAAAGTTAACAATAATTAAAGACAGTTTCACCAAGGAAGAAGCTAAAGAATGAGGTATTAGGAGATATTCAGTCCTACCAAGGCAGTACAAAACTAAGACAATTCATCAATGAACAATACCAAAAAACATTTTAGGCTGTTTCATTGGAGGGAAGAAGTTGTAGTTCACAGGCATCTGGGGGAAGCTGTATGCCACCATTTAAGTACCAGAGCATGAATAATTCTTTTTTTTTTTTTTTTTTTTAGTATTTTAAATTATTCATAGTGATTTAATTCTTTTTTTAAATTTTTTTTTATTAATTTTTTATTTATTTCTGTATGTGTATGAATGTACTGTCTGCATGCAAGTTTGTGCACCCGTGTCGTGCAATGCTGCGGAGGTCAGAAGAGGGTGTCGGATTCCCCTGGAACTGGAGTTCTCCTGGAATTGGAGTTTCAGACGGTTCTCGGCTGCCATGTGGGTGCTGGGGATCGAACCCGGGTCCTCTGTAAGAGCGGTTGGCGCTCTTAACCGCTAGGCCATCTCTCCAGCCCCGAGCATGAATAATTCTTAAATTGATCTCTGGTCAGAGGGATGGCAGCCCAGCTGTCAAAAGCCTAGCTAAGTAGGAGAAAAGAAAAACAAACATCTGTTAGTGAAACCGTAAGGGTTAAAAAATTAGGTCTTCAGAGGTCTGGAAAACAACTTGAAAGGAAACTGAAGTTAGAATAGGAACTTAGGAACCCAGGTTTAAATTAGGCCTTTGAAAAAGTTTGCCAAAAGTAAACTTAATTTTTGTGCACAATATATAATGATAGAACCTTGAAGTGGCCACTTTTAACAGAAACCAACACATGACATGAATCTCAGACACATGGGAGAACGGTTAACACAGACAACTTGGACAGACACATGACTTAATTGAACAATGAGAGCCCCTTTTTTCTAAAGTCTTATAGAGTAACTTGGTGTCAAGACACAGAAAGTTCTTAGTTTTCTGGTCTGCTGCACACCTTGGCTGTGCAGGGCTGTGGAACCATTAATTTTTCATTGTCACATTTACATACAGTCATTTAGAGTTTAAGATTTTTTTTTTTTTTTAGTTAAAACCATTCTGTCTCAAACCCCCCAAATGCTGGGTTGATTTCACTAAATGCCTGGTCCACCTAAACTAACAGTCCTCTTTAAATAAAATGCCTGGCATTTTACTATGATGGATCTTGTATTTCTGGAGAAATGGAGCAGTGGAAGCTCTGGCTGCTTAGAGCTCGCAGTGCAGTTTGTGTGCATGCTTGCCTGCACAGGGCACAGTGCGCAGGGAGAAGGAGGGCTTACTGCCATGGTGGCGGGCATGAAAGGAGAGTTTGCCAAGCGATGGTGTAGAGGGCGTGGTCCAGGTGCCCTGGGCTGCCAAAAATAATAGAATGAGAATGAACAGGATACGAAGCTAAGATTAAAAGAGCCTTTCAGCTGGGTAGCTGGTGGCAGACAGAAATGTTGTGTGGAGGACAGGAAGTGCCAAGGAAGATAGAAAACAGTGCTGTACAGAGGAAAGTCACTCAATCGAGCGACTTCCCTCAGACCTGAAGAGACAGAGTTGGATCGTCCACTTTTGGCCAGATGGAGAATCGGGGCGTCCCCCCCGTCTCCGGGCTCAGAAAGCAATACCTCATCAGGTTTCTTCCTCTTGAGCCCCCCCAGAGGTCTAGACCAAACATTCCAGTCAGATATAAGTTCAAAACAGATAAGCAGATTCTGGTACCAGTTCAAACAGTTCAAAACAGATTCTGGTCGGATACAGATTCTGACTACTCAAATTTCAACCAGGTACAGATTCTGACTGGCTACAGATTCAAAATCAGATGCAGATTCAAGACAGATACAGATTCAAAACAGATAGATTCAAAACAGAAAGTAAAAAACCTTACCTCAGAGCAAGGTGGCCAGCACTCAGGGAATTGACTGGGCTTGGAGGTCTGTGCAATCCCGATGAGCCCCCAAATGTTGGGTACGAAAATTGCACAGAAAAACTTTCAAGCCCAGGATTCAGTCTTTGAAACAAAATTTATTTAACTTGCTGGTGCACCAGAACCCAATTGAGAAAACTGGTGCTTCAAGTGGGTAAATTGTTGATGCACCAGGGACGCAACCCACTCCACACAGGGAATGGTGCAAGCCCGACTGACTGTTACAGAGAGCTTTTAAAGACAAAAACCACAAACAACACAAACTGGGGGAGCATCGGTGATTGTTAGTGAAAGACAATTGTGAGGCTATAGAAACATAATGCAAGTAGTGGTGACCTTTAAGCTGATTGGTTGTGTTTAGCAGCATGAAGCCCCTTGGAGAGTAAATGCACTCCTTCAGGGCTGGGAAAATTCATCCTGACCTCAGGTAGCTTTGGGAACTAGGAACTAAGGACCGGACTGTATTTTTTTTCTTTTTTTTGTCTTTTTGAGACAGGGTCTCCCTGTAGCCCCAGCTGTCCTAGAACTCACTCTGTAGACCAGGCTGGCCTTGAACTCACAGAGATCCACCTGCCTCTGCCTCCCAAGTGCTAGGGTTAAAGGCATGCGTCACCATGCCCGGCAGGACCGGACTGTATTCTTGAGGTTAAGGTAGTCATGGGAACCAGGCTTGCTTTAACTGATTCAATTTTCCAGTTAACTCCTTCATTCTCATGAACTTTCTGACCTGCACCTAATAACCTGCACGCACATGGTACACATAAAGACAAGCACACAAAGACAAAAACAAAAATAAAATTTAAAAAGATGTACAATAAGCAGAAGGCTGGAGTTACTGTACAAGTTAAATACTTGTCATTTCTTTTTATAGTGTTTTTTGAGTTATGATGTTAATAGTCACTCTGAAGACTATAATTAGCACAACATTTTAATTCAGATTAATACTGACTTAACTTAATTCTACGTAGAAACTTTGCTCCTTTGTAACACCACTCTTTCCCATTACTGTCATGTAAATCTGTATGTTATGTACCTATCGCAACAGATCTGACTTTTGTAGTTTTTTTTACATGAAAAAAAAAAGATAAAAAGTAGAAAATGCATTGAATTTTGTCTTTTCTATTTACCTGCATTACCTTTTGGTGCTGAGGATCAAGCCTAGGAACTGTATATGCCAAGCACATACTGCAGCACTGAGCTGCACTGACAGCCTCTCCATTTTTGAAGGGTGATACTGCTGGATATAGAACTCTAGGTGGACTTTTTTTTTTCTTTGTGTATGATATATATGTTTGTCCGTGATGTGATGTGATATGTGTGTGTATGTGTATGTATGTTTAGGTGAGCATGCCGTGGTGTGTATGTAGAAATCAGAGGATAACCTCAGGTTCATTACTACTGTGTATGCCAGGCTAGCTGGCCTGTGAGCTTCTGGGAATTCTGTCTCTGCCTCCCATCTCACTATAGGAGTACTGGGAGTACAGGTATGTGTGACTGTGCTTAATTTACCTGGGCTCTGGGGATTCAAACTCAGGTCCTCACACTTGTGCAGCTAGTGCTTTGCCAATGAGGTATCTCCTCAGCCCCTATTTGGTTTTTTTTGGCTTTTGGTGGGGAATGGGGATTTCTTTCAGCACATTGAATATGCCATCCAACTGCTTAACTGCTTTATAGATATATATAATTTTTTTTCCTCCTTGTTTATGGAGTGTGACTTGTCTAGGTGTGGTGGTTTGAATGAGTGTCCTCCATAGGCTTTAAGTATTCAGACATTTGTCTCCAGTTGGTGGCACTGTTCTTGGAGGTCTTTGAAGGTGTGGCTGTGCTAGAGGGAGTACATTATTGGGGGCAGGCTTAGTGAGTTTAACAAGCCTCGTGGTCTCCAGTCGCGCTCTCTGCTTCCTGTGCTCATTGCGAGATGTGACCCTCAGCTTGCTGCTCCAGCTCCAGCCGCCATGCCTCCCCCCCACAATGGACTCTAATTCCCTGGAACTGTCAATCATAAGCTCAAATAAACTCTTCCTTTTATAAGTTCCTTTGGTCATGGTGTTTTATCACAGCAACAGAAAAGTGTGACTAATACACTAGGTTTCAGGCTTTCAATTTGTTTATATGTTGGAAGTCTAACTCACTCTTCCCTTTCTGTTTTGAAAGTTCTCCAAAAGATACATTTGGACACTACCTCAGCAATTCCAGTTTGGGGCGGGATATGCCTGGCTTAGCCCATGCCCTGGTACTCTGTGCTTCAGGTGGTCCTGGGAAGTCCCTGATCTAGGCTATGCACACTCATATGTATTGGTTCCAATCAACACCCCCCCGCCCCCCGCATACTCCAACTGCCCATCAGAACTCCTGCATTACAACATCCAAGCTAAGCCCTATACAGTCAAGCTTCCAAACCCAAGCATCCTTCTGTGCAAATAGAGCCACTGGAGTCTTTCAGCACATCTAGGAATCTTAGGTAAGACATATCCTTCCTCACCCAACATTAAGTACTCAGTCTTGTAATTCTCAGTCCAGGGCCAGTCTCCCACCACTCTGAGACCTTGTTTCAGTTGGCATGGGTCTCGCTACCTTTTTTTTTGGTCTTTTTGAGACAGCGTCTCCCATCTCTCTGTAGCTCCAGCTGTCCTGGAACTCACTATGTAGACCAGGCTGGCCTTGAACTCACAAAGATCTGCCTGCCTCTGCCTCCCGAGTGCTGGGATTAAAGGCGTGCACCACCACGCCAGTTGGGTCTTGCTACTTTTGATGAAGATTTTTCTGTTAATCTTACTGATTATCCTTGATAGGTGCATGATAAATAACTTTTTGCTGCTTTCAAAATTCTTTGTCTTTTGAGAGTTTGATTATGATGCATCTGGTTTAGGTAGATCTTTCTGGGTTTATGTAGTTGGAGTAGAGAAACCTTTTTGAATGTAGATTCATGCTGCATCAAATATGGGAAGTGTTTGGTAATTATTTCTTTAAATCTTTTTTTTTTTTTTTTTGGTCTTTTTATGACTGGGTCTCCCTGTAGCTTTGGCTGTCCTGGAACTCGCTATGTAGACCAGGCTGGCCTTGAACTCACAGAGATCCGCCTGCCTCTGCCTCCCAACTGCTAGGATTAAAGGCATGTGCCACCACGCCTGGCAAATCTTTTTCTTTTTTTAAAAAAAATACTATAAAAAAATACTATAGATAGTTTCTGTGTTTGATTATATCCAACAATCTCTGTCTCTCATTTCATTTTTCTTTATTATTTTTTTTCCTTCTGTTCCTCTGATTAGAGAGTCTCATTTGTCCTGTCTGCAAGTTTGTTGAATTTTTTGCCTGATGAAATCTGATACTGACTTTCTAATAGATTTTTCACTTTAGTATTAGTTTTCAATTTCAGAACTTCCAGAATGTGTTTTGTGTGCATGAATGTGTGCGTGCGTGTGTGTGTGTGTGTGTGTGTGTGTGTGTGTGTGTATGAGTTTGTTATATGTGTATGTTTGTGATTTATGCACACATGTATGGATAGGTATAGCCACGCATAATCCCAAAGGCCATAGGAGGACATTGGGTGTCTGGCTGTATTGGTTTGCTTACTCTTCAGAGACAGTCTCTTGCTGAACTGGAGATAGACTGGTGACCAGCAGCCTCAGCAATCCCCTCTTGTCATTCCACTACCACCCCCAACACTCATGCATATATACATACATACACACACAATTCTAGGGTTACAGATCCATGAAACCACACCCAGCTGTTTCTACATGTGTTTGGGGGATTTTTGAGTTCTCCTGCATGGACATCAAATGCTCTTACCCACTAAGCCATCTCCTTACCCAAGATGTTTGTGTGTGCATTTGAATGTTATGCCTGCATGTGTGTACGTGCACCTGCACCTGTGTTGTGCATGCCCACAGAGGATAGAAGACAGTGTTGGATCCTCTGGAACTGGAGTTACAGATGGTTGTTAGCTGCCAAGTGGATGCTAGGATTCAAACTCAGGTCTCCTGCAAGAACAGCCAGTGCTCTTAACCACTGAGCCATCTCTTCAGCCCCTCTCACCCAAGAACTTTTAAAATTAATTTCTCTTGAGACTGGGGAAATGGCTCAGTGGTTAAAGCACTGGCCATGCAAGTGTAAGGACCAGAGTTTGGAGTCTCAGAAACGGACATGAATGTCAGGTGGGCATGGTGTCCTGCCTTTAACTCTAGCCTCAGAAGGTGGAGGCAAGGACCCTAAAACAAGCTGACTAGCTGAATGAGTGCTATCAGGGAGCTCTGGGTTTGGCTCACAGACCTTACCTCAGTAAAGTAAAGAGCTATGGAGGATATTCCCAACCCTAACCACAGGCCTCCACATGCATGTCCACCTACTCATACACATGCAAAAACATACCACACACATGACAAATGGAAAAGAGGAAAAAGTTTATTTCAAAATTATTTTAACTGCCAGGAGTGGTGGCTCATGCCTTTATTTCCAGCACTTGGGAGGCAGAGGCAGGTGGATCTCTGTGAGTTCAAGGCCAGCCTGGTCTACATAGTGAGTTCCAGGCCAGCTGGAACTACAAGAAGATCCTGTCTCAAAAAGACTAAAAAAAAAAAAAATTTATTTTAACTAATTTATATTCTTATTTGCTGGGACATTATTTTTGGTTTTGCTTAGCTTAGACATGGTTTCCCTTAGCTTTTGAGCACATTTAAAATAGATGCTCTGAAATCTGTCTAAGTGCTCTGTGAGCTGCCTCAGGGATAATTTCCTCTGACCATTTTTTCCTCTGTATCAACTATACTTTCTCTTCATCTACACCCCCCACCCATACACACACATCCACATATCCACATACCTTTGTGAAAACTAGGCAACTTTCTCTCTTTTTATAAGAGAAAAGTTGGTTAGTTTCACCATAAGAAATTAACCAACTCTGGAAATCGGATTTCCTCCTCTTCCCAGGTTTGTGGTTGTTGTTTATTTATTAACTGTATTATTAGTCTCTATAAAGTTGTCCACTGATATAGCTGTTCCATTAGCTTATTGAAAAGACATTTAACATTTAAGTTTTTAAATTTTGTTTATTATTACCGTGTCTTTATACATGTGTGCCATGGCATTCATCATACATGTGGAGGTCAGAGGACAACTTTCAGGATTTGGCTCTTGCCTTCCACCTTTTTAAGTCAGGATCTCTCTTTTTGTTTTTTTTTTCTGTAATTTTTTTTTTTTTTTAATGTCATGCAGTGCCTGCAGAACCCAGAAGAGAACATCAGGTCTCCTGGAACTGGAGTTACAGACAATTTTGAGCCACCATGTAGGTTCTAGGAACCAAATCTGGATTCCCTGCAAAACCCAGTGTGTTTAACCACTGAGCCATCTCTCCATTTCCAAATTAGGGCTCCTTTTGTTTCAGGCTAGCTGGCCCATAAGTTTCTAGCTGATTCTTTTATCTCTACCTCCCATCTTACCTAAGGAGTACTGGGGTTACAGATATATCCCACTCCATCCAGCTTTTTTATGTGGTTCTAGGGAATCCAAGTCAGGTTATCAGGCTTGCTCTGTAAGTGCTTTTAGTCACTGGGCCATCTTGCCAGGCCTGAAAAGACATTTCCACTAAGTCTCCCAGCCTTAATTGAAGGGCTCTATATGCCTGTTGAGATGCAACTTCAACACTGAGCTAAACAACTGACAATTCTGCCTTAGCCTTGTTTTCCTATTTGTGTTAAGCATCAAGGTCAGCTGGAGGTCAGAAGTTTGTCCCACCCATATATATATATTTTGGCATGATGACCTTGTAGATTCCCAGGTTTATAGTAATGGTGGAGTTTGTTTTGTTTCTCTTTGGATTTTTTTGAGACAGGGTCTCACATCTCCCTGCTGTATATACTTTTTAGGTAGCCAAAGCTGACCTTAAACTATCCTGCCTGTATTTCCCATATACTAGCGTTACTGGAATGCACCACCATACTTGTTCTATAGTCATTTTCTTGAAATATAATCATCACATAGAAACAACCATGTCATAGTATGTCTCGTCTCTTCTAAGTGTCTGAGCCCTGAGGTCAAGAAATACCCTTGATAAAACCATCTTGGTCCCTCTTTTCCTTCATTGATCCCTTATGGTAACTATTTTCCTGGCTTTCAACAGCGTGATTTAGTTTTACCTGTTTTTAACTTAGAATCATTTAGTCTGTACTTTCCTATGATTTGATTCTGAGATTCATCAGCGTCATGTGTGACCATTCATTCATTCTTCTTCCTTTCTCAAGGCTATACAGTATTCCACTATAGTCAAACATCACAGATTTTTGTGGATATTTGAGTTGTTTCCAGTATAGGACTACAATGAAGAAAGTTGTCTTAATCATCCTCATACAACTCTCTGAGGGAGCATTAAGTATCTCCTTTTGGTTTTGTGTTTTTGATGCAGAGTCTCTCTATGTTATATAGGCTGGCCTAGAACTCTCTATCCTCTGGCCTTAGTCTCCTAAATGCTGGTATTACAGGTGTGCGTCACCATGCTCAGCATAGGTAGGCATTTCTGATGGGATTAGCAGTCCCAGGTCACAGGCGTGCATATGTTTAGGTTTAATTTATATTCCTTTTATGATGAATTTTGGGCAGTGTTCCTATGTTTTATTTGCTGTTTGGCTTCCTCCTTTGTGAAGTGCCTACTTGTGTAAAAAATAATCTTGTTGTCCCCCTCAGTACACTCCCTGATACTCTTCTGTGTTCCTTTTTGTTTAGGTAACTTAATAAGGATGTGTACATCAGAAATAGAGAACTCTTTGCCAGGAAAGCAGGATAATTTCCCTTCATTAAAAATTACAGGAGAAGAGAAAAAGGTAGCATCCATTTCTCGGCTGAGAGAGGCCTTTTCTCTTCGTCACACTGCAGACATCAAGTCACAGGGCCCAGAGACTCCTAAACCAAGACAGAATTCTCCAAGACAGAAAATAGGGGTACCATCTTCTTGTCTTTTGTATCTCAACTCTTCTAGAGACCTTTGGGGCTCCCAGGACAAATTGTTGAGTCCTGAGGAGAGCTCTGGTGACTGTGTGGACAGAGTGAAAATAGAAAAGGACTTGGGGCTCAGCAGCACCTCAGCTGGCTCTGATGAAGGGTTCAGCACCCCAGAAATGGGCAGTTGCTTCAGCAGTGACTGCACAGTGAGCTCCCCAGAAGACAGACCTACACAGGAAAATGTGGACCATGGTGAGAATTTACCATCTAAATCGGATTGCCATCTTTCAGATGCAGGATCCCATTTAAACCAAGAAGACAGTGGATATAAATGTAAGGCTTCTCCCCCACCAAGTGGACTTTCATCCTCACACACCAAGCGTTTCAAAAAAGAAGAAAGATCTTTAAATATTGACATTCCTCAAAGGCTACTCAACACTCAGAACACCTCAGCAACTCAGGTTGATGTAGCTGTGAAAATTAATAAGAAAATAGTGCCCCTTGACTTTTCTATGAGTTCTTTATCTGCACGAATGAAACAATTACAACACCAAAAACAGCAAAGTGAAAGTGATCAGAAGTTCAGGAAATTTAGAGCCAAGATTTGCCCTGGAGAAAACCAAGCAGCAGAAGATGAACTAAGAAAAGAAATAAGGTACAGTTTATCTTTCTTTTTTTGGTCTTTTTGAGATAGGGTCTCCCTGTAGCCCCAGCTGGCCTGGAAATCACTCTGTAGACCAGGCTAGCCTTGAACTCACAGAGATCTGCCTGCTTTTGTCTCCCAAGCAATTTGTCTTTTTTTAAAGATTTATTTTTATTTTATATGTATGAATGTTTGGCCAGAATATATGTATGTGCACCATATGTGTGCAGTACCTGGCAGAGTCCAGAAAAAGATGTCAGATCCCCTGAAACTGGAGTAATTGACAGTTGTGAGCCTCCATGTATGCCACCTTTTGAGACAGGGTCTCCCTGAAGCCCCAGCTGTCCTGGAACTCACTGTGTAGACCAGGCTTGAACTCACAGAGATCTGACTGCCTCTGGCTCCCAAGTGCTGAGATTAAAGGCATGCGCCACCACGCCTGGCTTATGCCACCTTTAATGGCTTTTAACTGCTGAGCTATTTCTCCAGCCCCTGGAGAAGCATATATTGTTCACAGTAATGTTGTGTCTGGAGAGTTGAATGAATACTTAATATTAGATTTAGAAAGTATAATTATTGTGCACAAGACCCATGCAAGTTCAGCTGGACAAAAGCCCTGCATAGAACTACAGAAATGGGTAGCAGAGCCCAACCTTGGCTGGAGAAATATTGGCAGCCGATTATGGTTGGGTGAAGAAGACCTGGTTTTCTTCAGGCAAGGGACTCCAGATAGACTGATAGAGTTCAGGGGATAAGCTGGCACTGAGGAGTGGGCGGGGAGAGTACTTTGGCACAGTGAACCTTAGCACAAATGACAGAATGTGTGAGCTCTGGGGAGCTAGGGGGCTGTGGGAGGGTGCCTAGGGAGAAGTGGGTATAAAGGTGATTAAGATTGATTGAAAAATTATGCATGAAACACATTAAAGAATTCAATAGAAAGAGAAAGTATAATTATTAGAGACTCATGTTTTTCTGGTACTTGATCTTTTTTTTTTTTTTTAATTTTATTTATTTTTATGTGTATGAATGTACTGTCTGCATGTAGGTTTGTGCACCCATGTCGTGCAATGCCGCGGAGGTCAGAAGAGGGTCTCGGATTCCCCTGGAACTGGAGTTCTCCTGGAATTGGAGTTTCAGGCGGTTCTCGGCCGCCATGTGGGTGCTGGGGATCGAACCCGGGTCCTCTGTAAGAGTGGTCGGCGCTCTTAACCGCTAGGCTATCTCTCCAGCCCCAGTACTTGATCTTTTTAAAGTGTTCTTTTTTATAATCAGGAAAATGATCTTCAAAAATTGTCTGATAACTAATGTTTTGTATTGCAGTAAAGCAATGTTTGCAGAAATGGAGATCTTGGGTCAGTTTAACCTGGGATTTATAGTAACCAAACTGAAGGAGGACCTCTTCCTGGTAGACCAGCATGCAGCAGATGAGAAGTACAACTTTGAGATGCTACAGCAGCACACTGTGCTCCAAGCACAGAGGCTCATCACGTGAGCGCACATGGTTTAGGATTCCCACTGCTATTTCCCACAATCCTCCCACTATTTGAGGTCAAATAGTTTATATCCTTGTGCATATGTATGTTTTGGGTGGTGCTATAGACATACAACAAATGTTTATACTTTTTACATATCATAGTCACAGATCTCATTTATTGAGTGCCTGTTCGGTGGTAAGTCCCTAGTGAAGCAGTTTGGTTTTTTTAATCCCCACAAACCTAGAATGTACTTACTGTTGCCATTACCATTTCACAAGAGATAGGGCTGAGATGTAAATAACTTGCCTAGGGAGGGACACACAGCTGTGTTTTTTTAAGGCATCATCCTTTCTGGATGGCCAGAAAATCCTCTTGGTGAAGAAAAATTGAAAGTGTATATTAGACCAAGTGTTCTGGTGTACACTTATAAACATTGTACTTAGTGTTATATAGGCTGCAGAAATGAAACCACTCTGACCTGATCAGGCTTTTGAAAGATTTTAATCATGGCTGGGCACATCTCTCATTCAGGGAGAGAAATGGCCCTGATTTTAAGGCGAAAACAGTATATATAGGTTTTTTAGGTTATAGCATGTTAGCATTAAGTACAACATTAGGTGATGTTGGGTAAACCAAAACTAAAACTAGCAGAAACTCAAGGAAATTTCAGCAGAAAAATTATTGGCTTAAGCAAACAGCAGCTTAACTACATTCCAGAAGTTACACATTGGCTTAGGCAAAGAGGAGCCATACATTGGCTAGAGTAAATAGATGGTTAACCTAATTGTTGACCATAGAACAAGAAAAAAAGAAGCAAAGGTCAGTGGCTATAGCAGAAGCAGGGTCCAGTAGGCTCCAGGGATTTAGCTAGAGATGGGAAAGAAGCTTAAGGTGAAGTCAGCGTAGTTCAGATTTTTCATTCCCTTCATTGTGATTTATTCACTTCACTTAGGAGATGGAGGCAAGGTGATCACAAGTTTGAGGCTGGTCTGGTCTATATCATGAGACCCTGTGTCAAAAAAAAAAATTAGTGGGCATGGTAGTGCATACCTTAATCCCAGTACTCAGGAGGCAGAGGCAGGTAGATTTCTGTGAGATGGAGGCTAGCCTGATCTACATAGTGAGTTCTAGGCTAGCTGGGGCCATAGGGAAGCCTTCTGTCTCAAAAATAAAGTAAAAATAAAATAAAAACAAGACTACAAGAAGCTCTGTAAGAGGATTTGTAATACTCAGGCAAGTAGTAGAATGTCACAGAGCTGAATAGTGGTTTTTTTAAGAATTAATTAATTTTGAGACAGGGTCTCGTGTACCCCACACTGGCCTCAAATTTACTATGTAATACAGGCTGGCCCTGCTTCTTTAGAGTGTAATTGATATGCATGACAGGTATCATAGTTGTATGAGTCACATTTTCCTTGTTAGGACAAAATACCTGAAAAAACCAACTTGAAAGAAGGAGGGTTTATTTGGGTGGCCATTTCAGAGGTTTCAGCTCATCACGATAGAACGGCCGTAGTGAAGCAGAGCTGTGACCTCTGGCATCCAGGAAGCAGAGAGAAGGGTCAGGGGACAAGATTCTCCCTTCAAAGGCCCCCAGTGACCTGCTTACTACATCTAGGCTCAACCTCCTCGTAGCCACTTGAGCTGTGAACTAACTCATCAGTGGGTTAGCCTACTGATGGGGTTAATGCCTTCATGATCTAGTCACCTCTCATTAGATCCCCCAGCAGAGATGAAACCACTTTCATCTCTGCTCTTTAGGTAGGTGTTTGTCTTCAGTTTTGTAGTCTGTATCTCCTGTTTTTCAGGCCTCAGACTCTAAACTTAACTGCTGTCAATGAAGCTATACTGATAGAAAATCTGGAAATATTCAGAAAGAATGGCTTTGATTTTGTCATTGATGAAGATGGTAAGTTATTAAATAGTATTTTTTTTTAGAGCTGGGAAGAATTTTTTAGTTCACATGACCAGTATTTTTATTTTGTAAGAGATGAAAAAGCACCGCCCCCAAAGCATTTGTCTGCCCTCTTTTTTATTTTTATTTATCTACTTTTATTTTTTTAATTATTTTTTTAAATTTATTGGGTGTGCATGTGTGTATGTGGGTGTGCAGTGGCATGTGTGTATGTGGGTATACACTGGCATGTGTGTGAGGTCAGGACAGCTTGCAGGAGTCAGTTCTCTTCTTCCATAGGGGATTGAACTCAGGCAGGTTTGACAGCAGATGCCTTTCCCTGCTGACCCATTTTACTTGGTCCTAGTTTTATTTTTATTTATGTGCCAGTCTGTGTGTGTGTGTGTGTGTGTGTGTGTGTGTGTGCATGTGAGTGGCCACAGAGGACAGGAGAGGGTGTCAGATTCCCTGGAGCTGGGGTTACAGGCAGTTGTAAGCTTCCCTGTGTGGGTCCTGAGAACAAAACTTGGAGTCCTTTGTAAGAACAGCAAGTGCGGGGCTGGAGAGATGGCCTAGCAGTTAAGAGCACTGACTGCTCTTGCAGAGGACCCGGGTTCAATCCCCAGCACCCACATGGTGGCAGAGAACCGTTTGAAACTCCAATTCCAGGAGAACTCCAGTTCCAGGGGAATCCGACACCCTCTTCTGACCTCTGTGGCATTGCACGACACGGGTGCACAGACCTACACGCAGTACATCATACACATACAAAAATAAATGAAATTAAAAAAAAAAAAAAAAAGAACAGCAAGTGCTCTTAATTGGTGAGTCCCAACCCTCTCCTTTTTTTTTTTTTTTTTTTTTTTTTTTTTNGTTAACTGGGCTAGGAGATCTCCTGAGCCCAGCGGGAAGAGGGCGGAGACAGGCAGGAACTGTGGTGTGTCTTGGCGAGCTTGATGTGTATTCCTTTGGTCCTGCTGTCTTTGGTTGATTGGCCTTTGTGGCTGTATTGAGGTTGAGTTACTCCTCCCAGGCTGGGATTAAAGGTGTGGTCTTTGCTGCTTGATTAGATCTAGTGGTGTGGGGGGGGAGTTACCTCCCAGCGGTACTAAGGGCACGCTTGGGTTGACTCTTGAGATTTGAGATCTCCTGAGCCAGCGGCAGGTGCCGGGGCGTCAGGGTTCGAAGAGCCCCCCCCCCGCCAACTGAGATACGAAGAAGGTCTGAAGGAGGCAAGCAAAGCAGCCTTCGACACAGTAAAGAGGCATTTAGGACTTACCATGGAATACAGGCAAGGAGAAGCCACATGATGCCCAGGATCAGAAGAAGGACTACACTGAGAAAGGGGCAGGCATAATCCCACGCCATGACTTTACAACCCTAATGATGACTCCTGCCCAGTGGGATCCCTCCGGATGCCCCAGGACCCAGACATCAGAAACACAATTCGAGAACATACTTAAAGAACTACAGAATCATAAACGAACAAATTAAAGAACTAAGAAAGAGAATGAGGACCGAGAGGGAGAGAATGACAACTTCGAAGGAAGTAGAAACACTGAAAAGATCCCATCGCTGAAAAAGAAAAAGAAACCACAGCGAACAAAAGAGCTACAAAAGAGATCGAGAAGCTCAAAAAAGCAAATAGAAACACTAAAGAACATCAGAAGAGGAAAGGAAAACAGCGAATCACAACACTCATCCATTCAAGAGGAAAGGAATGAAAAAGCCTCAGAAGCAAGAATGGAGGAAGCAGAACAAAGAATATCAGAACTGGAAGATCACCAGAAAAATTAAAACCTCAAGGGAAGATTATGAAAAATTAAAAATAACAAAAACAGAACAACCAGAGAGCTGTTGGACACATATGAAAAGAAACCTCCGATCATATAGGAATAGAGAGAAGGAGAAGAATCCCAAAGAACAGTATTGATCAGTATCTCAACAAATAATAGATGAAACTTCGCCCAACCACTAAAAAAGGACAAACAAACCAATACAAAAGACCAACAGAACTCAAACAGACAAGATCAGAAAAGAAATTCTCCACGCCACATCATAGTTAAAATGCTAACACCCAAACAAGAAAAAATTCTTAAAAGCGACAAGAGAAAAAACACAACAAGTGACTATAAAGGGAAACTCCTATCAGAATTAACAACTGAACTTCTCATGGCAAACGATGTAAGGCAACAAGAACCTGGAGCAAAGCATATCCCAGTGTTGACGGGACAATGGCATGCCAGCCAGGTTACTATACCCAGCAAAAATGTCATCATAGTGGAAGGAGAGAAAATCTTCCATCACATAAAACAACTTGAAAGAACATGTCCGGAAACCAAACCCTCAGGAATAATCTTGAAGCCAACTTCAAAGAACAGCAGAAAGGAGCAACCAACCCCAGGCACACAGAAGGAGAATCAATAAAAGCATAACTGCAGAAGTAGAAAACCTGAAATCAAAACCGCCAGATGGACTAATAAGGCAAAATGAAAGCAACACAAAACTATCAGTCCAAAACCTAAATATTAATGGACTAAATCCCCAATCAAAAGAAATAGACTTGGAGATGGATTAGAAAAGGCAAATCCATCGACTATGCTGTCCTATCAAGAAACACATCTCTTACCTCAAGGAACAGGCACACCAACCCTTATAACAGTTAAGGATGGAAAAAATATCTCCAAGCAAATGGTACACACAAGAAACAGGTGTTGCTATTTTAATCATCGGATAAAATAGACTTCAGAAGTAAAAGAAATCTAGAAGAGACAAAGAGAGGGCCATTACGAGTTTCTGCAAAAGAACACATCACAACCAGAAGATCATACATATGAAATATCATGCCCCAAATTCGGTGCACAAACTTTCATAATACAATTCTGCGAAGACCACAAGTCACACAGACTAACCCACACACTCATAGTGGGAGCACTTCAATACCCACGAGTCCTTTGAAGGTCATACAGGAAGACAAAAATAACAGAGAGGACATCTGATCTGAATGATTGATACACCAAATGGACCTCATAGACCTCTACGAACATTCCACCTAATACCAGAGAATACACTTCTACTCAAGCACCCCATGACATTTCTCCAAAATCAACCACATCCTGGGACACAGAGAAACCTGCTACAAATACAAAAAGATGAAATAATTCAGCATCCTGTCAGACACAGTTGCAATGAAGCTCAAACGATCAACACCAGGACAAAGCCCCTCCTGCCATACAAGAACACATGGAGACCTAAAACAACACACTCTTGAATAATAACATGGGTCAAGGAAGAGAATAAAGAAAGAAATAAGAAACCCATTCTCTTTCGGAACTGAATGACAATCGACAATACAATACACAAAACCTATGGGACACCTTACAAAAGCAGTCCTAAAGACGGGAAGTTTATAGCCCTTGGTGCCGTACATTAGAAAAACAGAAAGAGCACAAGTGATGATCTAACACGTTACAGCTAAAAGCACTTGAGACGGCAACAACAGATGAACCTAATACGCGAACAAGACAGGAAGAAATAACAAAAATCAGAGCTAGAAATCAATGAAATAGACAAAGAAAACAATACAAAAAACAATGAAGCAAAAAGTTGGTTCTTTGAAAGAAATAAACAAGATAGACCTCTTAGCCCAGTTAACAAAAAGAAAGGAAGAACAACTCCAAAGCAAATACAATCTATGATGAAAACAGGAAATATCACAACGGACAAGGAAAAGCATCAAGAAAATTATATAGGAATATTACAAGAACCGATATTCTACAAGTTTGAAAATCTAGAAGAATGGATGAATATCTGAAATCCTGGGAATCAACCCAAAGGCTTGGCAAGAGGGACCAGCAGCATGTAAACAGACCCTAACATATGAAAAATAGAGGATTAGTAGAAAGCCTCCCAACTAAAGAAGCCAGGCCCCAGACCGCTTTATCAGCAGAATTTCTATAAAACATTTCAAAAAGAACTACAACCGATTATTTCTAAACTCGTTTAGAAGTACAATCGACGGGAATTCTCCCAAATCTCCTTCTCACGAAGGCCAACATCACTCTATTACCCAAAGCCGCGCCAAGATCAATCTTAAAAGGAGGAAGTATAGACCCATCTCCCTCGATTGAACACACGATGCTCAATAATTCTAAACAGGAATCTGGCAAATCGCATACAGACCCACATCAAAAGATCATCCATCATGCCAACGTTGGATGGTATACCAGAGATGCAGGGATGGTTCAACATACGAAAATCATCAACATCATCAAAACACATAAATGTGAATCAAGACAAAAAACCTACACCATCATCTCCAATTGATGCTGAAAAAAGCCTTTACAACAATCCAGCATCCCTTCATCGCTTAAATCCTAGAAGGAATTGGATTGAGGGATCATTCACTCAAGTGTAATAAAGCCAATACAGGAACCCACAGGCCAATATCATCCTAAATGGGGAAATGACAAGAACATTTCCCTTTAAAGGTAGAAACCCGGGCTAAGGCTGCCCGCCTATCACCACCCTCTTCACATAGTGCTTGAAACACTTGCTAGAGCATAAGGCAAGAAAAGGATATTAAAGGAGTATTATTGGAAAAAGGAGTAAAAAACTATCCCTATTTCTGCTGATGATATGATGTTTACATTAGGGAATGCAAAAAACTCCACCAGAAAACTACTAGAAGACCGATATACAGCTTCAGCAAAGTAGTGGCAGGATACAAAAAAAACAAATTAACAAGAAAAATCAAAGGCTCTTAAAAAAACAAAACAACAACTGGAGAAAGATTCAAAGACGTCACTCCACTCACATAGCCTCAAAAACAATAAGATACCTAGAACAAACTAACCAAAGATCACCAAGACCTCTACCAACAAAAATTTTAACCCTTAAGAAAGCATAATTTTTTAAGATACTCAGAGATGGAAAAACCTCCCCATCTCATGGATTTCGGGGAACAATAACACATTGCTAAAAATGTCTCATTTTCACACGAAAACTCTTGTATATTTAATGCAATCCCAATCCAAAATTCCCAACAGGAGTTTCTTCACAGGCTTGGAAACAAAGATCTTCAATTCATTTGGAAAAACAAAGACCCCCCGACATAGCTAAACCATCCGAGTGAAAAATCTACAACAGTGAGGAATCCTATACCAGATTTTTAAATTTATAATACAGGAGCTATAGTCATAACAAACCGACCTTGGTACTGGCCACAAAAAGACCTGTTGACAAATGGAACCAAACTGAAGATCCAAATCTGCCACATTCCAGTCCTATATTGACAAGGGGGCCAAGAAACACAATGAGAAAAGACAGCATCTTCAGCAAGTGCGATGATTGGCAAAACTGGATCACCACTTGTCAGAAGAATGAAATTAACCCCTCTCTCCCCCTTGTACAAAGTCAACTCACGATGGATGTAAAGACTAACGTGAAGCACCCAAACTCTTGAAGGTGATAGAAGAAAAAGTTGGCAGCAAGACTACAAGACATAGGCGTAGGAAAAGACTCCCTAAATCAGACACAGCTGCACAAGAATACAGGTCACAATTGACAAAGGACCTCATCAAACTCGAAAAAAGCTTCTGTAAAGTCGAGTAGGCATAAAGAGATACCAGATGTGGGTCAAGTAGAGTATCGACTGCCGCGAAGCATGTGGAGGCTAGGGCTGCTACCGGCAGCAAGTACTCCAAGGTGGCTGACGTAAACTGACCGGATGGTGGATCTTGCAGCGCATGCTGATATGCTACTGTCAATCTGACTCAAGAAAGCAAAAGGAACGATAGAAGCGAGCATCTACGTACCGGACTTGTTTATCGATGCCGCGTCGGAGATAGGAGGTGAAGCAGGAGACTCTCACAAGCGAGGAATTAGGATGTCTGAGAAACACCTCAAAGAACTGCTCCAAACATCATTAATCGATTAAAGGAAAATGCAAATGAAACCACTTAATTCTATCTTACTCCAAATAAGAACTGGCCTAGGATCAAGAAAACACAGATGATACCAATGTGATGGATAGGTTGTGGGAAAGTGGGAACACTCATCACTGTGTGGGAATGTAAACTTGTACACCATATGGAAAGCAGGTTGAGAACCCTTAAAGACTAAAAAAAAGAAAATTTTTGCTTCTACCTGATTCCTTAGACCATACCAACTCCTGGGAATGTACCCTCAAGACTTACGCCCACCACAGAGATACCATGCATGGCCATGTTATTGCAACTCTCTTCACAATAGCAAGGAGCTGGAACCAACCTAATGCCTCAACTGACGGGTGGATAGAGAAAATGTGTACATCTACACAATGGAATTCTATGCAGCAGTAAATAAAGAAGACACAACAGAGCTTTGCAGGAAAATGGTGGAGCTAGAGGACATCATGCTGAGTAAGAAACACAGTCAAGAAAAAACAACGACGAATGGTATCCCTGCATCTGTGGATGCTAGTGCCAATTACCCAGTTGTAATATTTCTTGTGTAGGGCCCCCTGAGCTTTTGTACAAAGCAGTTGGGCATAATGCATTTTGGAAACAACAACAACAACAGAAAATACTGCATCAAAGAACTGACTGAAACAGTGAACTTCTGCTCAAAACAGTCAACTTCCCCATGGAAAATATTGAGAAAGACTAAGAGATGGAAAGCATGTTTGGCAAAATGCACGAGCTCTGGTGGGGTGGGGGAATGAGCGGGAACATGGGTCTAGATTTGTTAAAAATAAATAAATAAATTTATGTGAAAAAAAAAAGAAATAGGAGTTTTATTTTACTTTTTTTAAAAGGTTTCTGGGATCTGGGGATATTTTGTATTTTACTAATTCGGTTTCTTAATGTTTTTATTTGATATTAGGCAGTGCAATATTTACATAATAAAATGGAATGTATATTTAAAAAAAAAAAAAAGAAAGAACTGGGCTATAGGCATGTCATATGTGAGATCCCTTTTAGTAGTAAGTGGAGTGCCCCAAAACACGTGTCAGGGCTGAAGAGAGTGGTCAGTGGTGAAGACCACACAGTACTCCTGTGGAAGAGGAGTACTAGCGCTTGTGTTGGAAGGATCACAACTGGCTGTAACTCCAGCTCCAGGGAGATCCAGTGCCTCTGGCCTCCATGGGCATCTGCACTTATACACACACACACACACACACACACACACACACACATAATTAAAAATAATAAAAACAGAGCTGGAGAGATCGCTCAGTGGTTAAGAGCACTTGCTGTTCTTCCAGAGAACCAGGGTTCGGTTCCCGGTACCGACATGGCAGCTAACAACCAGCGTGTTGCACTTCCAAACATGCAGGCCAAACACTCATACACATAAAATAAAAATAAGGTATATTTTATATAATTTATAATATAATATAATATAAAAAATATATAATTATATATTTATATAAATACTGGCTATTCTTGCAGAGGATCTGGGTTCGATTCCTAGCACCCACATGATGGCGGGTAACAACCATCTATAACTCCAGTTCCAGAGGATCAACTGCCTTCTTCTGATCTCTACAGGCATTGCACAACATGGATGCACTTAGACACATACAGGCAATAGATTCATAAGCATAAAATAATAACAATCTTTAAAATCTGAATGTGGTAGTCTGGGGCTTGAAGATAACAAGCTGCAGATAAGATTTCGGCATGATTCACGTCTTTGAGACTGGGTGAAATTACTGGAGAGAAGAGTTTGGTTTTATTTTGTGTATGAGACTACACACATACCTTGACACACACATGGAGTTCAGAGTACAGGCCTGGAACTCATTATGTAGACAACACTGGACTGTCAGAGATCTACCTACTTCTGCCTCCTGAGTGGATTTAAAAGTGTATACCACTATACCTTTCAGAAGACAGCTTTATGGAGTCTGTTCTGTCCTTCCACATGTATGTGGGTTCTGTGGATCAAATTCAGTCAGACTTGCAGCAAGCGTTCTGCTCTCTGAGCCATCTTGCCAGCCTCCAGGGAAGAGTTTTGTTAGAAGAGTTTTGTTTGTGGTCTTGGGGTGTGCTTCCCTAGCACACACAGACACATAAAAACAGACAAAGAAGAGGGCCCAGGGTCTGATTTCCAGCCATAGATACTTATTTGATGACAACCTTTCCATTCTGGAGTGCAAGCAGTGTCAAAGCAGAGTGGCCTGTGCTGCTAGCCAGGTACTTTAACATTGTGTGTCTGTGACTAGACCTGTGGAACCAAAGGCTGCTCCTCCGCTCTTGGCCTACAGACACAGTGCTGTAGTTCCCTTCCTGTCTCTGGCACTAACCCTCATGGGATCTCTTCTGCACCCCCATTCCACATGGTTTGTGTTCCAAGCCTTGCTTGCACTTCCAGCCCTTCTTCCTTCACTCTGCTTTCACCACAGACCAAGGTCCACAGTCTCAGCATCTTGGGGTGCACTGTAGTGTCTGCTCCTTTCCATGTGCTTGTCAGAAAGCTCTCCATGCTCAGGAGACAGAAGGGCTGATGAGAGAGAGAGAGAAGAGGGGAGAGAGAGAACAAACTACTTTCATTATGAGTAAGCACCTGAAAGAAGGAAAGGTGATACTTGCAAAGATGTGGAGAAAGTGAGCCCCAGCAGAGACTGTGAGCCCCCCGGTCCCAAGCTTGCTTTATAAAGCACCTGCACAAGAGTGGGGGAGTTGGTGTGTCTGGGAAGAAGGCTGCATGCCGGGATGTGCTGGCACATTAGGCAAGACTTGGGCTTTTACTCAGGTGCAGGAAGAACTGGAAAGAGCCGTGAGTGACTTTTTTTTTTTTTTTTTTTTTTTTTTTTTGGTCTTTTTGAGACAGCGGTCACCCCTTTAAGTCCAGTTGGCTGGAACTCACAGAGTTCAAGATCCACAAAGTGAATCTCTGTAAGTTCAAAGGCAGCCTGGTCTACATAGTGAGTTCCAAGCCAGCAAGGAGTAAGGGGAGACCCTGTCTCAAAAAAAAGAAAAAGAACAATAGAGAAAGATAATAAAAATAATAACATCAACTTCCGGCCTCCCTGAACTTAGGCATAGGTGACACAAACCCCCCTCCTTCCCACACACAATAATTAATAATTAAATTCCCGGCTGCTGGCTGGAGAATGACACCTGTGGTCCACTGCAGTTCCCGGGATGGGAGGAGAGACAGGGCACCTGGGACAGCCCTGCGGAGCCCTCTGGGGACGGTGGGATCCTGGCTGAGTCAGGTCCATATCTGAAGAATTGGAACTACCAGGCCAGAGCCATGGAGGTCAGTAGCCCATAGAAAAGGGGAACACTGAGCTGTCAGAATACAAGACTCTGAGGGAAGATTCTTCAGAAAATAATTCCAACCTGTGATCTTGTCTTGATTCTGGAGACTTTTTTTTTTTTTTTTTTTTTTTGAGACAGGGTCGATTCTGAAGTCTCTTTAACAAGGCCTAGTGAGCTGGGTGTGGTGGCGCACACCTTTTAATCCTATGCACCGGGAGGTCAGAGGCCGGAGGATCTTTGTGAGTTCAAGGCCAGCCTGGTGTCTACAGAGGCGAGTTCTAGGACAGTCTGAGCCACAGGGAGACCCTATCTTGAAAAAGACCAAAAAAAAAAAAACAAGGCCTAGTGAAATTTTCCACCACTTTGTCTCATCCTCAGGTGATGATCGGAACCGCTCTCAACACAAGCGAGATGAAGAAGCTCATCACCCACATGGGTGAGATGGACCATCCCTGGAACTGTCCCCATGGAAGACCAACCATGAGGCACATTGCCAATCTAGATGTCCTTTCTCAGAACTGATACTCGCCACTTGTAGGATTGAGTTTATTGTAGATTTTTCTGTTTTGAAAGTTGGTGTTTTAAGTAACCTCTTGGTAGTTATTCTTGTTTAAAAATTAATATGCAACTTTAATGTACCAGCAGATATGGTGGCATGTACCTCTAAACCAGCTACTTGGGAAACTGAGGCTGAGGGCTCACTTGAACTGAGGATTGAGACCAGCCTGGACTACATAATGAGACTCCATTTCAGAGGGGGGGAAAAAGACTTTTGAAGCCTTTTCACCTTGTGGAGTATTGTCTTCAGTACTTGTTAAACATTTGAGAGCATGTGTGTGTGTGGGTGTGTGGGTGTGTGTATGTGTATGTGTGTCTGTATACAGTCAAAAATAAGTCTTGCAAAAACAAGAAGAGCACTTTGGAAGTTACCCAGTCCTCCACTCTTGTGAGGTATTTTAGTCTGTGACTTTTTTTTTTTTTTTAATAATTTTTATTCTATGCCCATGGAAGTCAGAATAGGGCGTTGGATCCCCTGGAATGAGAATTACAGAAGGTTGGTGGTTTGTCATGTGGGTGCTGGGAACCGAACCAGGTCTTCTGCAAAGCATCCCGTGCTCTTAACCGCTGACCAATCTCCAACTCCTAGCCTGTGACTTTTAGCCCACAATGGTAGTTAAATTCATAATGTTTACTTTCTTTCTTGTTCTTTTCTTTCCCCCCAGTATCTCATGTAGCCCAGGTTCATCTTGAACTTGCTGTTGTAGCCAAAGATGATCTAAATTGATCATCTTGCTTCCATCTCCCAAATTCTGAGAACAGAGGTTCCTCTGCAGGATTACGGGCTTTTTGAGTTACTGGTTCTCAATCCTCTGCATAATTAAATAATAAAAAAAAAAAAGAATTCTGTACTTGGTTGGAAGTGAATGATTGAATAGGCTTTGAGGTACAGTGATGGCAGGTGTGGGTAATTCCGCCACCTTCTTCCTCCAGACTGGTCCTTCTGGGAGAGAGGTCTGGGTATAGAATGCTTTAACTGTAATGAGAGTGTTGCGCGGGCGTGGTGGTGCATGACTTTAATCTAGCACTTGGGAGGCAGAGACAGAGGCAGGCGGATTTTGTGGTTCAAGGCCAGCCTGGTCTACATAGCGAGTTCCAGGAACAGCTGGGGCTCACAGGAGACCCTGTCTCGAAAAGACCAAAAAAAAAAAGTGTAATGAGAGTGTTAGGAATAGCTATTTAATTCACAGTGTCATGCTCTGTGCTAATACTATAGTGTTGCATGTCTTTAAATCCCAGCACTTGAGAGAATAGAGGCAGGGATTCTGGTAGTTTAAGGCCAGCTTTGTCTACAGAGCAGTACCAGGCCAGTCAGGGTTGCAAGACCCTGTCTCAAAAAAAAAAAAAAAAAAAAGCAACTCTGGGCTTGTCTCCCAGAATCTCATTTAATAAATAGAGTCACAGAAACACTGCAAATGGGAATCATGGTAGGCACAATAACAGCCCCTCAAAGATGCCTATACCCTGATCCCTATAACCTATGACTATTGTTTTATATGGCAAAAGAAACTCCAGATGAGATTAAGGTTCTTAGACGCGGGGAGATTGTTCTATACAGTCCTATGGGCCCAGCCTGTCACATGAGTTCTTTATAGAGTGGAGGACACCTCCCCAGCCCCAGTCTGGCCAAAGATGCAGGGTTGCTGGTGATGAAGGTAGCGCAAGGTGCCACTAGCCATGGGACAAGGACAGCTTCTCAGAAGCTGGGAATGAGGATGCAGGCTATTCTCAAAGCCTCAGGGGAGCCAGATCTGTAATCTACAGAAGTGTAAGATAATTGTGTTGCCTCAAGCCACCAGGTTTGATTTAATGCCTGCATTATACCTATTGTATGCTGAAGAAACCTGTTGAAAGAGGCTGCACACTTGGTAGGTAGAGCTGGGAAAGTGCAGTCCAAGCTTATCTAGCCCAGTGCCCAGTCCTTGAGGATCAGCATGGGCAAAATGGGATGTTTTGCAGCTTTCGGTCGGCTCTGCGGCCCCTTTAAGAATAAAGGGGGCGGGGTTTGTGGCCGTTGCTTGGAAACCACCTGGCTCCTTAGGGATGCACTAGGCCCTGCGTCATGCTACTTCCTGGATTTGCTGTGCACCCTGAAGTAGTCCTGCCTGCATTGCAACCACACCACCAAGACCCGTGCAGGTTCCTTCCTCAGCCTACGAAGACTTGACCACGTGCGTGATTGACTAGGGGATACCAATAGATGGTGAAGGAGTGCTGGGACCCTCAAGAGAAAACACAGGGTGGTGCAATATGAGTACTCCTGAGTGGTTGGGAGCAGGCGGGAATGGGAGGGGCGGGTAGGAAACTTAGAAACGAAGTTTTGTCTGTAGTTTGAATTTCATTGGTAGGGGACCAGAATGCGAAAACAAATGCCAGTTAAAGTTTGAAAACTAGAGCAGCTTGCGCTGGCTACTGAAACCCTGGAAAGAGCAAGTGAGCGTTTTAGAGCAGGTGAGTAGCTTTGAGGTCAGATGGAGCTGGCCACTTGTCATCAAACAGGCAAGCATAGATTGTCACTCTACCCACCCCACAGCGCACAAAAAGGGCCCAGACTGCTTTGTATACCAGGATGAATCTTGCCTAAGGGAGCTGGACACAATTGGTGGGGTCATATTCAGAGTCCTCTAACTATGCATTTAGAATTCTGCCTCAGCTCTTCTCTGGACAGATTTTCAGCAAATCCTTTCTTTTATGGCCTCAGTAGAGTGAAAGGACTCAGTGTTGATGCTCCAGAGCAGGGCTTCTAGAACTTTTTCCCTGGCAAACTCTTTTTGCCAAGAAATTTTTGCATGACCCGGGGAATATAGGCATATAAAACAGTTACACAAATATTTGATAGTAAATCATAATGAAATTTATTTTAGAACATTGGTATACATTTATAACTATACTATTAAAGATGAGAACAAATTTGCATACTAATGGAGCACTTTTTTGTTTGTTTTCTGTTTTTTGAGACAGGGTCTCCATGTGTCCAGCTGGCTGGACCCACTATATATAGAGCAGGCTAGCCTTGATCTACAAAGATCTGCCTGCCTCTGCTTCCCAGTGCTTGGATCAAAGGCACGTGCCACCATACTCAACAGTGTGCTATTTATTTATTTATTTATTATTTATTTTATTTAATTTTTTTATTATTTTTGGTCTTTTCGAGACAGGGTCTTCCTGTCACTCTGGCTAGCCTGGAATTCCTCTGTAGACCAGGATGGCCTTTGAACTCACAAAGATCCGCCTACCTCTGCCTCCTTGAGTGCTAGGATTCAAGGCGTGCGCCACCCGCCGGCTATTTGGTTATTTTCAAGAGAGGTTTCCCTGTAGCCCCAGCTGGCCTGGAGCTCACTCTGTGACCAGGTAGCCTTGAACTCAACAGGATCCGCCTGCCTCTGCCTCCCAAGTGCTAGAAGTAAAGGTGTGCGTGACCACACCCGGCTTATTTATTTTTATTATTTTATTTTTTGTCTTTTTTGAGACAGGGTCTACCTTTAGCCCGGTGAGGACTGGATTACTCTGTAGACAGGCTGGCCTTGAACTCACAGAAATCTGTGAGTTCTTAGAGCTGCCAGTGGGGCCCTCTGCAAGAGCAGTCAGTGTCTTATCTGCTGAGCCATCTCTCCAGCCCCAAATTTGTAAAAAAGATTGTGTGCAAGCATGCATGCATGTGCATGTGGTCGGCCCTTGGAAGCGAAGAGGGAGGGTATTGGATTCCCTGAAGCTAGCAGTTACAGGTGGTTCTGAGTTGTTCAATGTGGGTGCTGGGAACTGAACTCGGGTCCTCTGGAAGAGCAGCTCCTTTACCACTGGGCCTATCTCCAGCTCCAAAGTTTCATGTTTGTTTGTTTTTTTTCTTCACATTTTTTAAATGGGGATATTGGGGTCATGGTTCACATGTAAGAGCTCAGATGCTAACTTGCAGTGAGGAATCTTCTCCACCCTGTGTTCCAAAGGTCATCAGGCTTGATGGCAAATGCTTTAAACTACACCTCTCCACCCTGCTTATTTATCTTTTAAAAATACTTTATGTGAATTGGAGTGTCGCTTTGCTCTGCATTATGTCATATGCACATGTCATGGCCAGTACCCACAGAGGCAGTAAAAAGCAATTGGAATTCCCGAATTAGGAGTTCATTGGACAACGTTGTTAGTTCCATGCCAGGTGCAGTTATTGAACCGGGTTCCTGCCAGAGCAGCAGTGTCATAAACACTGGCCATCCCTCTCTCCATTATTTTTAATAAAAGTTAATATCATAGGGGTTGGAGAATGTGGCTTCAGACCATCTCAGCATTGAGAGTGCCTACTGCTTGCTGGGCGTGGTGGTGCCACCTTTAATCCCACACNTTGAGAGCGCGTGTGTGTGTGTGTGTGTGTGTGTGTGTGTGTGTGTGTGTGTGCGTATACAGTCAAAAATAAGTCTTGGGGGGCTGGAGAGATGGCCTAGCGGTTGAGAGCACCGACTGCTCTTGCAGAGGACTCGGGATCGATCCCCAGCACCCACATGGCGGCCAAGAACCATCTGAAACTCCAATTCCAGGAGAACTCCAGCTCCAGGGGAATCCGAGACCCTCTTCTGACCTCCGCAGCATTGCACTACACGGGTGCACAGACTTGCATGCAGACAGTACATTCATACACATACAGAAATAAATAAAATTAATAATAAAAAAAATTAAAAAAATAAGTCTTGGACAAACAAGAAGAGCTCTTTGGAAGTTACCCAGTCCTCCACTCTTGTGAGGTATTTTAGTCTGTGACTTTTTTTTTTTTTTTAATAATTTTTATTCTATGCCCATGGAAGTCAGAAGAGGGCGTTGGATCCCCTGGAATGAGAATTACAGAAGGTTGTGGTTTGTCATGTGGGTGCTGGGAACCGAACCCAGGTCCTCTGCAAGAGCATCCAGTGCCCTTAACCGCTGACCAATCTCCAACTCCTAGCCTGTGACTTTTAGCCCACAATGGTAGTTAAATTCATAATTGTTTACTTTCTTTCTTGTTCTCTTCCTTTCCCCCCAGTATCTCATGTAGCCCAGGTTCATTTTGAACTTGCTTTGTAGCCAAAGATGATCTTGAATTGATCATCTTGCTTCCATCTCCCAAATTCTGAGAACAGAGGTTCCTCTGCAGGATTACGGGCTTTTTGAGTTACTGGTTCTCAATCCTGCTGCATAATAAATAATAAAAAAAAAAAGAATTCTGTACTTGGTTGGAAGTGAATGATTGAATAGGCTTTGAGGTACAGTGATGGCAGGTGTGGGTAATTCCGCCACCTTCTTCCTCCAGACTGGTCCTTCTGGGAGAGAGGTCTGGGTATAGAATGCTTTAACTGTAATGAGAGTGTTGCCGGGCGTGGTGGTGCATGCCTTTAATCCTAGCACTTGGGAGGCAGAGACAGAGGCAGGCGGATCTTTGTGAGTTCAAGGCCAGCCTGGTCTACAGAGCGAGTTCCAGGACAGCTGGGGCTACAGGGAGACCCTGTCTCGAAAAGACCAAAAAAAAAAAAGTGTAATGAGAGTGTTAAGGAATAGCTATTTAATTCACAGTGTCATGCTCTGTGCTAATACTATAGTGTTGCATGTCTTTAAATCCCAGCACTTGAGAGATAGAGGCAGGAGGATTGCTGGTAGTTTAAGGCCAGCTTTGTCTACAGAGCAAGTACCAGGCCAGTCAGGGTTGCAAGACCCTGTCTCAAAAAAAAAAAAAAAAAAGCAACTCTGGGCTTGTCTCCCAGAATCTCATTTAATAAATAGAGTCACAGAAACACTGCAAATGGGAATCATGGTAGGCACAATAACAGCCCCTCAAAGATGCCTATACCCTGATCCCTATAACCTATGACTATTGTTTTATATGGCAAAAGAAACTCCAGATGAGATTAAGGTTCTTAGACGCGGGGAGATTGTTCTATACAGTCCTATGGGCCCAGCCTGTCACATGAGTTCTTTATAGAGTGGAGGACACCTCCCCAGCCCCAGTCTGGCCAAAGATGCAGGGTTGCTGGTGATGAAGGTAGCGCAAGGTGCCACTAGCCATGGGACAAGGACAGCTTCTCAGAAGCTGGGAATGAGGATGCAGGCTATTCTCAAAGCCTCAGGGGAGCCAGATCTGTAATCTACAGAAGTGTAAGATAATTGTGTTGCCTCAAGCCACCAGGTTTGATTTAATGCCTGCATTATACCTATTGTATGCTGAAGAAACCTGTTGAAAGAGGCTGCACACTTGGTAGGTAGAGCTGGGAAAGTGCAGTCCAAGCTTATCTAGCCCAGTGCCCAGTCCTTGAGGATCAGCATGGGCAAAATGGGATGTTTTGCAGCTTTCGGTCGGCTCTGCGGCCCCTTTAAGAATAAAGGGGGCGGGGTTTGTGGCCGTTGCTTGGAAACCACCTGGCTCCTTAGGGATGCACTAGGCCCTGCGTCATGCTACTTCCTGGATTTGCTGTGCACCCTGAAGTAGTCCTGCCTGCATTGCAACCACACCACCAAGACCCGTGCAGGTTCCTTCCTCAGCCTACGAAGACTTGACCACGTGCGTGATTGACTAGGGGATACCAATAGATGGTGAAGGAGTGCTGGGACCCTCAAGAGAAAACACAGGGTGGTGCAATATGAGTACTCCTGAGTGGTTGGGAGCAGGCGGGAATGGGAGGGGCGGGTAGGAAACTTAGAAACGAAGTTTTGTCTGTAGTTTGAATTTCATTGGTAGGGGACCAGAATGCGAAAACAAATGCCAGTTAAAGTTTGAAAACTAGAGCAGCTTGCGCTGGCTACTGAAACCCTGGAAAGAGCAAGTGAGCGTTTTAGAGCAGGTGAGTAGCTTTGAGGTCAGATGGAGCTGGCCACTTGTCATCAAACAGGCAAGCATAGATTGTCACTCTACCCACCCCACAGCGCACAAAAAGGGCCCAGACTGCTTTGTATACCAGGATGAATCTTGCCTAAGGGAGCTGGACACAATTGGTGGGGTCATATTCAGAGTCCTCTAACTATGCATTTAGAATTCTGCCTCAGCTCTTCTCTGGACAGATTTTCAGCAAATCCTTTCTTTTATGGCCTCAGTAGAGTGAAAGGACTCAGTGTTGATGCTCCAGAGCAGGGCTTCTAGAACTTTTTCTGCTGGCAAACTCTTTTTGCCTAAGAAATTTTTGCATGACCCGGGGAATATAGGCATATAAAACAGTTACACAAATATTTGATAGTAAATCATAATGAAATTTATTTTAGAACATTGGTATACATTTATAACTATACTATTAAAGATGAGAACAAATTTGCATACTAATGAGACTTTTTTTGTTGTTTTCTTGTTTTTTGAGACAGGGTCTCCCTGTAGTCCCAGCTGGCCTGGAACCCACTATATATAGAGCAGGCTAGCCTTGATCTCACAAAGATCTGCCTGCCTCTGCTTCCCCAGTGCTTGGATCAAAGGCATGTGCCACCATACTCAACAGTGTGCTATTTATTTATTTATTTATTTATTTATTTATTTATTTATTTATTATTTTTGGTCTTTTCGAGACAGGGTCTTCCTGTCACTCTGGCTAGCCTGGAACTCACTCTGTAGACCAGGATGGCCTTGAACTCACAAAGATCCGCCTACCTCTGCCTCCTGAGTGCTAGGATTCAAGGCGTGCGCCACCACGCCTGGCTATTTTGGTATTTTCAAGAGAGGGTTTCCCTGTAGCCCCAGCTGGCCTGGAGCTCACTCTGTGGACCAGGTAGCCTTGAACTCAACAGAGATCCGCCTGCCTCTGCCTCCCAAGTGCTAGAAGTAAAGGTGTGCGTGACCACACCCGGCTTATTTATTTTTATTTATTTATTTTTTTGTCTTTTTGAGACAGGGTCTACCTTTAGCCCCAGGTGGACTGGAACTTACTCTGTAGACCAGGCTGGCCTTGAACTCACAGAAATCTGTGAGTTCTTAGCTGCCATGTGGCGGCCCTCTGCAAGAGCAGTCAGTGCTCTTATCTGCTGAGCCATCTCTCCAGCCCCAAATTTGTAAAAAAGATTGTGTGCAAGCATGCATGCATGTGCATGTGTGCCCCTTGGAAGACAGAAGAGGGTATTGGATTCCCTGAAGCTAGAGTTACAGGTGGTTCTGAGTTGTTCAATGTGGGTGCTGGGAACTGAACTCGGGTCCTCTGGAAGAGCAGCTCCTAGCCACTGGGCTCTATCTCCAGCTCCAAAGTTTCATGTTTGTTTGTTTTTTCTTCACATTTTTTAAATGGGGATATGGGTCATGGTGCACATGTGGAAATCAGAGGATAACTTGCAGGAGTGGGTCTTCCACCATGTGGGTTCCTAAGTCATCAGGCTTGATGGCAAATGCTTTAAACTACACCTCTCCACCCTGCTTATTTATCTTTTAAAAATACTTTATGTGTATGAGTGTATTGCCTGCATGTATGTAATTGCACCCATGTCATGCAGTACCCACAGAGGTCAGAAGAGAGCATTGGATTCCCCTGAATTAGAGTTATGGACAAGTTGTTAGCTTCCATGCAGGTGCTAGTTATTGAACCCGGGTCCTCTGCAAGAGCAGCCAGTGCTCTTAACCACTGAGCCATCCCTCCAACCCCATTTATTTTTATATAAAGTTAAATATTGGGGTTGGAGAATTGGCTCAGCCATCTCAGCATTGAGAGTGCCTACTGCTTGCTGGGCGTGGTGGTGCACACCTTTAATCCTAGCACTCAGGAGGCAGAGGCAGGTGGGTCTTTGTGAGTTCAAGGCCAGCCTGGTCTACAGAGTGAGTTCCAGGCCAGCTGGGGCTAACAGGAGACCCTCTGTTCCGACAGACAAAAAAAAAAAAAAAAAAAAAAAAAAAAAAAAAAAAGAGTGCCTTATGCTTGAATCACAAAGGGACCGGAGTTTTGTTCTAGCTCCCATTACCAGGCAGCCTCACCAGTGCCTGTATACTATAGTTGCCAAAGGGTTCGGATGGCCCTCTTCTGACCAAAACTATGCACCACACATGGACACATACATGTTAGACATGCACATTAAAGGTTTACAAGGTTGGAGAGATGGCTCAGCAGTTCAAGAAATCCATCATCTGTCTTGCAGAGGGCCGAGTCAGTCCTAGTCACTCATCTAATGGGTTGGCTTATAACTGCCTGTATAACTCCAGCTCCAAGGGAATCTGATGCTCTTTCTGGCCTCCACAGGCCACTGCACTCATATGGTCACAAAACCCCACACAGAATACACATAATACTAAATAAATGTGGGCTGGGAGCGATGGGCCCTAGAGGTTTTTAAGAGCGCGCCGACCACCTCTTGCAGGAGGACCCGGGTTCGATCCCCGCCCCCACATGGCGGCCGAGAGCCGTCTGAAACTCCAATTCCAGGAGAACTCCAGTTCCAGGGGAGTCCGACGCCCTCTTCTGACCTCCGCGGCATTGCACGTCACGGGTGCACAGACTTGCATGCAAACAATACATTCATACACATACGGAAATAAAAAAAAAATTTAAAAATAATAAATAAATGTATACATACATAAACATATACCTAAATAAAAATATAAAATTTTTTAAAGCTTTAAAAAAAAAAGGAACCACTGAATATTTGACACTGCAGGACAGAGAGCATGTTCAGTGTTTTTCAGAGTTAATCCATACTTTAATTTTGTGGTCATCAATGCTGAGAATTCTTCAAGCAAAAAGTGGTAGAAGTGTGTTCAGTGCCATTTCAGGAATTATTGGAAATTATGTCCTAACCTTAAGCCAAAATTCATTTAATGATTTTTTTATGAGACTCTCATCCAAACAGCAGTTTTCGCTGGGGATGTTGCTTAGTGCTAGAGTTCTTGCTTCGTATGCACAAAGCCTTTGGTTTGATCTTCAGCACTGGGGGAAGAGGAAAGACAATACTCAAACAATTTTTAAAATCAAACACTGGGGCCAGCAGGACAGCTCAGCAGGCACCACTTCTGCCTCTGCAGGCACCTGTCCTCATGGGCTCACACATAAACACACATAGACATAAAATAACCATAAAAAATAAACAAGGAGCAGGTATGGTGACACCTTTAATTCTAGCACTTGGGAGGCAGAGGCAGGCAAATCTCTGTGAGTTCAAGGCCAGCCCAGCCTACATAGCAAATTGAGTTCCAGGCCAGCTGGGGCAACAGGGAGACCCTGCCTCAAAAAGACCAAAAACAAAAAAAAAACAAGGGCAGGGCATGGTGGCACGCACCTTTGATTCCAGCACTCGGGAGGTAGATTCCACTAGGCTGGCTGAGTGAGCTCTAGGAATTCTCTTGTCTCTGCCTCAGTGCTGGGACTACAGATGTGTGTCATGCATCAGCTTTTTACCTGGGTGCTGGGGATCTGAACTCAGGTCCTCTTGCTTGTATGGCAAGCACTTTACCCAGGATCACCATTCCTAGCTATATCACTACTTGGGAAGAAATTATGTTACATGGGCAGTTCAGAATAACTCAGCAGGTAAAGGGACTTGCCACCAAGCCCAGTGACCTGAGTTCTGCTCCTGAGACCTGAGTCCCAAAAGTTGTCATTTTCTTCCACTTGTGTGCTGTGGAATATGTATACACACACACACACACACACACACACACGCCTTAGGCAATATAATTATCATTCTATCAAAGCATGAATAATTACAAGTATCATAAGTTATGTTTCAACATTGCATTTTATTCCTAAAACATTTACTATTGGAACCATTACAAAACATTTTCTTTAAAATTTTAAAATTATATTTATGTGTGTGTGTGCGTGTTCCAGGCCAGTTGGGGTTAAAGGGAGATGCTGCCTTAAAAAACCAAGACAAAAAACAAGCCAAAAACAAGAATCAAGACTGTAATGAAGCTGTGTGGTACAACATGGATGAGCTCTACCAGAAGCATATTGGCATTCATTTGTGTTCAATTTTGACTTTATTTTTTGTTGTGGATTCGGAAACATTTTCCCGTTGTCAAATTTTTCATGACCCTCCCCTCATTTACTTATATAACCCCATATTAGGTCTTGTGCCACAGTCTAAGAAGTTGGGCTCTAGGATCTGGAAAGGTGGCTTAGATGGTTAAGTGCTTGATACAAAAGGATCACTAGCACCTGTGTAGAAATCTCAGCACCATGCTGCACACCTGCCATGCTTGAGAAGCACAGACAAGAGGATCTCTGGGGCTCTCTGGCCAGCTACTTTTGCCAAATTGGTGACCCCAAAGTTCAGTGAAAGTCCCAGTCTCAAAAGTGTAGAACAACAAAGGAAGACACCCAGTGCTGAATTACAGCCTTCACAAGCACACCCCACACAGAAGCATAGGGACAGGAGGAAGAGGAGGAGGAGTTGTTGTTACTGGGCTCTAGACAATAGACAGCCAATGATTTCAAGTTCAAAAATATAGGAAGACAAAATAATCACTCTTGCCAATTGCTCCATGTTGTGTGCTTTAGGATTATTCTGTAGCCACCTCATTCAATCCCATCATGGTACAAGGTGCTACGACGCCTGTTTCATATCTGAAGCAGAAGATTAAATAGTTTGTTGAAGGACACAGCTGCTAACATTGACGCAGGAGCCTGAATCCAGCACTTCACAATGCTCTAAACTTTGTATTTCTTTATTACTGTATGTGTTTCATGGAGGATGAAAAGCAGGAGTTGATTCTCTCAACCTTCATGTAGGTTCCATGGATCGAACTCAGATTGGGCTTGCTTGGCAAACACTTTTACCCACTGAGCCATCTTGCCTGCTCCCAGTTTATGGTGCTTTTTTTTTTTTTTTTTTTTTTGAGACAGGGTATCCCTATAGCCCCAGCTAGCCTGGAACTCACTCTAGACCAGGCTGGCCTTGAACTCACAGAGATTCACCTGCCTCTGCCTCCCGAGTGCTAGGATTAAAGGCGTGTGCCACCATGCCTGGCTTAAAGATGGTTCTTACCTGCCATGTGGGTGCTGGAAATCAAACCCCCGTCCTCTGCAAGAGCAGTCAGAGCTCTTAACCACTGAGCCATCTCTCCAGCCCTTTGGTGCTTTTAATACCTGAATTGAATTCCCAATATCTTAGAGGTTATATAGTCATGACCATGTATAGGATTAGTGTGTGTGTGCATGTGTGTTATATGTGTTTGTGTGCATTCAAGTACACGTTCTAAATATGTGTGTGTGCATGTGGGGGCCAAAAATCAATAATGGATATCTTTCTCAAACATTTTCCACTGTGTTTTTAAATTTATTTGTTGTATATGTATGTGAACATATGCACAATAAGCTTGTGGAGGTCAGAGGGCAACTTTTAGGAGTTAGTTGTCTCCTACCACCATGGAGTGTCTAGGGACTGAACTCAGGTCATTGGGCTTGGTGGCAAATGGATTTACCCACTGGGTCATCTCACCAACACATACCTTATTTTTTAGGTATAAAACCTAGAGCTCACAGATTCCATTAGGCTGGCTGAGTGAGCTCTAGGAATTCTCTTGTCTCTGCCTCCTTAGTGCTGGGACTACAGATGTGTGTCATGCATCAGCTTTTTACCTGGGTGCTGGGGATCTGAACTCAGGTCCTCATGCTCGTATGGCAAGCACTTTACCCAGGATCACCATTCCTAAGCTATATCACTACTTGGGAAGAAATTATGCTACGTGGGCAGTTCAGAATGACTCAGCAGGTAAAGGGACTTGTTACCAAGCCCAGTGACCTGAGTTCTGCTGAGACCTGAGTCCCAAAAGTTGTCCTTTTTCTTCCACTTGTGTGCTGTGGAATATGTACACACACACACACACACACACACACACACACACATATAATTTTAAAATTTTAAACAAATTGTTTTATAATGGTTCCAATAGTAAATGTTTAGGAATAAAATGCAATGTTGAGCCAGGCATGGTGGTGCACGCCTTTAATACTAGCACTCGGGAGGCAGAGGCAGGTGGATCTTTGTGAGTTCAAGGCCAGCCTGGTATACAGAGTGAGTTCCAGGCCAGCTGGGGGCCACAGGGAGACCCTGTCTCAAAAAGACCAAAAAAAATGCAATGTTGAAACATAACTTATGATAATTGTAATTATTCAGGCTTGGATAGAATGATAATGATATTGCCTAAGGCTAATTATTTTTACAGTTAAAAACCCCAAGTATTTAGATATATAATTTTTATTTTTCAGGTAAAAACTATTTATATTTTGAAACAAAACAGTAATCCACCAGTGGAATCACTGAATAATTTTAAATATAAAGTAAACTCCATATTCCAAAAGCCATGGTGAAAGAAAAGAAAAAAGCAGACAAGAAAGGAGATAAGTCAGCCTGCTCTCCCTCCTCTAATTCTGATAACCCAGAGGGTTCCAAGCAAGAAGGCAATGCCAAGCAGGAGCCACCCCTTGTCATCCCAGTACTGGAAACGCCAGTCAAGCAACCAGCACACAAAAGGGACTCTGTTTATCAGGACGAAGATGAAACGCAGTATGAAGAGCCCATCTTGACCAAACTCATTGTGAAAAGGTGACTTTCAAAGAACGTGTTACATGAACATGTGTTTTGAAGTGGGCATGTGAATCCTCATACAGTTTGTTATCACACAATTCTCCCACCCCCCAAAACAACTCCTTTGTGTGTGTGTGTGTATGTGTGTGTGTGAATGTGCATGCATATGTGTGTGGATGTTGATGTTGAGTGTCTTCACTTACTTATGGATGGTTGTTAGACACCATGTGGGTCCTCTTGCAGAGGATCCAGGTTCAAATCCTAGCATCCACATGGTGTCTAACAACCATCCATAATTCCAGTTCCAGGAGATCCAACACCCTCTTCTGACCTCTGTGGGCATTACATGACACGAGTATGCTTACATTCATGCAGATGTAACACTCATACACATAAAATAAAAATAATAGGGGGCTGGAGAGATGGCCTAGCGGTTAAGAGTGCAGACTGCTCTTGCAGAGGACCCGAGTTCGATCCCCAGCACCCACATGGCAGCTGAAAACCATCTTTAACTCCAGTTCCAGGGGAATCCAACACCCTCTTCTGACCGCAGCATTGCACGGCATGGGTGCACCAACCTACATGCAGACAGTATATAAAAAAGAAAAGAAAATAAAAAAAAAAATAGAAATATTTTTAGGCAGGTGTGGTGGCACACGCCTTTAATCCCAGCACTTGGGAGGCAGAGGCGGGCAAATCTCTGAGTTCAAGCCTGGCCTGCTCTATATCGCGAGTTCCAGGCCAGGTAAGGCTACAGGAAGACCCTGTCTCAAAAATACTATATATACTATATATATAATATATATATATTATATATATATATATATTTCTTTTTTTTTTATTTATTTCTGTATGTGTATGAGTGTACTGTCTGCATGCAAGTTTGTGCACCCGTGCCGTGCAATGCCGCGGAGGTCAGAAGAGGGTCTCGGATTCCCCTGGAACTGGAGTTCTCCTGGAATTGGAGTTTCAGACGGGTCTCGGCCGCCATGTGGGTGCTGGGGATCGAACCCGGGTCCTCTGTAAGAGCAGTCGCTGCTCTTAACCGCTAGGCCATCTCTCCAGCCCCTTCTTTTTTTTTTTTAAGTAAAGGTTTGACCTGCCTGGACATTGTGTTCCCATGGCTGTTGGTAAGTGGGCTCTTCATTCCCCCCCCCCATCTCTCCTCTGCCTAAGTCCACAGTATGGCAGCTGGGTTACTGTAGTGAATGGTCTGTGGGTTGGATGAGGAAACCAAACAGAACATCTTAACGCTTCCATAGTACATTTTCTGTGTCACATCCCTAATCATATCCCTTGTCCTTTCAACACACACAGTTGTCACACAGGTTGACCTCATTCCATGTTGGTGTAGACATGAACTAAGGCTCAAGGAAACTATGTGGAGTCTGGCCATCTCTCCAGCCCCACACAGCCAACCTCTTATGCCCCCATCATTTCTTCACAGACTTCCCTGCAATATTTTCTTGATATCTATAGACCAAATCTTACCTGCTCTTCATAACCAATACCAATTCTTCCCATTAATTCTTCCTGTTTTTGTTTTTGTTTCGTTTTGTTTTGTCTTTTTGAGACAGGGTCTCCCTGTAGCCCCAGCTAGCCTAGAACTTGCTATGTAGACCAGGTTGACATTGAAGTCACAGAGATCTGCCTGCCTCTGCCTCCCAAGTACAGTTCTTCCTGATTGATTGATTGATTGATTGATTGGATCTCCTTGTAGCCCCAGCTGGCCTGGAACTCCCTGTGGAGATCAGAGTTGCCTCAATCTCATAAAAATCTCCCTACCTCGCCCTCCCGAATGTGCCACCACGCTCCACTAAGTCTTCGTCATAAGAACTTTCCTCACAACTCTTTAACTGGACTTCAATCATGCTTGTCTTAAAAAAAATGTATGCGTATGAGTGTTTTGCCTGCATGTAAGTAAGTACACCTTCACACACACTGCCTGTGGAGGCTGGGAGAGGGAGTTGGATCCCCCTGGATCTGGAGTTATAGGCAGCTATGAGCCATCTGACATGGGTGCTGGGAACTAAGCCCAGGTCCTTTGCAAGAGCAGCAAGTTCTCTTAACTACTGAGCCATACTCCAGTCCTTGTTTTGTTTTTGAGACACGATTTCACTGTGTAGGCCCGGTTGGCCTCAAACTTACAATTCTCATCCAACATTTGCCTCATGAGTGCGGAGATTACAAACATGTGTGTATCACCACACGAGGCTGTACCTATCACTTTCTATTTTGTATCACGATATTTATTACCTTCTTCTACNAGCCACCATTGAAGAAGAGGAGGCAGAAAGATGGTAAGAGCCACGGCTGACTCATGAACACAGGGGAGCAGAGGATCTCAGGCCACTAGAAGCTTGCATATGTGAACTTGTGACAGTGCTGTCATTGAGCACAGGGCCTATGTCAACTCAATTAAACAGGGTCTAGAGGGGAGTAGAGAAATGAGTGATGGGCCAACCTTAGATGGGAACTACTTCAGACTGATTGCTACTGGGTGAGAGAGAGTGTGCCTTACAGTCTCTAGATGGGCTGACTAGACTACAGTGGATGAATTTACACTTAAGGGCATTTGGGTACAAATGCTTGACTGGATAGTCTTACTATGTATGGTGAAATACATGAGGTGGGGAATTGGAGGGACATGGATGGGAAGAAGGTCTAAATGATTAAGAAATGTTCTATGGAACTATAAAAGCTCCATAAAAAATCAAATAAATGCTTATGGGAAATGATCAAAACAATAACTGTCTCTTGCAGTCTGGGATATACCTTTTAAAATAAATGTTCAGAGTATCTTTCTTTTCTCTCTCTCTCTCTCTCTCTCTCTCTCTTTCTCTTCTTTCTTTCTTCCCTCCCTCCCTCTCTTTCTTTCTTTCTTTCTTTCTTTCTTTCTTTCTTTCTTTCTTTCTTTCTTTCTTCAAGGTCTAATTTAAGTCTCACAAATACTATGTAGCAGAAGATAACCTTGATTTCCCATGTAGCCTCCGGTTACAGTGTGCTGGGCATGGTAGTACACATCTGTAATCCACTTATTTGGAGGTGGAGGCAGGAGGCTCAGGAATTCAAGATAGTCCTCAGTTACATAGTGAGTTAGAGGCAACTCTGAGCTACATGGACTCCCATCTCAATCCGCTACCCCCCCCCACAATAAACCTTTTAGAGTGATATATTACATGTGTGTGCAAAAGTCTGAAGGTTGACAATGGGTGTTTTCTTCAATCAGTTTCTACTGGTTTCTTGTTCTTGTTTGTGTGTTTGTTTTTTACATAATCTCTCACTGAAACTAGATTTCATTTATTCAGCTAGGCTAGCTGGCTGTTTAGCTCCAGGGGTCCACCAGTCTCCACCCCACCCCCCAGCACTGTGGTTGCAAACCTGGGCTATTTCACCTGACTTTTACATGGAATCAGAAGTCAGGTCCTCATGTGTGTATGGCAGACACATTACCCATCCCCTAGAAAAATATCTTTAAGTAAAATATACATAACAAAATTTTTCTATTTTGACAATTTAAATGTATAATTCAGGGAATATGGAGATGGTTAAAGAACTTGCTATAGGGCTGGAGAGATGGCCTAGTGGATAAGAGCACCGACTGCTCTTGCAGAGGACCTGGATTCGATCCCCAGCACCCACATGGCGGCTGAGAACCGTCTTTGGCTCCAGTTCCAGGGGAATCCAACACCCTCTTTTGACCTCCATAGCATTGCACAACACAGGTGCACAAACCTACATGCAGACAGTACATTCATACACATACAAAAATAAAATAAAATAAAAAGAACTTGCCATGAGGCTGGGAGAGGTGGTGCACGCCTTTAATCCTAGCACTCAGGAGGCAGAGGCAGACAGATCTCTGTGAGTTCAAGGACAGCCTGATCTACATAGCAAGTTCCAGGACAGCTGGGGCTATAGGGAGACCCTGTCTCAAAAAGACAGACAGGAAGGAAGGAAGGAAGGAAGGAAGGAAGGAAGGAAGGAAGGAAGGAAGGAAGGAAGGAAGGAAGGAAGGAAGGAAGAAAGAAAGAAAGAAAGGAAAGAAAAGAAAGAAAGAAAACTTGCCATGAAAGCATGAAGACCAGAGTTCAGATCCCTAGAAAACCACCTGAATGCCAGGTGGGTGTGGTGGCCTACCTGTAATTCCAGCTTCAGAGGAAAGAGACAAGGTCCTCAAAGCAAACTATCTAGCAAGACTAACCATATCAGCAAGCTCTGGGTTTGGTTGAGAGGACCTACTTCAATGGATATGAATAAGGTGGCAAAGGATGATTCTACATCACTTACATTCATGTGTACCTACATACATGTACATACACAAGCATACCATACATACATGCATGCCATAAACTTGAAAAAAGAAATAAAATATAATGTATAATTCAGGGTATTAACTACATTCACAGCATTTTGCAACCATCATTGACTTCTATTTCCAGAATTTGCTCTTCAAAATGGAAATTCTGTACCTATTAAACACCCAGCATCCCACAGCAAGAGATACATGCCCCTGGTAACCTGTATATTTTAACCTATGGTCATACTTATACACATCACTCATGAGTATGATCTCTATTTCTTCATAGCTATGAAGGGGAGACAGTCCGTGGACTGTATGAGGGAGAAGGCTTTGCTGTCTTTCAAGGTGGTAACACCTACCACGTAAGTCACAAACAACCAGCAGGGCTGGAGGGAAGGAGCGGGATGGTAGTTCTCAATTTGTAAGTCTTTAGTAAAGTCTACTTAATGTTTGAAAACCATTGTAAGTACTTTGTGTTGATTTTATTCTGATATTTATTCCACCTTATCTATTTAAGGTAAAAATGTGAGACTGACTCAGTGTGGGCTAGAAAGATGGCTGCTCTTGTAGAGAATCTGGGTTCAGTTCCTAGCACCTAAATGGCAGCTAACAGCCACCTGTAACTCTAACTCTAGGAGACCTGATGCCCTCTCCTGGCCTCTACTGGCATTGCATGCACTTACTGAACTTAAAATAAAAATCATAAGTAAACATTTTAAAACTGTAGGAGCTGGAGAGATGGCTGGATAGTTAAGAGCACTGGTTGTTCCTGCAGAGGACCCTGCTTTGATTCCCAGTACCCACACCGTGGCTAACAACCATCTGTAACTCCAGTTCCAGGGATTCCTATGCCCTCTTCTGACCTCTACAGGCATTGCACTACATGGGTGCATTTAAATACAGACAGGCAATACACTCATACACATAAAATAAAAATAATAAAATATTTAAAACATTTTAAAACTTTAAAAAGTATGACTCAGTATAACTGAAGTAGTTTCAATATTTTTCCTATTCTTGAGTTTTTAAAAAGAATTATTTCCTTTTTAATTATGTGTATGTGAGTTTGTACCCATATGAATGCAGGTACCCGAGGAATCAAATGCCTAGCAGCTGGTTCAGTTCCCGGAACCCACATGGCAGCTGACAACAGCCTATAACTCCAGTTCCAGGAGATCTGACACCATCTTCTGGCTTCTGTGGGCATTCCACACACATATAGTATATTTACATATATGTAGGCAAAACAATAAAAATAAATACAAAATTTTTAATTCATTTTTGGGGGGGCATGTTTTGTTTTGTTTTGAGACAGGGTCTCCCCATAGCCCCAGCTGGCCTGGAACTCACTTTGTAGACCAGGCTGGCCCTGAACTCACAGAGATACACCTGCCTCTGCATCCTGGGTGCTAAGATTAAAGGTACATACCGCCATGCCCAACTTAAAGATGGTTCAGCCCCAGAACATTCTGATCATCCTAAGCTGAAACAGTGTACCCATGAAACACTAAGTCCTGATGTAAACATTCATACACAAAAAAATGAATTAATAAAAATTCTCAGGACAGCTATAGAGATGACCTGAAATTCAACCATGGCACCCCCACAATAGGCTAGGAATGGCCACAGATGCACCTCTAACCCCAGCACTGTAGGGGGCAGAGATAGGGGGATCACTGAAGCTTGCTGGCTGCCAACCTTGCCTAGCTGCAGGTTCATTAAGAGACCCTATCTTGGAATAAGATGGAGCAAGGGGGCTGGAGATATGGCTCAGCAGTTAAGAGCACCGACTGCTCTAGCAGAGGACCCGGGTTTGATTCCCAGCACCTACATGGTGGCTAAGAACCATCTTTAAGCTGGGCATGGTGGTGCATGCCTTTAATCCTAGCACTTGGGAAGCAGAAGCAGGTGGATCTCTGTGAGTTCAAGGCCAGCCTGATCTACAGAGTGAGTTCCAGGCCAGCTGGGGCTACAGGGAGACCCTGTCTCAAAAGATGGAGCAACACCATCTTCCTCTTGCCTCTGTGCATACATGAGCACACATACACACACATTCACGTACACTAGACACATACACCACTCACACATGGACACTTGATTTTTTTTAATACTCAGGAAAAATTATTTCCTAAATGGTACAGGACAACAATTATGTATACGGAATCTATATTGGATTAGGTATTATTAGTAATCTAGAGATGATTTAAGGCATACAGAAGAGGGGCTGGGTTGTAGCTAAATGGTAGAATTTGTGTTTTACATATATAATGTTATGGAAAGAAAGAAAGAGAGAGAGAGAAAGAAAAGAAAGAAAGAAAAGAAAGAAAGAAAGAAAGAAAGAAAGAAAGAAAGAAAAGAAAGAAAGAAAGAAAGAAAGAAAGAAAGAAAGAAAGAAAGAAAGAAAAGAAAGGAAGAAAGAAAGGAAAGAATTAAGAAAATGGCAGGAAGCGTGTACTATGTAGGCAAAGATGACCTTGAACTTCTGATCCTCATGCACTGGATTGCAGGCTTCCTTCTGCAGCTGTTGAGCACAGGAATCCGCCACCATACCTAGTTTATGCATTGCTGGGTGTCCTGGTTTGTCTTTCATTGCTGTGACAAAACACTCTGACCGACACCAACTTGGGGAGGAAAGGGTTTATTCAGCTTACATCTCCTGGGTCACAGTTGATCACTCAGGGAGCCCAAGGTAAGAACTCAGGGCAGGAACCTGGAGGCAGGAGCTGAAGCACAGGCCATGGAGGAAT
>VZQC01007535.1:384182-396682 GCA_009823505.1 Rhizomys pruinosus
CTTGCAGAGGACCCAGGTTTGATCCCCAGCACCCATATGGCGGCTGAGAACCGTCTGAAACTCCAATTCCAGGAGAACTCCAGTTCCAGGGGAATCCGACACCCTCTTCTGACCTCCGCGGCATTGCACGACACGGGTGCACAGACTTGCATGCAGACAGTACATTCATACACATACAGAAATAAAAAAAAAGAAATAAAGTAAAAACAACTCCATTTATATAAGGAACTTAAGTATCCAGGGAATTTGGTATCCATTGGGGGGAGTGTTCTTGTATCTAAGCACCTATGAATTAGGGATGGCTATCTATCTATCTATCTATCTATCTATCTATCTATCTATCTATATGATGTCTGTGTGTGTCTGCACCCACCCATGTATACACCCATAGTGATAATTTCCAGTAAGAGAAAGCAAAGCATGAAATATATAAATGTGATCTATCTGATATTCAGATAATAGTTTTATCAGATCTATGTAGTTTAAGTAATTTCTTTTACTTTGGTATTTCACAGTTTTGTTTGTTTGAAGTATGCTGGGGATGCAGCTCAGGCAGGGCCTTGTACATGGTAGGCATACATTCTACTACTGAGCTTTCTAGCCCCAAATCCTGAAAGATATGTAAAATCAAAAGAATAAGAATTCTGTTAAAGTATTAGAATTCTGTTAAACTATAGTTCGAAATATTTCAGTAACTCACTTAGGAAAAGATTACTCAAGTCAGCTATAAACTTTATGGCACTTTTGGACCTCTCCTTGAATCATTTTTGTGTATTTTTATTTATTTATTATTTCATGTGTGTGTGTGTTGCCTGTAAGTGCATCACATGCATGTAATGCCCACAGACACCAGAAGAGAGCATCAGATCCCCTGGAACTGAAGTTACAGATGGTTGTTAGCCACCATGTGGGTGCTGGGTATTGAATCCAGGTCCTCTGGAAGAGCAGCCAGTGCTCTTAACCACTGAGCTATCTCTCCAGCCCTTTAGATAATTTATGGATCAGGATTTATCATTATGTGGTGCAGGCTCAGAGCTACTGCTGCTACTGCTGTTAGGAAGCCAGCACATTGCTGCAGGTAAAAGGAGAGACAGGGTTCCACCATGTGACTGAACCACAGATAGCAGGTGCTTAGCATCCATAACTTCCACCTAAGAGTTCACCGTTGTTTCTTTCATAGGGTATGTTTTCAGAAGGACTCATGCATGGACAAGGGACATATATTTGGGCTGATGGACTGAAATACGAGGTAAAGCAGTGTCATAAGTTAAGAGTTCTCAACTTTTAATTAGAAATTTAATGGTCAGTTCCTTACAGCGAAATGTACTATTATTTCGTAGATTTTGTTTTTATTTTTTTTATTAATTTTATTTATTTCTGTATGTGCATGAATGTACTGTCTACATGCAAGCTTATGCACCTGTGTCGTGCAATGCTGTGGAGGTCAGAAGAGGGTGTCGGATTCCCCTGGAACTGGAGCTCTCCTGGAATTGGGGTTTCAGATGGTTCTTGGCCGCCATGTGGGTGCTGGGGATAGAACCCTGGTCCTCTGCAAGAGCAGTTGGCACTCTTAACCACTAGGCCATCTCTCCAGTCCCTTGTTTTTATTTTTTAATTGATACATATGTGTGTATCTGCATGTGAGTATGTGCACTTGAATACAGTGGCCACAGAGGCCAGAAGAGGGCCTTGAATCCCTGGAGCTGGAGTTACAGGCAGCTGTAAGTCACCTGGTGGTGTTGGGAACTGAACCTGGGTCCTCTGAGAGCAGTAAGCTTTCATTACTGCTAAGCTCTCTCTCCAGCTTTCTAGATGTACTATTTTTAATTTATTTTTTATGTGTATGAATGTACTGTCTGCATGTAGGTTTGTGCACCTGTGTTGTGCAGTGCCTTGGAGGTCAGAAGAGGATTCTTCTAGAACTGGAGTTAAAGACGGTTCTCAGCCACCATGTGGCTGCTGGGGATCGAACCTGGGTCCTCTGCAAGAGCAGTCGGTGCTCTTAACTGCTAGACCGTCTCTTCAGCCCTAGATGTAACTATTTTTATGAAAGTAAATTAGCACAGCCAGAACTGGTGCCATATACCTGTCATTCCAGCATTTGGGAGGCCTAGGTTGGAGGATTTCAAGTCTCAGGACACCCTGGGGCTACATAGTGGGACCCTATCTCAGAAAAAGAAAAACAAACACAAAAGGTAAGTTAGTACAGAATCAAAAACTCACAGAACTGAAGGACACAGTGGCTGACTCCTGTGCTTCACTGAGTAACTTTGTGACTGCATGAAGTGGCCAGGAATCATTGTGGCTGGTTTTATTTTCACTCTAGAGTTGTTCTGTATATATACAGCATACACTCATGTGTTCAGTGGTGGTCTTTGAATGATCTGTACATATGTGGCACACAAGATATGTGTGCTTTTTATAAATGCAGTTCATTATACATTCTCTTCCTTTTTTTTGCAATTAAGCCATATCTATCTCTGCAAATCTAATTATATTTACTGACCACACTATTCCCTTATGGGGATTTCACATAGTCCATCTGGGCTGCTGGGCTGAGTGGAAGTCGGTATTTTTAAACTGACTGTGAGAACAGATTTGCCCACCAGGAGACTGTGCCAGTTTCAACTCCCAGTGACAAAATGTACAAGTGCCCCAAAATGTTCTAAAAATCTCCACTGCAGAGTCACTAATGCCATGGTGTTTATAAATGGTAATGAAGACATTTGAAACATGTGCACATACTGTGTGTATTCAAATGGAAGCCTGGCAAAGATGAATCACAGGAAGCTGGGCAGTGGGACATGGAGAGGCACAGGGAGGGGTCAAGATCTTACCCCAACATGTTTTAGGGCCAGCCTTTCTGGGGGGAACCCATTTCCATGAAACATCTCACATTCTATCCTGTGGCCAGCATCAAGGTTTCTGATCCTGAAATGGTGATTTTGCCAGGCAGGTCCTTCTGCTTCACTGTCCCTGGAAACTCTCTGAGACTTGGGGGTCCTCCTTTACAGGTACAGAGGTCTCCAAATAAGCCCGATAAAGAGGGCCCTTGGGTAGGATTCTGACTCTCGCAGAGGCATCCTCAAGGTGGTCAGGGCAAGTGACACCATCTACCATTGGGCCAGTGGTCAGAGTAGGTGGTACTATTCTTTGTCCTCTGCTGACTGGTGAGTGATATGTAGTGAGTTCAGACTATTGGAGTCTGGGCAGAGTGCATGCTTAGCAAGTGGGAGACTGTTCTAGTTTTCCTTCAATTGCTGTAACAAAATACTCTGACCAATAACAACCTGGGAAGGAAAGTGTTTGTTCCTCTTACATCTCCCAGGTCACAGTTCATCAGTGAGAGAGCCCAAAGAGGAGCTCAGGGCAGGGACTGAGAGCAGGAGGTGAAGCACAGGCCATGGAGGAACACTGCTTCCTGGCTTGTTCCCCTGGCCCATGCGCAGCATTCTTTCTTATACCATACAGAACAACCTGCCCACAGTGGGCTAGACTCTTCCACATCACCCAACAATCAAGAAAATACTCTACAGACATGGCCACAGGCCAGTCCAATGGAGGAAATTCCCCAATTGAGGCTCCCTCCACCCAGGTGTGTCAAATTGACACTACAGCTACCCAGCACAGAGGTCCTGTACCACCACCAGAAGTACCAGCAAAACCATCCTGGAAGAGCATCTGCTGTCCTTGGGCCATGTGTGCATCACTGTGAGCTATTCACTCTGCAGACACAGAGTGATTTTCCAGAAGATGCTCATGGGGTGGGCTGTTGACACACACATCTATCTGCAGAACATTTTGATGAACCATGGAGAGAGAGGGTTCCTAGAGATGATCAATACCTGGTTAATCATTCAAACCTCATTCAGGGAGCAGCAGATTGAACTCATTTTTCTTATTTTATTATTTTTATGTATATGAGTGTACTGTCTGCATGTAGGTTTGTGCACCCATGTCATGCAATGCTGTGGAGGTCAGAAGAGGGCGTCGGATTCCCCTGGAACTGGAGTTAAAGACGGTTCTTAGCTGCCATGTGGATGCTGGGGATCGAACCTGGGTCCTCTGCAAGAGCAGTAGGTGCTCTTAACTGTTGAGCCATCTCTCCAGCCCCGCAGATTGAACTCTTACATGGTAGGCCCTGAGGGAACTAAAGTTAAGGCTGGGAAGCCACCACATTACCAGTCAGTGGCTTGCTACGTGGAGCACTGTGCAAATGCATCCTTCCTGATATTTCATTCTGCTGGAGTTCTACCCCATGGAGGATTGGGCGAGAGAGGGCAGGAAACATGGAGACGGAAGAGGGAGGAAGTAAAAGGAATGCCCAGTGCTTCCACAGGAGAGCCTCGGGAAGTGCCAGTGCTCAAAGACTTGCAAACAGCCTCTGGGTGTAGAGCCTTCCCCCGCTGCCTTCTGCTATCACCCTGATGGATGTTTTGCTTTAGGGGGATTTTGTGAAGAACATCCCCATGAACCATGGTGTGTACACATGGCCAGACGGCAGCACCTATGAAGGAGAGGTTGTCAATGGCATGAGGAACGGATTTGGTACGTTCAAGTGCAGCGCACAGCCGGTGTCCTACATCGGCCACTGGTGTCACGGCAAGAGACATGGGAAGGTAGGTGGGTGAGGTGTCCCCATGATAGAGTCCCATGAATAGTAAATGTGCACATGACCTAAGAAGATTAACCATTTACAGCAATGTGTAATCACTATCAGGTCTCTTCAGCACCCCAAGTTAAAACCCAAGCTGGGCATGGTGGCACACACCTGCAATCCCAGCACTCTGGAGGCAGAGGCAAACAGAACTCTGTGAGTTCAATGCCAGCCTGGTCCACATAGAGAGTTTCGGGACAGATGGGGTTACAGGAAGACCCTGTCTCAAAAGACCAAAAAAAAAAAAACAAAAAAAATACCCCAACCCATACCCATTAGGAAGTTACTTACTGTCCCCTTCTGCTATGTGTCCCCAGCAATCACTAATTTTTCTGTTTCAGTGGGTTGGCCTCTTAGTTTCAGCCAGATTTTTCATCACAGTGACAAAAAACCCAACAGAAACAGGCATGCTTTCTTGGCGCTCATAGTTTTAAAGGGTTTTAACTCATGGTCATTTGGTGGGTGTTTGTATAGTGAGTTCTAGGCTAGCTAGGGCTGCAGGGAGACTCTTTTTTTTTGACTTGGTAATATCTTTATACTTTTTTTTATTTTTAAGGGATTCCACAATACAATGACACATTTGTTTGCAGATAACATTGATGTTACTCATTATGTCATACAATTAGGTAATTGGTGCATTTTGCAATTATCTATGTCCAAATTTTGAACAACCCAAGGTTCCCATAGACCAGTTGGAGAAGCTTGTATGCACAGGCATGTTGATCAATCAGGAGTTCAGACTATATTCCTATAGTCTCATGATTCACCCCTATCTCTCCACAGCCCTTACAATCTACCACGCCTCCTCTTCCGCAGTTTGTTCCCTGAGCTTTGGGAAAGGGGCACAAGTGGGTGAGAAGAAAACAGTCTAATTTCTTTGGAGTTGTCATTTTGGACTCCAGTCTGTTCAGGTTGTTTCCCTTCATGGATNATGCTAATCCAAAACTGTGTTTCTTCATCTTCAAAGTGGGGGACAACGTCGTCTTCATTGTGGTCGTGAACATGCTAACCAACTAGAGGCAAACATAACAAATAAGCTTGTGGCATCCTACTGAGGAGTTTTAATTCCTCCAAAGGAAGAGAGCTAAAATAGAGCCAAAGGTAGATCTCTCCTGCGGAATATAGTGATTTGATATAAGACACTGGCTGCCCACTAGTTGGAACAAGAGCGTAGTATCTCCAGGCTGTTGAGGTATATCTGATATTGATAATGGAGGTAAGTGCTTGCACTATTGTACCCATGGAAGACACAAATATTTGCTTTTTTTGTTTAGTGGCCTTTGGTAAACGCTCTCTAGCATTTCAGAAAGGAGCCAGTTATGACACCGCTATAGCAGGTGACGTCTTCATAACATTTTTATTCAATGCACACAGCAGGTCTTAAACGAGAGAGAGTACAACAATGGAACTTACTGCCTTGGTTCTCCTTGCATATATCGCACTTATATGCAATAGGCCTTTATAATTTGGAGGAGCGGACGGGTATTTTGGGAATCAAACCCTAGCCAACAAATCATCACCAATAAAGGAGAAAATAATTCATCCTTGCTGATTCTCAGAGTCTTTCCTGCTCACGTAACCTATATTTGGCTTATTTAACAGACCAACTATAATATACACCACTGTTACTTATTTACATTTGGGCTCTAGTAGAGAAATCCTTTCAAGATTCCTCATTAATTTATTATATGCCTGTTTTGATTACCTAGACTGTACATGGCTCTTTTGGTTAAAGGGAGAATGGTTTTATGTCAATCAATTAGTTTACTTAAATCATAAAAAAGAGAGGGAGAGAGTGGTTAATCTGATTGAGTAACTTCATTGGAGCCGCATTATAAACAGTCAAACCCCAATATTATTCAGAGAGATGCTACATATCTCTATCTCTCTGAAGTCTAGAGGTTCCTCATTCCTTTAAATGTCAGATGGGATATCTGCTTGGCATTCACACGAGTTTATTGCATGCCATAATTGTATGTTGCATATTGATGGTGGATTTTACCCGTGGGAACCACTACATCCGACCCCCGATGTGTGGACTTACGCTTAGTTTACAAGATCCAGAAAAAAAATTGCACAAAATTTATCAATAGGATTGGAACCAGAGTTTTCCATTTGTATCCAGAAGGAATACTACACCACCTCCACCTCCCTCTTTTTTTTTTTTTTTTCCGAGTTTTTATGTTTTGACCTGTTACCGATGCCTTAAGATTGTAATTTACCTACCCAATCAACAGGAGCCAAGGCATAAGCTTTCATTAAATTTACCCAAACTGTTTCTCATTGACTGAATGCTACTTATTTGGGAAAGAAATTTAAGCTTAGTTCCTTTAAATTGTCCTACAAGTAAAAGAAAGTGTTATAATGTGATGTTGTGTTATTCAGAAAAAATATATAGGCCATTTGTATACCTTAACCCAATACAAATTATAAATAAAACCAATTAACATTTTATATTTCCAATTAGTTCAGTTGTATTACTATTTCCACCAAAACCTACACCTAAATTTAGGTGTAGGTTTTGGTGGAAATTTAGGGGAGACTCTTAAAAGGACTAAAATACTTGTATGTTTGTGTGTGTTCAGACATGCATGAGTGTACACACGTGTGTGCCTCGGTGTGCATGGAGGTCAGAGGACAGCCTTGGGTTTCTCTTTTCATCTTCTGCCTTGTTTGAGGCAGGCTCTTCCTTCTTTGTTCCTGTGTATTCCAGATTAACTATCCTACAAACTTCCCAGGATTCACCTCCCTCTGCCCCCCATTTCCCCATAGGAGTGCTAGGATTACGAATGCCCATACTGCTGTGCCCAGCTTTTATGTGGAGATCCAAACTCAGGTCCTTACACTTACATGACAAGTGCTTTTCCCATTGAGCCACTTCCCAGCCCACTTTACTCTTTTTTGGTTCGCAAAACTGAAGCTCCATGGATAGTGTCTTCATAAGTGTGACATTGACATCTGCATAGTTTATAATTCTTAAATTTATATGTCTTATCTTTATATTTAAAAGAGGATTTGTCACAAGGCTTTATTTCTTTTAAATATTGTTTGTTTTGTTTTAGGGCTCCATCTATTACAACCAAGAGGGTACCTCGTGGTATGAGGGAGACTGGGTATCCAACATCAAAAAGGGCTGGGGAATAAGATGGTAGGTGTGATGAATTCACATCTGGGCTGAGGATGAAAAGGTGTTCCTGGGCCTACTGATTCTCACTCAGGCTAAAAAGAAGGTCAAGACATGACAGAGAACACAGTTTCTGTCCAAATAGAGTAGAATACTTTAATTACTGCTAAAGGCTAGAGAGATGGCTCAGCAGGTTAAAAGCATTGGCTGCTTTTGCAGAGGACCTGGGTTCAGTTCTCAGCACCCACATGGTGGCTAACAAGCATCTATAACCCAAGTTCTAGGGGATCTGATACCTTCTTCTGACCTCTATGGGCACTGCATGACATGGGTGCACTTACATACATTCAGGCAAAACACTAATACCCCATAAAAAAAAAAACACATTTATTTAGGCATGGGCATATACTTTTAATCCCAGCAGTTGGAAGGCAGAGGTAGGCAGATCTCTGTGAGATTGAGGCCAATCTGGTCTACATAGCAAGTTCCAGGGCTACATAGCAAGTTCTAGGCCTGCTGTGGCTACAAGGAGACTTTGTCTCAAAAGATAAAAATATTTCTCCTAGTATAATATCCATAGCAATGAAAATCTATGGGAAATTTGGGAAAATATATTAAATTGTATGTTTCACTTTGTTTTAAGTGTAAGCTACCTTCCTTGTCCTTTGTATTTTTATAATTTTTTAAAAAAATTAATTTTGCCTTATGAGTGTTTGCCTGCATGTACGTCTATGCACCATGTGCATGTAGTACCCACAGAAGCCGGAGAGAACATCGAATTCTGTAGAACTGGAGTTATAGGTGGTTGTGAGCTACCACCCAAGTGCTGGGTTCTTCTGCAAGAGTAGCCAGTGCTCTTAACCACTAAGATAGCTCTCCAGCCCCAGAGTTATATTTTTTAACATTAAAATATCTGGTAGTAAAGCCAGGTGTGGTCGTACACACCTTTGATCCTAGCACTTAGGAGGCAGAGACAGGCGGATCTTTGTGAATTCAAGGCCAGCCTGGTCTACAGAGTGAGTTCCAGGACAGCCAGGGGGATACAGGGGACCCTGTCAGTACTAAAAAGAACATATATTTATAATATGTATATAATATTATTATATATATATATAATATTATTATTATCTGGAGTAAGACTGGGCAGAGACAGTAAAGTGCCTGCAGTGAAAGGAATAAGGGCCAGTGCCTATGTGAAAAGATGAGCATGACGGCATGTACCTATAACCCCAGAACTGTGGGTGGGAGCAGAGACTGGAGGACTGCTAAAGCTCATTGTCCCATCAGCCTTCTGAACTGCTGAGCTTCAGCTTCAATAAAAGACCCAGTCTTTGAGTCTCAATATTGGGAGCAGTGTCCTAATTCCTGGGTTGGATTTCCCAATAGGTGTTGAGGGGGTAAGTTTAAGAATCTTAAAGGCAAGTGTGTGTGTGTGTGTGTGTGTGTGTGTGTGTGTGTGTTAACTAATTACTTCTCAATGGTTTCTTTGGTTCCAGCTATAAATCTGGAAACATATATGAAGGCCAGTGGGAAAACAATCTGCGCCATGGGGAAGGCAGAATGAGGTGGCTGACGACTAATGAGGAGTACACTGGCCACTGGGAGAAGGGAATCCAGGTAGGTACCTTCCTGTCGCACAGGTTGAAGCCAGAGGTGGGTGCTGCACTCAGCTATTTGGGATAATACCGTGTGGTAATCTGACAGTTAAGCACTGTTAAATGTGTGATGGTTAATATTGTCAACTTGACAGAAGGGACAATCGCCTAGGAATTGGGCCTTTTCTCATGCCTGTGGGTGACTATCTCGATTCTGTTAATTGATGTGGAAAGACCTATCTTAACTGCGGGAAGGACCATTCCCTGGGTTGGGGATTCTAGACTGTGTACAGAAAGCTAGCTGAGCATGTACTGCTGCTCTCTGCTTCTTAACTGTGAGTGAGATGTGGCCAGTTGTCTCCAGCTCCTGACGATGTGACTTCCCTTCAGTGACAAACTGTAACCTGAAATGGTGAGCCAGAATAAACCCTTTCTCCCCTAAGTTGCTTTTGTCAGGTATTTTATACAGTAGCAGAAAAAGAAACTAAGATAAAACTCCAGTTATAATTTACTAGTCCCAGCTACACATTTTTTTTTTAGACAGGGTCTCCCTTTAGCCACAGATGCACCCCAGAAGCCCTGGAACTCACTATGTAGACCAGGCTGGCCTCAGTCTTATAGAGATCTGTCTGTATCTACCTTTCCAGTGCTGGGACTAAAGGAGTACACCACCTTGCCTGGCTCAGCTATATTTTTAATTGCCATTTTATTATTTATTCTTCTGTAACAGTCTCATACATCTTTGATCTTTACATCCAACCTACAAGGTGTGTGGTATTTCCATTTTATAATTGAAGAACCTAGAAGTTTTAAATTATTTGCCATAGGTCAAAAGATTAGTTAGTAATCAGCTAAGCTGAGACTGAACTCGATCTGCGGCTCTAAGCTCATGCACCTACCCCTTTACATTGTCAGGGTGTACTCGATCTGCAGCTCTAGGCTCATGTACCCTACACTTCACATTCTCAGTGTGTACTAAATGTGCGGCTCTAAGCTCATGTAACCTACCTTTCACATTCTCAGTGTGTATTCGATGTGTGGCTCTAAGCTCATGCACCTACCCCCTCACATTCTCAGTGTGTACTCGATGTGCGGCTCTAAGCTCATGTACCTTACCCTTCACATTCTCAGTGTGTATTCGATGTGTGGCTCTAAGCTCATGCACCTACCCCTTCACATTGTCAGTGTGTACTCGATGTGTGGCTCTAAGCTCATGCACCTACCCCTTCACATTCTCAGTGTATACTCCATCTGCAGCTCTAAGCTCATGTACCCTACCCTTCACATTCTCAGTGTGTATTCGATGTGTGGCTCTAAGCTCATGCACCTACCCCTTCACATTCTCAGTGTGTGCTCGATCTAGGGCTCTAAGCTCATGCACCTACCCCTTCACATTCTCAGGGTGTACTCTATCTTTGGCTCTTTACTCATGTACCCTACCCTTCACATTCTCAGTGTATACTCCATCTGCAGCTCTAATCTCATGCACCTACTCCTTCACATTCTCAGTGTGTGCTCGATCTAGGGCTCTAAGCTCATGCACCTACCCCTTCACATTCTCAGGGTGTACTCTATCTTTGGCTCTTTACTCATGTACCCTACCCTTCACCTTCTCAGTATATTTGCCTTAATATAATATGATATCAGATTAGAGGGCAGAATATTTTGAGGGTTTATGTTGGCAATGTACTTTATTTTCAGAATGGCTTTGGGACACACACTTGGTTCCTAAAGAGAATTCCAAACTCCCAGTATCCTGTGAGAAATGAATACATAGGAGAGTTTGTAAATGGGTACCGTCAAGGACATGGGAAGTTTTACTATGCCAGTGGATCAATCTACGAGGGAGAATGGTTTTCCAATAAAAAGCATGGCAAGGTGAGTATAGCTCTTGAAATACAATAAAAAGTGGGTATCTGATTCATTTTGCATAGAAACATATTGTTTTATTTAGATAAATGCATTGATTTGAAAATATTACCAGCATGTTATCTATTTCCTGGATATTTAGAAGTTAGTTTTTGTTAAGTGCAGATATATTACGTGTGTCTGCATCCATATGATGTTATAGTCTTTCATGCATAATACTAATGTGGGTTTTTGGCTGGTTTGATCCATTGATTCAGTGACATTAGGATTTCTCTTCTCTACCCATAATATCTCCCGTCATTACAGCTTCGTACTGGTCTTTCCCCTTGTCCATGATTACCAGAGTGTTTCTGGGGGGTGCAGCTTCGCATCTACATGCTCAACTAAGAAGAACAAAAGAAACTATATTCCTAGAACTCTACACAAATGCCTTTCATTTCTCATAGCTGAACAGGGTCATCTGCCTACCTTGGAATCAGTACCTATTAACCTGGGTTTGCCACATAGCAGGGGGTCCCTTACTGGGATGGGAACTCTGGTTAATCACAAAGTTTAATAAGTCCCATTCTGTGATCTAGAGATCATTAAATTTGGGGAGAGATTGTAAGGTAGATGAGAGATTGGGGAAAGAGAACAGGAAAATTGAAAGAGGAAGGGAAGGAAGAGGAGGAAGAAGAGAAGAAGGCATCAAGAGAAGAGAAGGAGGAGGAGGAGAAGGAGGAGGAGGAGAGAAGGAGGAGGAGGAGGAAAAGGAGGAAGAAAAGAAGAGGAAGGAGAGGAGAAATAGGAGGAAAAGTAAGAGGAGGAATAAATGAAGAAGGGGAAAGGAAGGGGAGGAAGAAGGGAAAGAGGAGGAAGAAGGGAAGGAGGAGGAGGACGTGAGACTTGATGGGTGCTGATTCTTACAGACTAAATACATAATTTCAAAACGAAAAAGCTCCAAACCCTTGGAAAAGCTATCAATGTACGTTTATCAACATTCCTCCAAGGACACTTTTCCAAACTGCAAAACATGGCTTCCTACCTGCAGGGCCGATTAACTCTCAAGAATGGACGTGTGTACGAAGGTCTGTTTTCCAATGACCACATAGCACAAGGCCTGGAGACTGAGACTGATTTCCCACGAAGTCTGGACCGTCACTCAGATGCTTCCCAAAGGAGCAGGCCGCCTCCGGGATCTGCTGTCAGTTCTGGTAGGGAGACTTCTCTTGTTAGACAAAAACAAATTAATCTGTTATCCACAGATTCCACTCAG
>VZQC01007535.1:402391-431532 GCA_009823505.1 Rhizomys pruinosus
GAGCTCAAGACAGTCCAAATACACAGAAGAAATATTATTTGATAGGGATTTAGATGTGGTTTATGTGCACAAGCATCTAAGCATAACCATGTGACAAAACTGCCCACACGTTCATAATTTTTATTTGTGTTCATACAACTAGAATGTTCCTCAAACTGAGAAGCCGCGTGTATGGGTTACAGCAATAACATGGATAGTTTCTTGTGTTATTTCATACTTATGGCCAACAGAAACTGCTGGATTATTTGCTTTAAGAATACTTGTTCCTGGGGCTGGAGAGTTGGCTCAGCGGTTAAGAGCACCAACTGCTCTTGCAGAGAACCCGGGTTCGATTCCCAGCACCCGCGTGGTGGCTAAGAACCATCTTTAACTCCAGTTCCAGTGGAATCCAACACCCTCTTCTGACCTCTGTGGCATTGCACAACACAGGTGCACCAACCTACATGCAGACAGTACATTCATACACATAAAAATAATAAATAAATAAATAAAATTTAAAAAAGAATCCTTGCTCCTAGAAAACAGAACTTTCAGTATCAGTTAAGGCTATGAGAGCAGGAGTCTGGTTTCAAGACTTGCTTTATATCATTGACTTGTCATAGCATCCAAACTTCAGCAATTATATAAAAATTTTGACCAATCAGGTAGGCCCAGAAAGCTCTACAACATCGTATCTTTTTCTACCGCTCTTGGTTACCCACTGCAACTCCACAGGAAGTTCCTGTTGCTGAAGATAACACAGACTGGCTGCAGAACATAAATTACCATCTTTTGATTTTAAAAAATGCTCAATTTCTTATTGTTTACCTCATAATTGCTAAACTATAATAAATTTATTTACTTCCTATACTTCTCTGAAAGAGTATAATGGCATTTACTTAGCTGAAATTCTAGTACATATTAATCTTATGGGTTTGGAGAATTTAGCTCTTTTTTCCTTTAAAGTAGAAATTCAATTAAAATAGAAAATACAATGCACTCTTTTTTTTTTTGGCTTTTCAAGACAGGGTCTCCCTGTAGTCCCAGCTGTCCTGGAATTCGCTCTGTAGACCAGGCTGGCCTTGAACTCACAAAGATCCACCTGCCTCTGCCTCCCAAGAGCTAGGATTAAAGGCGTGCGCCACCATGCCCGGCTCAGCTTGCTTTCTTATACAATACTGGACCACCTGCCCGGGGGTGGCTCCACTCGCAATGGGCTGGGCTTTCCCACATCATTCAACAATTAAGAAAATGCCTCAGAGAAAAGTCCACAGGCCAATTCAATGGAGGAAATTTCTCTGTTGAGGTTGCCTCTACCTAGGTATGTCAATTTGACAACTAAAACTATGCACCACAAGCAGCAAGTGCTCTTCACCACTGAACTCTCGCTCCAGCCCCATTTTACAAATACTCTGTGTTTGCTTCATTCCTTAGAGACTCTCCAAAAACTTGATGGCAGCATGAGTCATTCTGCACTAGGATCGAGTATTGAGCTGGACCTAAATTTGTTGCTGGACATGTACCCTGAAGAAACCCAAGAAGAAGAAAAGAAGCAGGTAACAACCCCTTGTACTGCTATGAATTTATAACTTAGACACTGCCTTGTCTTCCATGCTCCTGATGGGTGCTTTATCCAGCTCATCTCAGTCTGTAAGGTAGCTCTGGAGTGAGTAGGCTTTGTGAGAGAACGGAAGCTCAGAAGGTGGGACTCAGCGAGGTTACCCAGGGCCTCAGAGCCCAGAGGGGTCACCCATGCAGTCAGAGCCGACTGAGGACTAAGGCAGTGGCCACTTTCCAGCCCTGGAAACCCTAATTCTCCTGTGCATTACTGTGGACTGCTAGGGTTCAAAAGAACCTGGAGCCCTTAGGAATCTAGAAACCTGGTGTATGTTGTTGTACATACCTGTCTAGCACTCAGGATACTGAAGCAGAAGAATCATGAATTCAAGGCCTTTCTGTGCTACATATTGAGACCCTATCTACAAATAAACAAAACCCAAATATTTTTTAAAGACTTAAAAATGGAGGAAATTGGAGCTGGAGAGATGGCTAAGCGGTTACGAGCACCTGCTGCTTCTGCAGAGGACCCAGGTTTGGTTCCAGCACCCACAGTGGGTGGCTCACAATTGCCTGTGACTCCACCTCTGAGCCATTTTATGCCTTCTGCTGGCCTTTACTGGTACCAGCACACACATGTGTACACATATACACTGAGGCACACACATATACACATAGAAAAATTTTTAATTAAAAAAATTTTTTTAATCTTATTTTTTTTATTTTTTATGTGTATGAGTATACTGTTGGCATGTAGGTTGGTGCAATGCCATGGAGGTCAGAAGAGGGCATCGGATTCCCCTGGAACTGGAGTTAAAAATGGTTCTTAGCCACCATGTCGGTGCTGGGAATTGAACCCAGGTCCTCTGCAAGAGCAGTCGATGCTTTTAACCACTGAGCCATCTCTCTAGCCCCGAAAATTTTTTAATTTTTAAAAAAGATCGAGATAGCCAGGTGTGGTAGTGCACACCTTTAATCCTACCACTCAGGAGGCAGAGGCAGGTGGATCTTTGTGAGTTCAAGGCTAGCCTGGTCTACAGAGTGAGTTCCAGGACAGCTGGGGCTATAGGGAGACCCTGTCTCGAAAATATTAAAAAAAAAAAAAAAAAAAAAGATAGAGATAAGTTTGTCCATTTGAACCTCATTTGATTTGCACCTGGTACGTCACAGCTACCAGATGACATTTTGGTACCAAGGCCCCTGCTTTGACTGGGAGTTGCTGTTTCTCCCTGAAACTCCATGGAAGATACTATTCACTGGTGAAACTGCCCGTCCCTCCATCCTTCAGAGCATCTTTGCCCTTTTCTCTTCTTACCACCATGATGACATCTGACCTGTCTCTGAGGCCCGCAAAGGGACAACTGTCCCCTTGTTTCTCATCCCAAGGTCAACACTGTATTTTGTTTTGTTTTTGAGATAGTTTTTTTCTGTTGCAGCCTAAACTTGTCCTCAGTTGTGTGATCCACCTGCCTCAGCCTGAACACTGGAATTATAGGTACAAACCATCATAACTAACCTCAACCTGGTACATGAGGCTTTCAGGATCACTCTCCTCTGCTGCCAGATTCTTTTTAGAAACAAGATCCTTCCCAACTTCCATGTCAGGCAACTCAGAACTACCTCTAATCTAGCTCCAGGGGATCTGTGTCCTCCTCCAGCCTCTGCAGGCACTGCATTCAAGTACACAGACAAACACATGTAAACTAAAAATAAAATAATTGTTTAAAATTAAAAATAAATAAAATCAAGAGTTAATGCCAAGAATAAGAGGTGCATGGTGCAGCTACCCAGTAGAGTCTTTTGGCCTCCCAGGGGACTCCAAATGCTGTTCTTCCTGGGATGAATGTTTTGTCTAAGTGATTTTGGAGAATGACAATCTATACAGGCTGGAAGAATTTCCTCCCAGTGTGTAAGGGGAAAAGTACTCCATTGTCAGGTCAGAGTAAGGAGGGTCAGGGAGGGCTTGGAAGTCAAGAAAAAGCTTTTGGTAATCTTAGCCCTGGATTTCAAATTTAAAAGTTTATGCAAGGGGTTGGAGAGATGGCTCAGTGGTTAAAATGGCTGCTCTTTCAGAGGACCTGGGTTCAGTTCCCACCACCTGTAGCAGACAGCTTACAACCTCCTGTAACTCCAGCTCCAGGGGATCTGATAGCCTCTTCTGGCCTCCATGGGCACCTGCACTCACATGGACATACCCATATACAGACACACAAATATGCACATAATTTTTAAATAATAAAATTTTTTTGGTATTTTTGAGACAGGGTCTCCCTTTAGTCCCAGCTGGCCTGGAGTTCACTCTGTAGACCAGGCTGGCCTTGAACTCACAGAGATCCATCTGCCTCTGCCTCCTGAGTGCTAGGATTAAAGGCGTGTGCAGGGCTGGAGAGATGGCTCAGCTGTTAAGAGCACTGACTGCTCTTGCAGAGGACCCAGGTTTGATTCACAGCACCCACATGGCGGCTAAGAACCGTCTTAACTCCAGTTCCAGGGGGAATCCGACACCCTCTTCTGACCTCCACAGCATTGCACAACATGGGCACACCAACCTACATGTAGACAGCACACTCATACACATAAAAAATAATAAATAAATAAATTAATTAATTAAAAAAATAAAGGCATGTGCCACCATGCCCAGCTAAAATAATAAACTTCTTAAAACCCATAAAAGTCATATAATCAATTACTCCTTTTAGCTGAATCTTGGGAGACAGGAAATACTAAAAGGCAAGCTGAGGACAGAGGGAGGTCAGTAAAGCAATCAGGGTTGCCCATTTCACAAATTCACCCTTGAGGATGACGTTCAATATTTACTTTGTGTATGTGTTGTGTCTCAGGTTAAGGATTTTCTATTCCTAATTTTCTGTGGGTACTTACTATGAGTGGATATTAAATTGTGGGTTTTCTGTTTTGTAGTTTATCAATATGGTGAGATACTTTTTTTTCTAGTGTCAAAAATCAGCTTTGCAGCAGGCATGGTGTCTCATGACTAATCCCAACACCTGGGAAGCTGAGGCAGGAGGAACACCGAGGGTTCAAGACCAGCCTGGGACCTGTTTCAAATATAGATAGATAGATAGATAGATAGATAGATAGATAGATAGATAGATAGATAATAGATTCCAGGATAAACTGCACTTTGTATTGATGTATTGCTATTAGTATACATCACTGAATTCAGTTTCTTTTGTCAAGGAGTTATGAGAGATTATGAGAGTCATGAGAGATTACTGTCTCTTTATATAATAATCTATAGACTACAGGACTTTTATTGGTATCATAGAAACAGAATGTTACCATATAGCAGTTTAAAAGAACTTCATTTTCCAGATCACATGTTGTTATGGCTAGAAATACATGGGGCTGACATGATGGCTCAGAGGATAAAGGCGCATGCTGCCAAGCCTGATGTCCTGAGTTTGATCCCCAGGACCCACATGGTGAAAGAACTAACCTCTGATCTCCATACTATGACCCATGAGTGCACACACACACACACACACACACACACACACACACAATGTAGTAAAATTTTAAAATGTATTTAAGGGGCTGGAGAGATGGCCTAGTGGTTAAGAGTGCCGACCGCTCTTGCAGAGGACCCGGGTTCGATCCCCAGCACCCACATGGCAGCTGAGAACCGTCTGAAACTCCAATTCCAGGAGAACTCCAGTTCCAGGGGAATCCGAGACCCTCTTCTGACCTCCGCGGCATTGCACGACACGGGTGCACAAACTTGCATGCAGACAGTACATTCCTACACATAAATAAATAAATAAAATTAAAAAAAAAATAAAATAAAATGTATTTAAAGAAATTACATTGTATGGGGCTGAGGAGATGACTCAGTGCACAAAGCACTTGCCCAGCAACCATGAGGTCTGGAGTTCAGATCTCCAGAACCCATGTAAAACCAGGGCAGACGTAGCAGCCACTTGTGATCCCAGCACACAGGAAGCAGAAGCAGGGCATCTCTTGGGCAAGCTGACTAGTTAGACTAGCCGGAGTTGGCAAGCTCTGGATTCAGCAGAAGACCTGACCTTAATAAATAAAAATGCAGAGCCATCCAGGAAGACACCTGACATTAACCTCAGGACTAAACAGACATTTGTGTGTGCCACCTGCACACATATGTGCATGACCCACATACATATGAACACACATGCATACATGCCCTCTCCAAATTACATGTTGTTGATTAAGGGTGAGTAAACAAAATAAAAACATTTACTGAGAGGTGAGATATATGCACTGATATCCTCATTTAGCCTAGAGAAGAGCTGCTATGTCTTTTAGTTTTGTTCTTCATTTTCCCCTAAGGTTTATCTTTATTATTTTTTAAAATTATGTGTATTTTGTATGTCTGTGCATGGGAGTGCAATGCCTATAGAGGCCAGATGAAGGCACTGGATACCCGAGAGGTGGAGTTGCAGGAGGTTGTGAGTCACCCAGTGGGTGTTGGGAACTGAACTCGGGTCTTCTTCCAGAGCAGCAAGCTCTCTTGACATCTGAGCCATCTCTCCAGCTCCTTAGCTTCATTCTTCTGAGGCAGAAGTCAGCCATCTCTGCTTCCTTGTGTTTAGGTAGAATATGCCATTCTAAGAAACATCACAGTGTTAAGAAGAATCTACTGCTTCTATAGCGGCCTTGGATGTGATCACACTCTGGATAATACCTTTCTGATGACCAAGCTTCACTTCTGGAGATTTCTGAAAGACTGCAGGTTTCATCACCACAACATAACTCTTGCAGATATGGACAGGGTTTTAGCTGGTGGGTATTCTAGCTTCTCTGCTTCTTTGGGTTTTCACAGGATGGTGAGATGGCTAATCTTGGTTGTCAACTTGACACACTGTGGTCCTTTTCAGGTTTGGGGGGCTGCTGGGCTGTGGCTTTTAGCCACCATTCAGCTATGGACCTGGGGCTTTTAGCCACTATGCAGCTGCAGGTCTGACTGAGACACTGTGCACTCTTCATGGCTATACAGTTGTTCCAGCTATTTGGGGCGGCTGACTGGATTGCTCAGAACTGATGGTTCTCAGAGCCACCACACAGCTCTAGGCCAAGGAGCTGACTGCTCTTCACAGCTACACACCCAACAGGAAAACCGATACACGATTGATAGTCCAGTAGTTATGCTTGCCAAGAGAGATGTGCGTTCATTAGTGCCTGGGGACCACAATTGGTGCAATTCGTAGAAATCCTTAAGCCCCCCCAAAAAAGCCCTTTATTAAGCTCTTCATTATGTTCAACAAGCTGTTTATATAGACATTGTAATCTCCCATCCTCCTCCTACACTATGCCTCACTCCAGCCTGCAGGGCAGGCCCAGGAAAGGACGTACAGGTGTGTAAGTCAGCTCATAGAGCCAATCATGTGCAAGCCTACAGGTACCCACATATGCCTAGAGAGAAGGAAACTTAGTTGAAGAATTCCCTCCAAAATATTGACCTGTGGGCATTTTCTTGATGACTAATTGTTGTAGGGAAGGCCCAGCCCACTGTGGGTGGTTCTATCCCTAGGGAGGTGGGCCTGTGTTTTTTTTTTTTTTTCTTAATATATGGAAGGTATCTGAATATGAGCCTGAGAGCAAGCTAGTAAGCAGTGTTCATCCCTGGTCTCTGCTCTGGTTCCTTCCTTGAGCCCTGTCATGTGACCTGGAAGTGTAAGATGAAATAAACCCTTTCCTTTCAAGTTGCTTTTTTTTTTTTTTAAATTTTTATTTATTTATTTATTTATTTTTATGTGTATGAATGTATTGTCTGCATGCAGGTCTGCGCACCCGTGTCGTGCGATGCGGCGGAGGTCAGAAGAAGGTCTCGGATTCCCCTGGAACTGGAGTTCTCCTGGAACTGGAGTCACAGACGGTTCTCAGCCGCCATGTGGGTGCCGGGGATCGAACCCGGGTCCTCTGCAAGAGCGGTCGGTGCTCTTAACCGCTAGGCCATCCCTCCAGCCCCTCAAGTTGCTTTTGCATGTAGTGTTTATCACAGCAACAGAAGGCAAACTAGATCAGGTGGTCTACTGTACTGTTAGATGGAAATGAGCTAAGAAATATTGAGAGGGGTCTGGGGAGATGGCTCAGAGTGAGGAAAATATGCCTTTGTCCAAACCCAAGTAAATGGAAGTGGAGACAAAACGGTACAGTGGAAGTAACTGTTAGTGATAGTCCTGCAAGAATGGGTGTCTGGGCTCAGGGTTCACGGAGGAAGGGATGGGAGGGTGGTATATAAGAGCCAGGGGTAGCGGATATGCCCAAAGAAACAATGTTTGCAGGACATGACAAGGCCATTGCACAAGTGAACTCATAGTAGCTGGGACTGCATGCACAAGACCTGCACAAGGCCAAGCCAACCCAAATCCCAGGATGGAGAGGGGAGGGGCTTATGAAGTCCCGCCCACTGCTAAGGTGCTACTGGCACCCCATGGCTGCTGGGGGAGGGGCAGTCAGTTCTCCTCAGGGACGTAGCATCTCAGGCTACCCGTGCTCCAGTGGATGGCCCTATCTCTATCCTCATGCAGGCAGCACCAAGTGGGTTTGAAAACTGAGCACATGAAGTTGAGAGGAGAAGGTGGCTGGGTGAATAGGGGAGGAACTGGAAAGGAGGGAATGTGGGGAGAATTTGTTTAAAATACATTATATACATATATAAATTATCAAGCAATAAAAATATTTTTAAAAGTGGGTTTCTGGCATACAGTCACACATGGGTCAGTTATACCAAATTATCCCCTATCACACAGGTCCTTCCCCCAGTTCCTCACTGGCTGAGTACTCTGGGGTACACAATTTTACCCACATATGGCCTAAGTCTTATTAATTCCTTACTAGTTCTTTATTAATTCCTTTCTCTCCCCCTGTCTCTATATTGTGCAACAAAGTCCTTCCTGGTGGCTTCTCTCTCCCCAACAGCTTGTTATTTAGAGATCCTCCAGGTGGATGAACTTGGTCACCTTCCCAGGCTGCCTATGATTTTTCATCCTAACAGAAACTTCTCTCATTCAAACAGTCAGTACCTAGCGGGGCATGGTGGGCATGTCTTTAATCCTAGCACTTACTCGGGAGGCAGAGGCAGGCAGATCTCTGTGAGTTCAAGGCCAGCCCGGTCTACAGAGTGAGTTCCAGGATGGCTGGGACATAAAGGGAGAACCTGTCTCGAAAATACAAAAAGCAACAACAACAACAAAAAACAAATAATACCCTCATGATACCCTCATAAAAAGCCGGGCATGGTTACATGTGCCTGGAACCCCAACATTGTGTGGGAGCACAGACATGGGGGATGGGGCAAAGAGAAACCCTGATAACTTGCCAGCAAGACAGCCTTGTCCAAACAGTTCAGTGAAGGACCCTGTCTCAGGGCAGTGAGGCAGGGAATGAACAGAAAGACTCCCAGTGTTCTGGTATGGCCTTAGCAAGCATCTGCCATGCAGGAACACACACAGACACACACAGACACACACACACACACACATACACACAATGTTCTGGTATGGCCTTAGCAAGCGTCTGCCAGGCAGGTACACACACACACACACACACACACACACACACACACAGTGTTCTGGTATGGCCTTAGCAAGCATCTGCTCATGCAGGTACACACACACACACACACACACAATGTTCTGGTATGGCCTTAGCAAGCATCTGCCATGCAGGAACACACACACACACAGTGTTCTGGTATGGCCTTAGCAAGCATCTGCCATGCAGGAACACACACACACACACACACACACACACACAGTGTTCTGGTATGGCCTTAGCAAGCATCTGCCATGCAGGTACATACACACACACACAGTGTTCTGGTATGGCCTTAGCAAGCATCTGCCATGCAGGTACACACACACACACACACACACACACACACAAAATGTTCTGGTATGGCCTTAGCAAGCGTCTGCCATGCAGGTACACACACACACACACACACACACACACACAATGTTCTGGTATGGCCTTAGCAAGCATCTGCCATGCAGGAACACACACACACACACACACACACAGTGTTCTGGTATGGCCTTAGCAAGCATCTGCCATGCAGGAACACACGCACACACACACACACACACAATGTTCTGGTATGGCCTTAGCAAGCATCTGCCATGCAGGAACACACACACATACACACACACACTGTTCTGGTATGGCCTTAGCAAGCATCTGCCATGCAGGTACACACACACACACACACGTTACACACATTAGAGAAGGATAGTAAAGATGGGAGGGGAATCCCACCATCAATGCATGGCCTGTTCTAGGTGCTACGATGCACCTACAGGGACAGCATTCTGGCAGTGACAGCAGCAGTCCAAGGTCATCCACAGCATGGATCTGAAAGTATGGCACTTGGCCAAATCTTGCCCAGCCCTGTGCTTGTTACTACAGCTTTCCTGGAGCATAGCCAGAGATATTTGTTTATGTACTGCCTATGGCTGGTTTCATCCTACACCAAGGAGTTCAGTATTTGTGACAGTCAGACTACAAACCCTCATGTATTTACTGTTGGGCCCTCACAAAAAATAGTTTGCGTTACATCTATTGGGGGGAAAAGTACTAAATTGTTAGGTCAGAAGCAAAAAGGATCAGGAAGATCTTGGAAGATTCTAAAAAAGGCATTAGGTAATCTTAGGATTTACTTGGATTTCAAATTAGAAGCTTCATTCAATGAATTTAACAGACTTGAGGGCTTTGTTCCTTTAGGTGAATTCTTGGGAAGAATTGGAAGTCTCAGATTATCTACTTGAAAAATATTAGAGAAAGGGGCTGGAGACATAGCTCAGCACTTAAGAGAGTATACTTCTCTTGCAGAGGATCTAAATTCAGTTTAGCAACAATCTCAGGCAGCTTACAACTTCCCATAACTCAACTCTAGGGGATATGATGCCCTCTTCTGGCCTTGGGAGGCACCTGTACTCATGTGTACATGCCCCCCATAAACATAATTTAAAAAAAAAACACAAGTTTTTTTAATTAGAGAAAATACCCATTTCAAATTTAAGAATTAGAAACATCCTAGAAATCCATTTAGAACTAGGGGTATGATGATACATGTCTGTAGTCCCAGCATTCTGGAGGCTATAGGAGAGATTTTGAGTTCCAGAGCAGCCTGGGATATATAGCTAGACTCTGAAACACACATACCACCACCACCACACCACACCACACCCAGACACACTATACATACTATACATATATATACATACCACACTTAAATGCACACAAATACACACACCACATACAACACTCATCTACTTAGAATTAAAAGCCATAGTTACATTGTGGCCAAAACAACTTTGAAAGACATGGAGACAAGATGTCTTATAAATGTCTTATAAAGTTAACAGAAGTGTTTGTTGCTGGTTAATCTCCTTTCTCATTTCCTTGTGCCAGCCTATAATGGGATACCAGTTGAGGAAATTCATTCTCCATTTAGAACCATACTCTTGAGAACTTTCTTGAATTACCTCCTGCAGTTGGCTTACCACATTCATCACAAAGAATACCAGTAAGTGCACGCGCGTGTCCCTGGAAAGGGTCGGCAGCAGGCTCCCTTGTCCTGTAGTTATGATGTCTTCAGCAGTAATCATGCTTGGTTTTCATGTAGCCTGGAAACGAAGGGCAGGAGCAAAGCTTCTCTACAAACTTCAACCATGGAGCCATGAGATGCTGTGTTAAACACTTTGAAAACTCTCCATATCTGAGTTGTTTCAATAAAACAGATAACTCTTAGAGCTTTATTCAGAAGTAATCACAATCAGTCTTGCCTTCCTAGGTCAGAATTTCCTGTCTTTTTCAGAGACAAAGTGACTTTTTAAAAAATCATGTCAAGGGCTGAGGATGTAGCTTAATTGGTAGAGTGCTTGCCTAGCATGAAGCCCCAGCTGTGCAAGGATTTGGTGGCACAGGCCTAAATCTCAGCACTCGGGAGGTGAAGGCTAGAGGATCTAAAGTTAAGTTTGGGGCCAGAGAAATGGCTCAAGTGCTTGCTGATAGAGTTCAGTTTCCAGAACACACATTGGGCAGATCAAAATTGCCTGTAACTCACGTTCTGGGGGATGTGACGCCCTCTTCTGGCCTGTACACATAAACACACACATGTACATAGATAAAAATAAGATAAATCTGAAAAACAAAGAAGTTAGGAGCATCCTTGGCTGTATAATGAATTCAAGGCCAGACTGGACTACATGATGCCCTATCTTTGTCTCTGGGTTGTGTAAATGTATGTGTGTATGTGTGTGTCTGTATGCATGTGTGTATAACATATATGTGTAACATATATGCTATATATACACTAATTTAATATAGTGTATATACTTTTTTTGAGACGGGGTCTCCCTATAGCCCCAGCTGTCCTGGAACTCACTCTGTAAACCAGGCTGGCCTTGAACTCACAGAGATCGGCCTGCCTCTCCCTCCCAAGTGCTAGGATTAAAGGCATGCACTATCACGCCCGGCTTAAAGACAGTTCTTAGCCACCATGTGGGTGCTGGGAATCCAACCCAGGTCCTCTGCTAGAGCAGTGAGTACTGTTAACTGCTGAGCCATCTCTCCAGCCCCAATATAGTGTATATACTAATGTAACATATATCACATATATAATTCAGTTTTCAGAAGTATTGTTATTAAGGATGTGGAGTTCCTATGGATCCTTCACCCAAATTCCCCTAATGTTGACATCTTGCCTAATATGAGACATTCATCAAAACTAAGGAATTAACACTGCTGCAGTACCATTGAACTCAGAGCCTTGTGCATGCTGGGCAGGTGTTCTACCACTGAGCTGCATCCCTAGCCAGGAGTTCCCATCTTTTCCACACACCGTCCTTTTCTGTTCTTGGAGCCCACGTTGCATTTTATTTCTGTGTCTCCTCAGACTTCCCCAATCTGTGACATTTGCTCAGCCTTTGTCTTTCACAACCTTCCCATCTTAAAAAAAAATACTTTGATTATTTGGTAAAGTGTCTCATGGTTTTGGCTTGAACTGTTATGATTCCTCATGATTGTCCTGAGGTGCTAGATTTGGGGAGATTACTATGGTGGTGAACTTTTAAAATCTTTGTGTGTGTGTGTGTGTGTGTGTGTATGCATATATGTGTGTGTTCCTATGTGTGAATGCAGGCATGCATGTGTCACTGTGCGTGTGTGTGTGTGTGTGTGTGTAGGTTAAGGAAACTCAGGTGTCAGTTTTTGCTTTACACCTTGTTTGAGACCAGATCTTTTTGTCCCATGCTGTGTATGCCAAGCTGGATGGCCTATGAGCTTCTGAGAATCCTTCTGTTTCCATTTCCCATTTCTTGGTAGGGCTCTGGGATTACAGGCACATGCCAGCATACCAGCTTTATGTGGATTCTGAGGATTTGTACCCAGGTTCTTCTGCTTGCATGGAAAGCACTTTTCCCGCTGACCATCTTCCAAGCTAGAACCAATCTTCTTATCATATCACATTGGTAGTGGACAATGTCAAGATGGCTCATGATGGTAATCTTGTTCACAGATTAAAATGTTACCAGATAGACTTTTCTTCTGTAAGTTTGCTACATTTCCCTTCCCAGAGTCTTTGTATTATAAGTAAGTTGTTAAGTCTAGCCCACACTTCAGAAGAGGAGAATTAAGCTTCCCCTCCCAGAAAGAGGAGTAATTATCGTATCTTTTTAACCATAGGAATAGAAGTCCATCACTCTTTCTGTGTTTTACAAAACTCATGACTGAGAACATTCATCCACATGCCTGCCAGGTAAAAGGTAAATACAAAAACAGTGGGATTATATTTACTATCTTCTTTTCAAATTTTAGTTCTATAACCTTCTTGTGTGCATGTGGTACATGTGTACACATGCATGTTTGCATGTATGTGGGCACATATGTGTAAAGGGTACATGTTTGTAGAAGCCAGAGATATCGGGTATCTTCCTTGATCACTCTCCACTTTATTTATGAGGCAGAATCTCTCCCTGAAGCTGGAACTCACTGATTCAGCTAGTCTAGCTAGCACTTTAGCCCAGGTATCACCTGTCTGCTTCTCCAGTACTGGGATTTATAGGCAGGTCAAATGCCCAACCAGGTATGCTTGTTTATTTTAAAGATTCACTTATTTTTATTTATATGTATAAGTGTTCATCTGCATATATGTATGTGTACTACATGCATGCCTGGTGCCCACAGATGCCAAAGAGGCCATTGGTTCCTCTGGAGCTGGAGTTAACAGGCAGTTTTGAGCTGCTAGGGTTCTGGGAACTGAACTACAGTCCTCTGCAAGAACAGCAAGGGCTCCTAAATGCTAAACCATCTTGCCAGCCCCATAACCCAGCTTTATGTGGGTGCTGGGGATCTGAACTCTGGTCCTCATGTTTGCACAGCAGACCTTTGTTCACTGAGCTACCTCCCCAGCCAGCCCTGCAGTTGTTTCTGAATGTCATATTTTTAGGTCATTTATTCAGTGAGCAACAGCGGACACTCTACTCAATGAATTACATTGATAAGTGTTGGGAGATTTACACAACCTATTGCAGAACAAGTGAAGCCCCACCCCATGAGCTCACAATGAAGATGAGGTACTTCCTCTGGATGTTGAAAGTAAGTTTAATGACCCTTAAGTTTGATGTTTTCTTTATATAGATATGCATTTTGATTTTAATTAAAGAAAACCATGATAAATGAGAATATTGGTGGTGACTTCGCGACCATTGAAGTCTTACTGAATCTCCTTTGATAGCTAATAGTCTGTGGCAGAGGGGGCAAAGGATCAGGGATGCCTACCAGTGTGCTCACAGAACAGGAGAAAGGATGGCATAAGCCCTACCATGTCTTCACTCCTGTAGACACAGCCACTAAAAGGAATATGGGCGAGTGTGTATGTATGTGTGCACACGCATGTGTGCACATGTACAACATAGTACATGTATGGTGGACAAATCGTGGCAATCAGCTCTCTCCTCCCACCACTTGGATCCTAGAGATCAAACTCAGGTCATCAGGCTTGGTAGCTAGTACATTTAAACCCTTGAGCTATTTTACCAGCCCTAAATGTCATTCAAGAAAATTATTTTCTCATTAGAGGTGGGATGTAGCTTGGTGATAATACAGTTGGTATATACAAGCCCTGAGTTAAATTCCTAACACATCAAAAAAAGTATTACTTGGCAAACTTTTAAAAAGTGTTAGTTTTCCTGGGTGTGGTGGCTTACACATTTAATCCCAGAACTCAGGAAGAAAAGGCAGGTAGATCTCTGTGAGATCAAGGCCAGCCTGGTTTATGTAGTGAGTTCTAGGCCAGCTAGGGCTATAAGGAGACCCTGTCTCAAACAAAACAAAACAAAACAAAACAAACAAAACAAAATAAAACAAGCATTAGGTTGAACCAATTGTGGTGGCACACTCCTTTAATCTCAGCACTTGGGATACTGAGGCAGGAAGATCAGGAGTTCAAGGTTGACGCCTGGCCTACCTAGTGAAACCCTGTTGCAAATTTAATTAATTCAAAATTTAAAATATAATAACATGTTCTTTATAAAACATTCTCAAAAATGACTATTGCTAGTTTTGTTCTGCCATACTTTTAATTTGTACTTGTGGGAACCCAAACAATGAAACTAAAAGAATTAAATATTAATGATAGAGTACTTCAAAACTTTTACAGAACTTTATGTACATAAAACTGACAATAACCTGGTGTCTAAATATGGGAACATGTGTTTTTAAAAGTATGTGATGCACCGGGTGTGATGGAGCAAGCGAATCCCAGCACTTGAGAGTCAGAGGCAAGCGGATCTCTGTGAGCTCCAGGCCAGCTGGGACCAAAGGGAGACCCTGTCTCGAAAAGACCAAAGAAAAAAAAAAGTATGTGATGCAGGCCAACTTGGTCTACATAGCAAGTTCCAGCTGGGGCCACAAGGAGACCTTGTCTCAAAAAAAGACAAAAGAAAAATGTATGTGGCCGGTTGTGGTGGCACACGCCTTTAATCCTAGCACTTGGGAGGCAGAGGTAGATGGATCTTTGTGAGTTCAAGGCCAGCCTGGTCTACAGAGCGAGTTTGAGGACAGCTGGGGCTACAGGGAGACCCTGTCTCGAAAAGACCAAAAAAAAAAAAGTATGTGATATGTGGAGAGATGGTTCAGTGGTTAAGAATGTGTACTGCTCTTGCAGAAGATCTGGTTCCTAGAGCCATGTCAAGTGGCTCACAACCAACAGTAATTCCACATACAGGGGATCCAATGCCTTCTTCTAGACTCCATGGATACCCAGAGATACATGGCAGACACATAAACAAACACACATTCACATAAAAAGAAAATGAAATGAATCCTTTCCTTTTTTTTTTTTTTTTTTTTTTNGTCTTTTTGAGACAGGGTCTCCCTGTAGCCCCAGCTGTCCTGGTACTCGCTCTGTAGACCAGGCTGGCCTTGAACTCACAAAGACCTGCCTGCCTCTGCCTCCCAAGTGCTAGGATTAAAGGCGTGGGCCACCATGCCCGGCTCCTTTTTTTTTTTTAAGTGTGTGATTTGGGCTGACGAGACAGCTCAGCAGTTGAAAGTACTGGCTGTTCTCACAAAGAACTGGGTTCTGTTCTCAGCATCCACATGGCAGCTAACAACTGTCTCTAATTCCAGTTCCAGAGAATCTGATGCCCTCTTCTGGCCTCTATGGGCATTGCACAACATACGTACACTTACAGATATGCAGGCAAACCACTCATACACATAAAATAAAAATAATTATGTATTTATGTGAGGGATTGAATATTATACAGCTGTTTGTTTTCCTTTCTTCATGGCCACTTGTTACTGAAGAAACAAGGTCATTTGTCCTTGGAAAGGTCAGACATCCTGGTCTTTGTCAACTGCATCCTCATGGTGGTATTTGACACATTCTTGTTCCTAAAATCCACAAGAGTGGCAGTCAGAGCCAGAGACTTTATTAGATTCAGGTGTTTTGTCTTCTGGGAAAGCCAGGAGTGGTTATGTATGTTTCCTTTCAGTGTTGCTGGGGTTGACGTGGCATCAGCCTTATCCTTCATTCTTTCCACAAGCCATCACTAGTCATACATCAATGGCTAGCATCCAGTATTTCACTAGAGATAATACAATGATGATTTTTGAGGTATATCACTTATTTTTAAGTGTGTTTGTGTGTGTATGCATGTACATGTGTGTGAGTGTGTATACACACACATACACACACACACACACATACACACACACACACTTAAGTTCTGGTGCCCTCAGAGACCAGAAGAAGGTGACAGATCTGCTGAGCTACAGTTACAGGTGATTGTGATTCACCATGTGGGTGCTGAGAACTAAACTCAAGTTCTCTGCAAGAGTAGCAAGTGCCCTTAAATGTCTCCTCAGTCCCTTTCATATTTATTATCTGTGAGAAGTAATTTTTACCTATTTTATGTGTATGGGTTTGTGCCTGCGTGTATATATGTGTGCCATGTGCAAGCAGTGCCTGCGGAGGCTAGAAAAGGGCATTGGACCCTTGGAACTAGAGTTACAGAATAACTATAACTGGAGTACAGTTGAAAGTCACCATGTGGGTGCTGGGAACTAAACCCAGGTTCTCTGCAAGAACCTTGTGGCAGTTCACAAGGACTCTAAGAACTCTTTTATATGTGTATAAATTTTTATTGAATTTTTATGTGTTTCATACATATATTCTCGACCAGTCTTAATCACCTTTATACCCGCTTCTCCATTGGCACCCTCCTGCAGTCCAGCCCCAAGACTCCACACATTCTGTCATTGTGCTAGGATCCATTATGCCAAACTATTCTCCCCGCCCACCCCTCAGTGCCAGCTCATCCCCTGAGCTCTAGTCAGCCTATCCAGAGTCCCTTCCTAAAGACGGCCAGTTCTTCCTCACCAATCACAATCAGCTGCCAATATTTCCTCAGCCAAGGTTGGGCTCTGCTGCCCACTTCTGCAGTTCTGTGCTGGGTTTTTGTCCGGCTGAGCTTGCGTGGATCTTTTGCATGCTGATACCATTGCTGTAGGTTCATATAACCAGGGTCTCAGGAGCTCGTAGGATTCATTTCTGTTTGATCTTGCACCACCTCCCTGGGCTCTTACAATCTTTCCAAACCCTCTTCTGAAATGTTCCCTTCACCTGGGTGGATGAAGCTGAATAAGAGAAATAGGGATACTTCAAATGGAGAGGACATGGAGGGAGGGCTAGACAGGCAAGGGGAGAGAGGAGAGATAAATAATGCCTAGCTTGGGTAAAAAAAAACTGAGAGAATTATATAAGTCTAACAATCTATTGACAAATTACACATACAATATCTCTACATGAGTCCATATGCAAAAATGAAAGCTACATAACAAGGAACAATACCAGACAGAGAAACCTTCCTTTGAGTCGTTGGCCAGGACAGTCCAAGAGACTCCCAAAAATTATACAGGCTATTGCCATATCCCTTGATTGCCTCCCAGAAACTGAAGGGAAGACCCTGTTTCTGAAGACAGGACATATTTTGGAGACCAGATTTGTAGCAATGGAGCTGGAAATGACCTGGAAGCCCCTCCCTGAAGGTTAGCTCTCATAGCTTTGGAGAGCTCTATATGAGCTGCTAAGGGAAAACAGCAATCAGTGGTCCAACCCCAGCTTTAAGACCAAATATCCACGTCAGTGACCAGCACAGAATACGACATGGGTGCAATAGTGGCAATTCGATCTTGGGGAAAATCAATGGTTAACCAGTTGGACCTACAGATCCTCCATAAGAGCAGCATGTGCTCTTAGCTGCTGAGCCATCTCTCCTGCACCTGTTTTAGGTGTGGTTATAATTTCTTACCATGTGGCATAAATAAATGACTTAGAGGAGGGCGGCTACATGGTATTTTCTCTCTGCTCTCTTACATTGCTTCTGTTTCCTTCAAGTCTTGTGTTTTGGCTATGACTCACACATAGGAATGCAGCAATGTAAAGTATATTTACAGCTCTTTGTGGCTGGTGGCTCTTGTCAGTGAATAGGTTTTTCTGTAGAGGAGTCAGCCAGGAAACCACCCAACTGCAAGCTGTGGGCAAAGACAGAACTTTTCTCCTGGCTGTACAGTTATCCAAGCAAAGACTTCTTCCAGCTCCTGTGTGCGGACATGAACCAGGCTAACTTGGCCTTAGAGCAGTAAAGGGTGGGACGGGGTGGGAGCAGGCCCTTCCCAGGCCCATTTTCATTCAGTCCTTATTTTCAGCAAAGTGCAATGACTTTGGGGAGCCAAGTTTTATCCTGGCCGTGGTCTGTAACTCAGTCTGTCAAGAGCAAAGCTTCAGTATTAAAAGAACTGCAGGCACCCTCAAAAGCTGTCATCTGATGTTGTCATCTGGGGTCCCTTTCTTTTTTGAGACAGGGTCTCCCTGTAGCACTGGCTGTCCTGGAACTCACTCTGTAGACCAGGCTGGCCTCGAACTCACAGAGATCCGCATGCCTCTGCCTCCCAAGTGCTAGGATTAAAGGCGTGCGCCACCACGCCCGACATTTATTTATTTCCATATGTGTATGAATGTACTGTCTGCATGCAAGTTTGTGCACCCGTGTCGTGCAATGCCGCGGAAGTCAGAAGAGGGTGTCGCATTCCNCTGTCGTTGATGCCTTGGGCAAAGCATTGTCACCTTTCCACAGCATATGGCCTGAAGTCCCACCTTCCCAACCCCAAGTTCGTGTATGGTACCTGCCTGCAAGGTTCTGTGTAAAAAAACCTGAGTTACAACATTAAATGCAAGTTTTCCCTTGTGGAATTACCCCTGGTCTCTCTGGTCCTTTTTTCTTCTTCTCCTCCGGGTTTTACTTTCCTACCTCCCTCACTCCCTTGCTGGGGCTTAAGCTAGGACTGTTAACTGGCTGGCCAGGGAAATCCTGAGGCTTGCTAGTACGCATGGAGTGTCCAGCCTCTGGTCTAAGGGAGAAGAATCACCTCATGGAGGCAGAACACACTTGTGGCTACACATTATAAAGGGACCAGACGTCTTGGAGTAGATGTTATCCTAAGCGAGTTATAAGAGCGTCTGACCGTTGCCGGGCATGCTCTTACAGCTAGGACCGTGGTTCAATCCTCATGCACCACATCATGGTGGCCGAGAACATCTGCGAAACTCCAATTCCAGGAGAACTCCAGTTTTCCAGGACCAGAAGAAGGTGACAGATCTGCTGAGCTACAGTTACAGGTGATTGTGACTCACCATGTGAGTGCTGAGAACTAAACTCAAGTTCTCTGCAAGAGTAGCAAGTGCCCTTAAATGTCTCCTCAGTCCCTTTCATATTTATTATCTGTGAGAATTAATTTTTACCTATTTTATGTGTATGGGTTTGTGCCTGCGTGTATATATGTATGCCATGTGCAAGCAGTGCCTGCGGAGGCTAGAAAAGGGCATTAGATCCCTTGGAACTAGAGTTACAGAATAACTATAACTGGAGTACAGTTGAAAGTCACCATGTGGGTGCTGGGAACTAAACCCAGGTTCTCTGCAAGAGCCTTGTGGCAGTTCACAAGGACTCTAAGAACTCTTTTATATGTGTATAAATTTTTATTGAATTTTTATGTTTCATACATATATTCTCAATCAGTCTTAATCACCTTTATGCCCGCTTCTCCATCGGCACCCTCCTGCAGCCCACCCCCAAGAGTCCACTCATTCTGTCATTGTGCTAGGATCCATTATGCCAAACTACTCTCCCTGCCCACCCCTCAGTGCCAGCTCATCCCCTGAGCTCTAGTCAGCCTATCCAGAGTCCCTTCCTAAAGAAGGCCAGTTCTTCCTCACCAACCACAATCAGCCGCCAATATTTCCTCGGCCAAGGTTGGGCTCTGCTGCCCACTTCTGCGGTTCTGTGCTGGGTTTTTGTCTGGTTGAGCTTGCGTGGATCTTTTGCATGCTGATACCAATGCTGTAGGTTCACCAACCCATAGCCTTCAGAGATGCCCCCGCTTGCTGGGCTCGTGCTCAGTGGGCATGGCTACCATCCCTACCCCGACTCCTGTTCCTCTGTTCATCTGCCCACTCTCCAGCCCATGGAATATATTGATACTTTATACCTGAATCTTCTACTCTTCTCTTTCCTCTGTCCTGTGTTTGTGTAAAAATGATGCTTTATTTAGTTTAGAGGAAAGGCATACAGAGATAAATACAAATAGTAGTCCATCACCCTTTCTAAAATGATTATTTCATGTGTGGTATGTATGTATGTGTACATGTGTGTGGGTATGTGTGTGCATGTGCATGTGCATGTGGAGACCAGAGGTTGACATTGAGTATCTTCCTCTAACACTCTACACTCTCTGCCTTATTTTTTTAAGATTAATCTTTAAATTATATATGTGGGGAGATAAATATGAGTGGAGATACCAATGGAGGCCAGAAGAAGGCATCAGATCCCCAGGAACTGGAGTTACAAGCAGCTGTGAGCCACCCAGCAGGGATGCTGGGAGTTGAAACTTGGTCCTTTAAAAGAGCAGTTCTAAAAAATATAAATAATTAAAAAATAAAAATAAAAGAGCAGTTCTTAGCCATTGAGCCATTTCTTCAGCCCTCCATCTTTTTTTCTAATAGGCTTTCTCACTGAAGCTGGAGTTTACTGAGTAGGCTAGATTGGCTGGCCAGAAAGCCCCAGGGGTCCACCTGTCTGCTTCCCCAGCACTGGGATTATAGGTGTTCGTTACTGTGTCCAGATTTTTACTCAGGTGCTGAGGATGGAACTTGGCCCTCATAGCTGCTGTATAAGCATGTTACCAACTGAGCCAACTCCCCAGTCCCACCCAAATGGTTCTTATTTCAAAATCTTGATATGTATCCCAGTCTGGCCTCAAACTTGCAACCCTCCCACTTCAGCCTCCCCAGTGCTGGGACTATAGGAGTGTGCTATCATACCCAGTTCCAAAATAATCCATTGTTAAGATATTGACTTCTGATACATTTGTTAAAGTGTTATGTCACTCACTGATATTGAAATATATACTTATTTGTAATGGTCAGTGGGGTTTTTTGCAGGACTTCAGAATGATAAATAAAGACTTAAGTCCAACCAAGTTTATGACAGTGATAGCAGAGGACAATCCTTTTGTATATGATGGAACTGACAGCAACTTCGAACTTGAGGTTCGTGAAGTGTTGCTACAAATCCATCTTAGGTTTATGTTTTTTTTTTAAAATTTTTTATTTATACTTTATGTGTATGAATGTACTGTCTGCATGCAGGTCTGTGCACCCATGTTGTGCCATGCTGTGGAGGTCAGAAGAGGGCGTCAGATTCCCCTGGAACTAGAGTTAAAGAGAGCTCTCAGCTGCCATGTGGGTGCTGGGGATTGAACTCGGGTCCTCTGCAAGAGCAGTCAGCGCTCTTAACCACTAGGCCATCTCTCCAGCCCAGGTTTATGTTTCTTATGTATGTGCTTTATGTTTACAAAAAAAAATATACATCACCATATGCTTATATATAGATATTCATAAATTACATATGGATACACACACACACACACATATATATATATATATATATACACACACACACACATATATAATTGCATTTTTTTTGGTCTTTTCAAGACAGGGTCTCCCTGTAGCCCCAGCTGTCCTGGAACTCACTCTGTAGACCATGCTGGCCTTGAACTCACAAAGATTCACCTGCCTTTGCCTCCGGAGTGCTAGGATTAAAGGCGTGGGCCACCACACCTGGCATAATTGCATTTTAAAAACAAGAGATTAGCTAGCCATAGTGGTGCATGAATTTAATCCTAACATTTGGGAGGCAGAGGCAGGTGGGTCTCTGAGATTGAGGCCACCCTGGTCTAATACCAAGTTCCAGGCCAGCTGGGGCTACAAAGAGTCCCTGGAGAGGTGGCTCAGCAGTTAAGAGCACTGGCTGCCCTTGCAGAGGACCGAGGTTGATTCCCAGGTCCCACATGGCGACTAACAGCTATCCATAACTCCAGTTCCAGGGGAATCTAACACCCTCTTCTGGCTTCCTTGGGCATTGCATTACATGGATGCAATTACATATATGCAGGCATACATTCATACACATAAAATAAAAGTAATAAATAAAGGGCTGGAGAGATGGCTCAACAGTTAGGACCCCTGGCTGTTCTGGCAAAAGACCTGGGTTTGATTAAATCCTGGGATTACCAGCACTCCCATAGCAGCTAACAACTGTCCATAATTTCAGTTCCAGGGGATCTCATCTGTCCTCTGAGGGCATTGTATGACACAAGTGCAGTTGCATATGCAGGCAATACAGTCATACACATAAAATGGTGGAAAGTAATAGAGGAAGATACCCAATGCCTTTGTCCTCCACACACATGCATGTGCACCTACACACACACACACACACACTCACCTACACACACACATACACACACATATACACACCTACACACACATACACACACACACACACACACACACACGAAATAATGACTAAATAAGACATGAGCACCAGACCAGCTGCTGACAGATCTCTAGGTGTGTTACAGTGAATAAGGCTCCACCCCACGCTCTCTTGTCTTTTCAGCTGGTTTTCCTGGAATTCTTTGAAGCTCTCTTATGTTTCTCAGTGTGCTGTACTTTCGACCGAATGACTAGATCCTATGTAAAAATCCCGTATGAAGACACTGTCGGAAACAAATATGGCAGTAGTCACACAACAATAAACCAGGTAATGAACAATGTGGTAGAGTTTACAAAACAAGGGATGATTTCATTCTGAGGAGGTGAAACTTTCTTGGGCCTTTATTATCCTGCCTGGAGATAATTAAAACTTGAGAAAAACACAGGTCTTCACTTGTCTTTTTGAGATAAGGTTTCCCTATTTCCCCAGCTGTCCTGGATCTTACTCTTTAGACTGGGCTGGCCTTGAACTCACAGAGATCCACTTGCCTCTACCTCCCGAGTGCTGGGATTAAAGGTGGTGCCACAAAGCCGGGTCTCTGACACTTCTCAGTGCTCTTGAGAGCCCCTAAGTCTCTCTTCCTGACCTTGCCGTTAGCTGCCCAGAACGCACCCTCAACCCAGGAGCTGCCGTCTTGGAAAAGCCTGTTTGGTTCTGTTTTGAAGTCAGGGAAAATGTATTTGCTGGTCATGGCCACATCAGTGGAAACAGCATAATGCAGGTCAGCATGATAACCGACTGGACAGGGTTGCTGTTATGAATGTTTTGGTATGTGTGTCTATTGTTTGTAAGAGTGGGAAGCCCATCCCAGAGCAAAGATGTCAAGGAACAGTTTCTAGGTGTCCAAAAGCTACTCAGCATGCAGCTGAGACATTCACTTAGAGCCCCTAAGTCCTGTGGGGCCTTCAAAGCCCTAGCTGGTCTGGAATTCACTGTGTAGACAGGATGGCCTTGATTTCACAGAGCTCCACCTGCCTCTGCCTCCTAAGTGTTAAAAGTGTGCACCACCAAGCCTGGCTTTCTATTCTTGCTGGTATATTGAAGACAGGTCTCCCTATAGCCCCAGGTGCTCTGGAACTTACTATGTAGACCAGGCTCAGCTCTGCCTGCCTCAGTGGTAGGATTACAGGCATGTGCCACATGGCTCAGTTTAGGAGCTGCTTATGTGAGGAATTTCCCCACTGTTGATTACAAGAACAGTTCTAATCACAAATCCCTGAGATGTACCTTGAATTCCTTATGAAGAAGCTGGGGGCTCTGTGTTCTTTTCAGTGCCTGCCAGGTATGCCTCCTTTAGGTTGAGGAGATGACTGATAGCTTTCCCAAGATATTGGGGAGCTGGTTATGGGTCTACACTTGGGTCTGGGGCTCTTCTTCAAGGGAAATCAGTGTCCATCTTGAATATGTCTATAATTTCCAGGTGGCATAGTTTTCATTTAACAAAATACCTGGGTCAAGCTAGTCTTGTTTAAAAAAGAGAAATTTAGCTTGTAGTCTTGGAAGCTCGAGGGCGTGTATCTAATTATGGTCTCCTTATTAGCAGGCTGTACCCTGATCACCTACCTATCGAATCCTGACCATTTCTGTGTGTCTAAACACCATAGCAGATTAAGTTTCTGTACTCTTGATAACTTACAGTGGAGATGAGATTTGAGCATCTGAAGTCTTGGGGGACACTCAGACCATAGCAGACGCTGTTCCATCAGCTCAGTCACGTGGGTGTGAGCACGCTGGTTGGGGGACGTCCTCAGAGCCATCTGAGACCATAGCAGACGCTGTTCCGTCAGCTCAGTCATGTGGGCATGAGCACGCTGGTTGGGGGACGCCTGCAGCCGTCTGCTCACTTCACTCTGTTTGCAGTGTACAGTCCGTGTACTTGCTGTGGGTTTTTTTTTTAATTTTATTTATTTTGTATGTGTATGAATGTACTGTCTGCATATAGGTTTGTGCACCCGTGTCGTGCAATGCCGTGGAGGTCAGAAGAGGGTGTCGGATTCCCCTGGAACTGGAATTGGAGTTTCAGACGGTTCTCAGCCACCATGTGGGTGCTGGGGATCGAACCTGGGTCCTCTATAAGAGCGCTATTAACCACTAGGCCATCTCTCCAGCCACACTTGCTGTGGTTTTTTAATAGCTCAGAGGTTAGTTCTTTTGCTTTTCTATAAATTGGAAGTTCACATCCTGCTCTATCTCAGTTTTTGCTCCATTCTGGGACAGTATGGAAGCCCACAGAGATGGTCAATTTAAAATGCATAGAAGCACAGGCTTCTCGCTCAGCTCACAACAGCTTAACACACTACAGTAACTGGGGGAGGGCAAAATGGAAGGATTCCTTCCAGAGCTCTGCAGAAGTCTCCAGCCTTATACTGTCAGCAGAGTGGCTATGCATGTGAGAAGCTACAGGAGGCCAAAGAAAGCATCACTGCCAGAAAGGAGTGGGATCAGGGCTCTCACAGGGCTGGGGATCTCTACATTACCAATGGCTGCAGGGAAGAGGCCTCGTGAGTAAGGGTCCTCAGGGGCCCATGTGTTAAAAAAGCTCTATCCCCAGCCGCAGCATCACCTTAATAAAGGAGAGAGCAAAACAAAAGGAGTTGGAGAAATGGCTCAGTAGTTAAGAGCACTGGCTGCTCTTGCAGGTGACCCAAGTTCAGTTCCCAGCACCCACAAAGTGGCTAACAACCATCCCAAACTCCAATTCCAAGGGGATCTGATGCCCTCTACTGGCCTCTGTGGGCATTGCACAACATGTATACTTAGATCCAGGCAACACACTCATACACATAAAAGTAAACAAAACAGAACAACAGTAACAAAACCCTCATCAACCTGGAATTCAATGTGTAGCAGAAATGCCTTTCCAAAATGAAGCTGGAGAGTGAGCATCCTGGAGCTGGATGGATCATGTATTGGCACACACCTGTACATACCAACACTTGGGAGGTAGAGACTGGAGGATCAGAAGTTCAAGGCCAGCCTCAGCTACACAGTTGAGTCAGAGATCAACCTGGGCTGCTTGAGAGCCTGTCTTGAAAGACAAAGAGTGAGGATGCTGGAGGGATGAAGGTTGGAAGCTGGAGGTATCAACAGTCAATCTGCCCAACAGCTCGGTCAACAATTGCACCAAGAGAATCTGCCTGATACTGCTGTTTAGAGCTCTGGAGTCTACTAAAGGCTGACACTGCTATTCAGAGCTCTGGAGTCTACTAAAGGCTGACACTGCTGTTCAGAGCTCTGGAGTCTACTAAAGGCTGAAACTGCTGTTCAGAACTCTGGAGTCTACTAAAGGCTGACACTGCTGTTCAGAACTCTGGAGTCTACTAAAGGCTGTGACTTCTGGGGCCAGCAGACCTAAAGAGCAGTTTTCAGTCTCTTCCTCTCTGCTTGGCAGCACTGTTGGGTAGCAGTGGATCTGTATAGGAACAGCTCACAGGTGGTCTGTGCAAGCCAGGATGGGACCCTCTACATGCCTGGGTCTGTGTTCTGGCCCACAAAGGAGGACGTCCTCTGCTGCAGCTCTCCCTCTTTTCAAGGCCCTCAACTTTTCTGCTCGACTGCTCACTTAAAGAGGTCTTCCAGATCCCTTTCTAACCATTCTTCAGTTTGGGGAGCCGGACATTCAGAGCAACTACAGATATGGCAGAAATAATTGTTGTTATTATTATTATTATTATTATTATTATTATTTTGTCTTTTTGAGACAGGGTCTCCCTTTGGTCCCAGCCGTCCTAGAGCTCACTATGTAGACCAGGCTGGCCTTGAACTCACAGAGATCCGCCTGCCTCTGCCTCCCGAGTGCTGGGATTAAAGGCGTGAACCACCATGCCCAGTGGCAGAAACTATTCTATTCAGGAAAAATAGCAAAGTACCAGAAAGACCCAGAGAAGACCTTATGTAAAAACACCAGAAAATTCTGGGGAAGTGGGGGAATCTGATATCCAGAAGAATCACACTTTTAGGTTTTAAATAACAATTAAAAATCACAAGGCATATAAAGAAATGAGAGTATGCCACATTCAAAAGAAGAGTAAACCCACAGAAACTTTTTTTAAGAAAGATTGAGCTGCAGAGATGGCTCAACAGTTAAAGAGTCCTGGCTGCTCTTGCAGTGGACCTGGGTTTGAATCCAGCACCTATATGGCAGCCAACAACCATCTGTAACTCCAGTTTTCGGGGATCCAAAGTCCTCTTCTGTCCTCTGTGGGCACTGCACAATACAGCTGCACTTATATACATGCAGGCAATACATGTATACACATAAAATAATAAAATATTAAAAAGAAAGATGAGATGACAAGATTTATAAGACAAAGAGTTTAAAACAGTTGTTTTAGAGAGACCTAAAGTAGTAAAGGATGATATAAAGAAAGAAAAATCTCGATGGCTTAGTGGGTGAGGCACCAGCTGCCAAACCCTGCTGCCTTAGTTTTATCCTTGGGACCCATGTGGTGGAAGCAGAGAATTGACTCTTGCAAGTGGCCTCCAACCTCTGTGCTTCCCCAAACTAACTAAATAAATAAATGTAATATAAAAAGAAAATATATAAAAGAGCTGGGTGTTGGCATACATCTTTAATCCCAGCACTGAGGAGGCAGAGGTAGATGGATCTCTATGAGTTTGAGGCTAGCCTGATCTACATAGCAAGTTCTAGGCCAGCTGGGGCTCCTGAGAGACCTTGTCTCAAAACAACTGAAAAAAATGGGGGGGAGGTGTTTTTTTTTTTTGAGACAGAGTCTCCCTTTAGTCCCAACTGGCCTGGAGCTCTCTATGTAGACCAGGCTGGCCTTGAACTCACAGAGATCCACCTGCCTCTGCCTCCTGAGTGCTGGGATTAAAGGCGTTCGGAGAGGCTGGTGTGGTGGCACAGGCCTTTAATCCCAGCACTCAGGAGGCAGAGGCAGGTGGATCTCTGTGCGTTCAAGTCCAGACTGGTCTACATATTGAGTTCTAGGACAGCTGGGGCTACAGGGAGCCTCTGTCTCAAAAATGCCCAACCACCCCCCCAAATATATATAAAAGACATATTTACACAGTAGCATTATCAAGATATAGAAAACCTTTTTAAAAGTAGGAAAAAATACAGTGAATGAAACAGAGATCATTTGAAAAGATAACAGAAAAGCTCTCACATTTAATGAAAGACATGAATATACATATTAGAGAACCTGAAGTAGGATGAGCTCAGAGAGACCCACATCACAATACTGCTGAAAGCTAGAAAATCATGGAAGGGTCAAGTTGAAGGAATTTGTCACATAAGGTGGTCTTTAGTGAGATGATTAATTTTGTACCAGAAACTTTGAAGACCAGAAGATGATGGGAGTAATCTTTATCCAAAAATACTAAAGTAAAGAACTGCCAGGGGGAAATTCCATATCCAGGCCAGGAAGATAGCTTAGTTGCTGAGATGGCTCAGCAGGTAAAGATGTTTGCCACCAGACTTCGCAACCCAAGTTCAAGTCCCAGGACTCACATGCTAGGAGAGAACCAACTCCCAGAAGTTGTCCTCTGACCACATACCTTCTGTAGCACCCACAATCCCTCCCTCGCATGCTCAAATTAAATGTAATTTTTGCCGGGTGTGATGGCACGCTCCTGGAGACCCTGTCTTAAAAGGACAAAAAAAAAATTGCACAAAATAACAAGCATTTTTGAGGATGTAGAGAAATTGTAATCCTTATGTACTTCTGATAGGAATATAAAATAGGGCACATGCTGTGGAAAATAGCAATTCCACTTCTGGGTATGTATCTAACACTATTAAAACTCAGCTCTTAAAAGAGTCTTTGTATGTCCATGTTCACAGCAGCATCACTCAAAATAGCCACAGAGTGGAAACGTCACTGGTGTCCACCCATTAGCCAGCGAGTAAGTGAAGTATGACATGTAATGGGACATCCTAAGCTTAACCCTAAACAGCACTAAAATTTAAAAAATACTGCCTTTTGCCAGGCATGGTGGCACACGCCTTTAACCCCAGCACTCAGGAGGCAGAGGTAGGTGGATCTCTGTGGGTTCAAGGCCAGCCTGGTCTACAGAGCAAGCTGCAGGACAGATGGTACTAAAAGGGAGACCCTGTCTCAAAAATACAAAAAAAAAAAAAAAACCTGCCTTTCATGTCTAGCAATACAGTTTACATATTAAATTAATTTAATATGTAAACTGTATTGCTAGACATGAAAGGCAGGTTTTTTTTTTTTTTTT
>VZQC01007535.1:435386-474163 GCA_009823505.1 Rhizomys pruinosus
TCCCTTTTCATCACAGATTGTATTGATTTGGAGTTGTTCTTTCTTTTGGTTAACGGGGCTAGAGGTCTGTCTGTCTATCTTGTTTATTCTTTCAAAGAACCAACTTTTGGATTCATTGATTTTTTTTTGGTATTGTTTTCTTTGTTTCTATTTCATTGATTTCTGCTCTGATTTTTATTATTTCTTCCTGTCTGTTGCATTTAGGGTTCATCTGTTGTTGCCTCTCAAGTGCTTTTAGCTGCAGTGTTAGATCGTTCACTTGTGCTCTTTCTGTTTTTCTAATGTAGGCACCCATTATGTAGGTCTATAAACTTCCCTCTTAGGACTGCTTTTAAGGTATCCCATAGGTTTTCTTGTGTTGTATTGTCATTGTCATTTAGTTCCAGGAATGCTTTTATTTCTTTTTTTTTAATTTTTTATATTTTTATTTATTTATTTATATGAATGTATTGTCTGCATGTAGGTTTGTGCACCTGTGTCGTGCAATGCTGTGGAGGTCAGAAGAGGGCATCGGATTCCCCTAGAACTGGAGTTCTCCTGGAATTGGAGTTACAGATGGTTCTCAGCCACCATGTGGGTGCTGGGGATCGAACCCCAGTCCTCTGCAAGAGCAGTCAGTGCTCTTAACCACTAGGCCATCTCTCCAGCCCATATTTCTTTATCTCTTCCTTGACCCATTCATTATTCAAGAGTGTGTTGTTTAGTCTCCATGTGATCTTGTAGGCAGTAGGGCTTATCCTGGTGTTAATGTTGAGCTTTATTGCACTGTGGTCTGATAGAATGCATGCAATTATTTCAATCTTTCTGTATTTGTGGAAGGAACCAATTTTCTCAGTGAGTCATTGCAACCAATGTGTGTGACAAGTCCTGTCTAATTCCTATCACAGCAGCGGGGACAGAACTAGAAAGAAAGCCCATATTTCACATGCTCTGCCTCAAGGAACACCATGTTAGATTCTAATGGAATACAAAAATATTTATTCCTGTTTCATTGCCCAGAAAGTTGAATTCACACATGTAACACACACACACACACACATACACACACACACACACACAACTATGACAGAGTTGAAACTAGACCAAAAAACTAGCATTATATCTTCTTTCTTCATTCATGTTTCCTTTTACCTATATTCCTTTCTTTCTCATCAAGATGCTAATTTTTAAATTGTTGTTGTTGTTGTTGAGACAGGATCTCCCTGTATTCCTAGCTGGCCTGAAACTCATTATGTAGACCAGGGTGGCCTCAATCTCACAGAGATCTACCTGCTTCCCAAGTGCTGGGATTAAAGTCATGCAGTACCATACCTGGAAAGTTATGTTTATTTTTAAGTACAATAAAATAATGAAAAATAAAAGAATGAGGAAGAAAGAAAAACTTTTCAGACATACAAAAGCCAAAAGAATTCATGATCAGAAGACAAGCCAATACATGGAAGATTAAAGGAAGTCCTTGTAGCAAAAGGAAAATATTACCAGTTGGAAGCTAGATCTATTGGAAGGAATGAAGAACACTGGGAATAGTAACTTTGTGGAGAATGAGAAGAGTTTGAAGGGTAGAAAAGGAGAAACTGGAATAGAATTTTAAAATTCTAACACAGGGGCCGGTGACATGGTTCAGGGGGTAAAGGTACTTGCTACCATGCTGGATGACCTGAGTGCATCAATCCCTGGAACCCACACACTTGTGGCAGACACACACAGATACATGTTCACATGCACACAAATACAAAATAATTAAAGTTATAACACTTTAAGTAGCATATTATCCCCTGAAGGTAGATTGTACCAAGTTAAAGAAGCCTTTTGCAAATCACTGTAATACCAATGAGCTGTAATTAAAGACAAAAGGTAAGGGAAGTAAAGTCGAGTTATAAAAAGTTCAGGGATGGGCTGGAGAGATGGCCTAGTGGTTAAGAGCATCGACTGCTCTTGCAGAGGTCCCGGGTTCGATCCCCAGCACCCACATGGTAGCTGAGAACCATCTTTAGCTCCAGTTCCAGGGGAATCCGACACCCTCTTCTGACCTCTGCATGGCATTGCATGACACGGGTGCACAAACATGCATGCAGACAGTATATTCATACACATAAAAAAATAAAAAATAAAATAAATAAAATTAAAAAAAAAGTTCAGGGACTAGAGAGATGGCTGAAAGGATCTGGGTTCAGTTCCAGCACCTTTGTCAGGCAACTCACAACTGCTTGTAACTCTATCTCCAAGAGATCCAATGCTCTAACTTGGTTTCCATGGGTACCTGTACACACACACAAACACACATGCACACATACACACGTATCAATAAAATAAGTCTTTAAAAAATATTCCATCCAAAAGGAGGTAGGAAAGGGAAAGGAAACAAAGAACAGAGAAAATAGCATGATGGTAGTGACTTCAAGTGTAAATGGTTTACACATCCCAAACAAATAACCTATCAGATACTGTATTAGTCACTTTTCTGTTGCTGTGATAAAACCACCATGACCAAGGAAACTTATAAAAGGAAGAGCATATTTGAGCTTATGATTGATGGTTCCAGGGAATTAAGAGAGTCCATTGTGGCAGGGAGGCATGGTGGCTGTGGCCAGAGCAGAAAGCAAGGTTCACATCTTCCAATGAGCACAGGAAGCCAAGAGAGCAACACTGGAGACTGCAAGTCTTGTTGGATGCACTAAGCCCACCCCCAGTGACGTATGTCCTCCAGCATGGCCACACCTTCTAAGATCTCCCCAAACAGAGCCAACTGGGGATAAAGTGTGTGAATACTTAAAGCCTGTGGGGGATACTCTCATTCAAACCACCACAGCTAGCTATAAGGAGCCAACTTTAAATACAAAGACACAAATAGGTGAAAAGTGAAGGCAGGGAGGTTGGTACCCCACACTGATAGTGTCAGTGAGACCTGGAGCACTGACTCAAGAGGGAAGGGTCTCAGTGTCAGTCACCGCCCCCTCAAGAGGGAAGGGTCTCAGTGTCAGTCACCGCCCCCTCAAGAGGGAAGGGTCTCCGTGTCAGTCACTACCCCCTCAAGAGGGAAGGGTCTCAGTGTCAGTCACCACCCCCTCAAGAGGGAAGAGTCTCAGTGTCAGTCACCGCCCCAAGAGGGAAAAGTCTCAGTGTCAGTCACCGCCCCCTCAAGAGGGAAGGGTCTCAGTGTCAGTCACCAACCCCTCAAGAGGGAAGAGTCTCAGTGTCAGTCACCACCCCCTCAAGAGGGAAGGGTCTCAGTGTCCAAGTCACCGCCCCCTCAAGAGGGAAGGGTCTCAGTGTTAGTCACCCCCTCAAGAGGGAAGAGTCTCAGTGTCAGTCACCGCCCCCTCAAGAGGGAAGGGTCTCAGTGTCAGTCACTGCCCCCTCAAGAGGGAAGGGTCTCAGTGTCAGTCACTGCCCCCTCAAGAGGGAAGGGTCTCAGTGTCAGTCACCGCCCCCCCAAATGATCTACTTTCTCGAACCAGGCCCTGTGTCCTAAAGCTTCCACCACCTCCACATGATTGTATCCAATTATGAATCATCAGTAGATGAATCCATGGATTATATCAGAGCTTTTTTTAAATATATCAGAGCCTTTATAATCTTGTCATCATCAGCAATTGGATCTACCACCTGAGCACCAAGCCTCCAACATATGAGCCTTTGATGACACTTTATCTCCAAACTTATCACACAAGTAAATGATGTTACCAGGCACAGAATATCATTTTATAGTGATAAAGTAGTCAGCTAAGTAAAAGAAAATTATAAATGGGTATTGACATTATGAAAGAGCATTAAAGTGCGTGCAGAAACTAAGAGTTAAAATTTTAAAAGGTAAACCTGGGCTGGAGCTGTTCCATTGGTAGAGTGCTTGCCCAGTGTGATGGTTAATCCTGGGTGTCAACTTGACTGGACTAAGGGACAAATAAGAGAAAAAGGATCTTCTGATTGGACCGCCTCAACCCAGATGGCCCACCCCAAATGTGGGCGTTACCTTCTGCCGGCAGGCAATATTTAAGGCCACGGCAGAAGGAGCTGGTCCCTTTTTTCTCCTGCGGCTTGCCTCTCTCATGTGGTGAGTTTGTCTTGCTGCTGTGATCAACCTTTTGGATCCCAGCGTGTACTGAGACCGGCAGATTTCCTGGAACCCATTTGGGCCTTCAGCACTGGATTGGGACTACTGAGACATCCAGCCTTGCAGACTGAGCAGTTCCCTGGATTCTCGTCTCGGCCTTTCCAGTGTGGTGCAGCTACTGTTGGAATCCTTGAACTCTGTCACGTGAGCAACTCAATAAATTGTATATAGCTATATATATTCATCCTGTTGCTTCTGTTTCTTAGAGAACCCTGACTAATACACCCAGCAAGCACAAAGCCTGGATTCCATCCCCAGAACTACATAAACCAGGCTTGGTGGAACACACCTATAATCCCAGTACTCAGATGAAGGCAGGAGGATCATGAGTTCAGGGTTATCCTCTACTACATATCCAAGGCCAGCCTGGGCTACATGCCACCCTGTCTCCCCCCCCTCCAAAAAGAGGCACATATTATAGGATCACATTTATATAAAATTCTAGAGTGTGCAAAGTAATGTGTAATGAAGGAAGGCAGATCAGCTGTTGCCTGGGAACGGGGAGAGGGACGGATTGCTGCTGCAGGAAGCTGGGGAGGAAAGTTGGATGTAGTAAGTATCTTCACTGCCTTGTCTGAGGTGAGTCTCACGGGTGTTGATATAAGCTCACCATGTGCTTATTGTACGTCAATGATGCCTCATTAAAGAAACTCGAATGTATCTATGGACGTCCTTGTATGTTTCTCTGGAAACTATAAACTCACATTCTTGTCTTCGATAGAGCGTCCTCAGGAGTCTAAGCGCCATTACGAGCCACGATTCTGATATCCACGTGAGCAGCACCAGTGTTCTTCGGACAAATTAGGAGTCTTGCCTGAAAGTAAAATCAGGAAATCAGAGGTTGGTGTTTGCAGCATGCTATGTCCCGATCACACAGGTGTAGTGTCAGTGATGACCCAGTGGTCACTATGTGAGGAGCGCTGTTCCGTGCATTGTGGCCTCATAGGCTGATGGGGATTGGAGGTTTGAGCAAATGAATGACAGCAGCTCTCCTTTCCCAGAGCCCTGACAGGCACCAAGCTCTTCCTAGGGGTCAGCTTACTTGGAGGCCACAGATGAATTTCAGGCCCTGTTGTTACTTCTTGGGGCCTGTGGTCATGTACTGTTGTGGTTTTATTTCTGCCGCTGTGATAAAACACTGACCAAAAGCAGCCTGGGGAAAAAAGGGTTCATTTGGCCTACACTTCCAGGTCACAGTCCATCACTGAGGGAGTCAGGGCAGGAACTCAAGGGGGAACCTAGAAATCATGGAAGATGCTGTTTTCTGGCCCACCCTTAGATTCCTTTCTTAAAATTTATTTTTATTTTATGTGTATGAATCTTCTGCCTTTGTGTATGTAAATGCAGGTGGGAACACAATGCATGTGGAGGCCAGCAGAGGGCACCAGATCCCCTGGAACTGGAGTAATAGATGATCATTAGCTGTCATGTGGGTGCTGGGAACTAAACCTGGGTCCTCTGCAAGAGCAGCTAGTGCTCTTAACTGTTGAGTCATCTCTCCAGCCCCTCAACTACTTTTCTTATATGGCCCAAGACCACTTGCCTAGGGATGGTACCACCCACAGTGGACTGAACCCTCCTGCATCAGTTAGAAGTCAATTATCTCCCCACAGACATGTCCATAGGTCAGTCTGATTGGGAAAACCCTTCACTTGAGGTTTCTTCTTGCCAGGTGACTAGATTGTATTAAGGTGACAATGAAAACTAACCAGCACAGATACTCAGTAAGCAGTAGAGCTGGGGGCAGGAAGATGACTGTACCTGGATAGTCTGATTATAGAATCTGTACCTGTCACTGAAAGACAGATTCCTTTACAATTAATGAGGCATTTTGAAGGAGGGCTGGCTGATTCAGAGCAAGATGGAACAGGAAGTCATCTGAGCAGAGTGTCTGTCAGCAGGCTCTTTGATGTCACTACCAGTTGGAAAGCTCTTAAACCTTTCCCCCCTTTCTTTCTTCTCCTTTCTGTCCCCTTTCTGCGTCCTTGGACTTCAGGCCCGGGTTTATAATAAATGTAAGTGTTCTATCTCTCAACTATGTCCCCAATAAAAGGAGTAAGATAGAAGAAGTGTCATATATGTGAACCTGCAAAGGAAAAATAGTCAAGGCAGCAGAGGGGAAAATAGATTCAAATGAGAGAAAAAGATGGAAGCAGTTCTGGGCTATGTGCACATTGCTGTGCGTGTGTGTGCGTGTGTGTGCGTGTGCGTGTGTGTGTGTGTGTGTGTGTGTGTGGTGTCGTTACTAATGTAGTTGTTGTGCTGTCATCAAACTGGTAGTTATTTTTTACTTCATTGTTGTTCTGGATCTTCAATATGAAGAAAAATGACAGGAAAATATTTGAATAATGATTCTATTTAGTACTGGCACTTTTAATTTGCAGCTTTATGCAAAACAGACAGTGGAGAGTATGTGGTATGTACAGAGACATCCAGGGGTAAAAGTTCAAATAAAAGGCTGTTAAAGCACAAGAATGTGGTGGAGAGGCATGAGAATGATTTCAACAAGAAAGGGCAGATTAAGACAGTAAAAGAGCCAGGCATGTTATCCATGAAGAAAATACCACAAGGTAGCAGGCAGCAAAAACACATAAGTTTGTAAGGAGGTCATGGGTGAAAGTTGGAAACTGAAACTTCTTTGATTCAGATAAAGAGAATACTGATGGCCAAGATAAAAAGGTTCATGGGGGGCTGGAGAGATTGGCCTAGCGGTTAAGAGCGCCGGACCTGCTCTTGCAGAGGACCCGGGTTCGATCCCAGCACCCACATGGTGGCTAAGAAACATCTGTAACTCCCAATCCAGGAGAACTCCAGTTCAGGGGAATCCAGGCCCTCTTTCTAACCTCCAGCAATGCATGACGACACCGGTGCAAACAGTAAACACGGTAATGGTATAGTAACATCATACACATACACAAAAAAATAATAAAAAAAAAAAAAGGTTTAGGTGGCGTGGGAGTTGGATTTCTGCAAATTTAAGATCAATGTGATGTAGTTTAGTGCATGCTTTCTAAGGGAACTCTATCATCCATACTATCAAAGCTCTCCGTTAACTACCCCCTGGCATAACAAGTTTATTAAATTTGACAGCCTGGTGGTGACTGGTCCTTTGTTTTTGCNACCATCATGGTCAGAGGTGACAGGTGACAGTGACTTAGAGTGAGTGTGGGGAGAAGGGCTCAAAACCAAGGAGTTTGGAGGGTGTGAGATTTCAGAGGGAAAAGAAGGCCAAAGTGAGTCTGAGATTGGAAGAGAGAGTTGGTTGGGTTTTTTTTTTAATCCTTTCAATTTGTTCATTTTATTTTTTAATAATTTTTTTTTATTTTTTATTTATTTTCACATATGTGTAGGAGTGTACTGTCTGCATGCAGGTTTGTGCACCCATGTCATGCAATGCTGCAGAGGTCAGAAAAGATCTCAGATTCCCCTGGAACTGGAGTTCTCCTGGAATGGAGTTACAGATGGTTCTTAGCCACCATGTGGTGCTGGGATCGAACCCGGGTCCTCTGCAAGAGCAGTCAGTGCTCTTAACTGCTAGGCCATCTCTCCAGCCCTGAGAGTTGCTTTTTTAGTATAATGTTGAAGTCCAGAGTTGGGGAAGGGATAAGATGGGGGTAGGGGACAAAATTTAAAGGTTGATTATGGATGTGCTTAAAAGACCTGGTTAGGCATGCAAGCCTAACAGAGTGGGGAGGCTGGGCACCAGAGCACAGAACAGGGTGAGCTCCAGCTGGACACGGCAATGTATGTGCTACAGCAGATCCGTGTCATTAAAACTGGGATACGAGGGCTGCTCAGCAGGGCAAGGCACCCACCACCAAGCCTCAGGACTTGAGTTGCATCTCCAGAACCCACACAAAAGGAGAGAACTGACTCCCAAAAGTCGTTCTCTGACCTCCATGCATATACTGTGAAACATACTCATGTCACAAATGAATGAATGTAATATTAAAAAACATCAATAATGAATCTAAGTACAAGTAATTGTACATAGTTAGGCACTTTCCTACCAGACCCAGGAGAGATCCTCAAATCTTCCAGACTTGGTGAGATAGCTTCAGAAGATGTAGGAACTGTAAGTTATTCCCTTAATAGTACAAATTGATTTGTTTGTTTTAAAAATCTTCCTTCCATCCCTCCCTCTTTCCCTTCCCTTCCTTTCTCTCCTTCCCTCCCTCCTCCCTCCCTCCCTCCCTAAATCCCTCTCCCTCTCCCTCCCTCCCTAAGTCCCTCTCACTCTCCCTTCCTCCCTCCTTCTCCCCCTTCTGTCCTTCCTTCCTTTCTTCCTTTCTTTCTTTCTCTCAGGGCCTTCTATGATAGCAAATATTCTTTCACTGGGTTACATACCTAGCCCTTGTTTTTTAACATTTGTGTGAGGTGTATGTGTGTATGTATATGTGTGTGCATTGTTGTTGTCATTTGAGATAAGGTATCACATGTAGCCCGGGCTGGCCTTAAGTCCCCTATGTAACAAAAGATGAGCATAAACCCCTGATCTCCCTATTTCTATTTCCAAATGCTGGGAACATAGGCATGTACCTCAATACCTAGCCAAACTGAAGTTTCTTTTAAAGATTTATTTTACTGAGAGAAAAGAGAGAGAGGAGAGAGAGAGGGAGATCGAGAGAGAAAGAGAAAAGAAAGAGGAGAGAGAGAGAGAAGAGAGAGAAGAGAGAGAGACGAAGAAGAGAAGAGAGGAAAGAAGGTGTGTGCACATGAGTTCAGGTGCAGAGGCCAGAAGAGGGTGTTAGATTCCCCAGAAGGTGGTGTTAGAGATAGTTGTGAGCTGCCCAACATGGGTGCTGGGAACAACCCAGGTCCTCAGCAACAAGCATTCTTAACCCAGAGCCATCTCTCCAGCCCCCACCACTACAATATTTTATACAGTAAAAAATAATCAAATTGGTCCCTTGCCCCTCCGCATGTGATGCACTGTGCCACCTCAAGTTTCTGCCAACAAGACCACTATCACCAGACTGAGCTACTTGATCTTAGAGCAGAACTATAAGCCAAATTAAGCCTCTTTTTTAACTTTTTGTATGTGTATGAATGTACTGTCTGCATGTAGGTCTGTGCACCCATGTCGTGCAATGCCACGGAGTCGAAGAGGGGGGGTTGGGATTCCCCTGGAACTGGAGTCAAAGACATTTCTCTGCTGCCATGTGGGTGCTGGGGATCAAACCTGGGTCCTCTGCAAGAGCAGTCAGAGCTCTGAACCGCTAAGCCATCTCTTCAGCTCCCCTAAATTAAGCCTCTTTATAACTTGAAAGAAGTAGTTACATTAGCTCAAGAATAGTCTCATTCCAGTCTCTGCCAACATGGGATACAGTGAGAGAACAAACAAAACAAACAAAAACACTGGAGCAGGACATGGCGCAAAGTTGTAAGTGCAGCACTCTGAAGGCCAGGGTAGAAGGATTACAAGTTTGTGGGTAGTGGGCTATAAGACCCTGTCTCTGAAAACAAAACTGGGGACTGAGTGGGCTCAGAGGTTAAGAGCACTGACTGACCTGGGTTCAGTTCCCAGCACCCACGAAGCAGCTAACAGTTCCAGAGGATCAGATGCCCTCTTCTGGCCTCCATGGGTATAACACAAGTGCAGCAAAAAAAAAATAAATAGAATAAATAAAAAATTTAAAAACCCAAAGAGGAAAGACCTCATTAATAATTTCCTGTTTGTAATATAGACTAGTTTTATTTTATAATGCTATATAAATAATACTTTGTTTTATATTTTTAAAACATAAAAGACCAAGATCAAGAAATCCCTAAGTGATGACAGAGACTCCAAAATGAACTTCAAACCTCAAGGAAAAGGGCTGATTTTTATGTCTCAACATGGTGAGTGTTTTTTTTATTTATTTATTTATTTATTTATTTATTTATTTTATTTATTTATGTTTTTGGTTTTTGAGACAATTCTCCCTGTAGCCCAGCTGGCCTGGAACTCGCTCTGTAAGACCAGGCTGGCCCTTGAACTCACCAGAGATCCACCTGCTTCTGCCTCCAAGTTGCTGGGATTAAATGGCATTGTACCAACCATAGCCGGCCATGGTGAGTGTTTTAACCAGAGAACTTTCACACCCAGAAACCATTGCTTGTAAGTTATATCAGTTATAGTCTATGGACTTTTACCTGTGTCTTTTTGGCTTTTGGGGGTTCGGGTAGTACTGAATATTGAACTCAAGCCCTATGTGTGCTAGGCAAGTGCTCTAACACCAAGCTCCAGGTCTAGCCTTATAAACATCTTTTGCTCAGCTGTCTCCAGCCTCCTTCAGCCTGAGGAGCCTGCTCTTAGCATAGGGCCTCACTGCTGGCTACATCTGCAGGTAGTCAGCTTCTTCTCTTGCCCCTCCACCCTCTGCTCCCTAGAGCTAAGAATGGCCTTTACTTTCTGATCCTCCTGCCTCTACCTCCAAGTGCTGGGATAATGGGTATATGCCACTCTTCCTGGTTTATGTGGCCCTACAGATGGAGTCCAAGGCTTTGTGCATGCTAAGCAAGCACTCTACTGACGGAACTACATCCCCGGGCCCTCTCTTTCATAAAGGTCTTTTTTTTTCCATTTTTTATTGATGCTTTGTGTATTTCATATGTCATTTTCCAATTCAGGTTCAGACATATTTCCCTTTCCCTTCCCCACCCCACCCCACCCCATCCCAGATCATGCATCTGCCATACTGTCTTTGCATCTTTCTCCAGTTTTTTCTTCATTTTTTAACAATAAGTGATAATTTATGATATAAAGGCATCCTTCATGTAAAACCACTTTGCAGCAGTTGTGCCCAAACCCACACAGCCATGGGACCCACCATCAGCAGGGGGGGGGGCTTGTATGTTCAGATCAAGTTGATCAAATGTGTGTCCAGACTATATTGCTTGAGTTTCACCATTCACCTCAATCGCAGCCCTATGTTCTACCACGCCCCCTCTTCCGCAGATTCATTCCCTAGGCTTAGAAAAGGGGCAAAGTGGATGAGAAGCAAAACAGTCTACTTTCTCTGGAGTGTTGTTTGGATCTTCTGTGTCATTCTGGCTGTTTTCCTTTCATGGGCTGACAGTTTGTCCAGGAATAACCTTTCATCCTACTAATGAAGCACAAACAATTAGATATAATAGGTATTTAAACAGTACCTAATAGTTATGGTAGTTACTTTGGTATAGACACAGATGTTTGGATTGGTATGTTAATCCATGGTTAGATTTTTTCTGTTAATATGACAGGGTCTTACTGTGGCTTTATAAACATCTCCTAAACATTAGAGGGTATAAGCTTGTGGTATCATCCTGGTTATTTTCCTCAAGGAGAGAGCTAATAGCCAATTAGATTTGGGATATAAGGCATATGGCTGCCTTCTGCTGCACAGAATTTCCAGGCAGGTGTGGTGTAACTGGTGCTGACAGAGGAGTCTTGACTGACTCAGGGAGACCTATATTTGCTTTATTTGTTAGTGGCCTTTGGTAACACTCTCTGGTATTCCAGAGACCTCTGTTACTGCAGTGTGTGGTCTCAATACATTCTTTCCCATGTTTACATCAGGTCTTTGACAGCAGGCCTTATCGCCTCTTTCTTTAGGTATCCAGTTTAGAGGCAAGAAGCTTTACTTTTGTGGGGCTTGGATCCCGATGGCCAACATCTCCTTGGTGAATAATCCATTGCTGATGTTAGAGCTCCTGTATTAATATATTTTGCTTAAGTGCATAGCTTAAGGAGACTTTAGTATTATATTTGGTTCTGAATAGGAATAATCCTTTTCACAGTTCCTATGTCTATTAGTCAATAAAGAGGCAGTTTACTGTTTTATAAGAGATTACCTGTATATACAGTTGCTCAGTTTTACAGTTGGAGGAATGACCTATCATCATCATATTTCTCCTGTTTTATGGGGGTGGAGGTAAGAAATTCTCTCGTATTAAAACCATTGGGGCACCTAAGAAGGTAAGTTTCATTCTAGGACTCATCATAAATAGTTGTTAAAAGTAGGATCCACAGAGGGGTTTGATGTTTGTAGCAATCTGAGGCTTTTCTTCCTTTCAATGTTCAGATGGGCCAACCTTTCTGCTGGCACTTTCTGGTACATCCTACTCATGCAAGCTGGTTTCTTTTCTTTCTCACATTAATTGGTGATATTTTGACCTGTTGGAACATACAAATCTTTTCCTAGTTAGTTTTTAGATTTGAATTGCAAGGTTTTTGACAAAAGGTTTCATATCTATCTGTATCCCCTTTTTTATTTTAGTTTTGTTTTTTTGACCCATGAGTATTAAAAACACTTGTATATATATATACCTATAGGGTGGAAATCAAGGCACAATTTCCATCAAATTCACCATGCTCTTTTGGGGGTACTGTATGTGATTAACTTGGGGAAGCAAACTTAATTTTAAGTTAATTCAATCCTATAGGTGAAAGAGAATGCTACAGATGTATTACTGTACAACAGAAAAATTATGGAGAACATTTGTAATGTGCCAATCCCAAAGTCACGTGTTATAACAGATTTTAGTAAAACAAATGTGTGGACAACAGCAATTTATATCTCCATTTTAACTCAGATGCATTACCGTTTTTCATAACTTAACTTATGGTAAACACAATGTTGTTCTCATAAGTACAGCATATATTTTACTTTTTACTGAAGTCCTAAAAAACACCTCAGTCGTAACCTGATACGCACAGAGTCTAGAGGGCCAAAAGATGGCTGCGAGTCAACTCTGTGTTGAAGTCTCAGAACGGGTCACATTGCTAATATATGGCCCTCATCTAAGGTGCCAACTTACTCAAATCCATCCTTCACTGTCTCGATCCTCTTTTCTTCTCCTTTTAGCGGCAGAACCTCTGTGTGCCGATTTCCACTCTCCCAAATCTCAGTTTCGGAGGAGTTAGCAGTTTCTGAGTCAGTCCTTTTGGTGTTGTTCTTTTAATAAATGCATCTCTATGCTCAGCCCAAAGCCCAAGAATCTTATTACCATGCATATGGACACCTTGGGTAGTTAGTTGAATTCTGAGTTCTGTAATTAGCATCCCACATTAATGAGGGAACAACACCGTACTTATCGTCGTGTTTACTGTTTCTTGGCACCATGTTGTTAACTCTCACTGTGAACCTGGTAATGTATATCTAACTTGTCATATCAATTCCTCATTTGTACCTCAAAGATTACTTATAGCTAGTGTTGTCTTTTACCGCTGCAAGCACTGATTAACATGTTGTACAATTATACACAACCATTTCCTCTAATTCCTACTCAGTCAGTTTGAAATGTGAGGCATTTGTGGTTTTGGGTTCCCATGCCTTCTTTCTAAACTTGTGAATCAGAGCGAGCTGCGAATAAAATATAGCGTTTGACTTTATGTGTGATTCCTCTTGCTCCATCCTTCAGGACCCTCCTTGCCCTCCACGGGAAGATAGAGTAACTCAAGGTTGAGTATTAGTGTAGGAGTTTAATGAAGTGTGAATATAGTTCCATCGATGGAGTGGTTGCAATGTGATTCTAGTGTTCTCAAAATGAGTGCTTCGAGAGAGCAGTGTTGCCTTCTCTATTAATTTTAACCAAAATGTCTTCTTGGAGAGAGGAGTTCTCTCGCGAGAATTGGCAGTTTGATCTCATTCGTGTAGGGCGCTCGCTAAAGAAAGGATCTTACAGAGTCCCACCAGCTAAGAGATTTGGTTCTGAATATGAGTAGATTCCGGCGGCTCTCATCCCGCGATTACACAAACTCTCGATCTTTCGGCAGTCCAACCCCTTATGTGGTGTGGATCATGTACGGTTGTACTATCTCTGAATCCTTTCGACCGAGTTCTTAAATATGGAGAAAAGTAAAGGTGGTTGATTATATCTTAAAGTCGTTTTAATTGCATTTCCTTAAAGATTTCCGATTTAGCTCGGAGTGTTCGAACAGACTATGCTTCAATGCATGGTATGATTCTCCTGCAGCCATTCCTAATTCCTCCTCGGGTTGAAGTCTCCTATGCAGAGTTGCATATGCCTCCATCTTGATTTGTACTGCGATGATCTAGTTTGATTCTCTTTCGTTTCTTTTGCCTCTTCTGTTTATGATTGTGCTAGTGGCATCTCTTGTCAGTACTTCTAAGGAATAATATATATGTGCGTCTTGTTCAGGAAATGTCGTAAATTGCATAGACTCTGGAAAGGTTCCTCCCATATCTGGCTGTGGTGATAGTTCTTCTCTCTAAATTTTCCTTCGTTATTCTGAGTTCTAGCGCCTTTCTGAAATTGTCCCTAATGCAAGTAAGCAGCCCATTTTGTGATGTTTACAAATAATAGAAACTCGCTCTGTACCCAGGCTGCCTTGAACTCACAAACATGCGTCTTCCTCCCACACATATATGTCTTCAATCTACCGGTTAATCTTCATTTCCTGGAGATACTAATAGCCAAGGCTGCTGTCCGAATTTAAGTGAAAGAAATGTCATTTTCCCCAGTATCTCAAGGCCATAGTCAAACACACACCACCCAACATACAACAATGCCAAGAAATTCACAGCTCAAGAATCCCAATATCTACTTGATAGCGATAATCCAAGCGTAGGCCAGAGTGTCTATGATCGTAATGCATCTCTTTTCGCAGCAAGATTTGTATCATAAAATCTTCCTCGTGTTAAAGTCTTTGAAATCTCTAGCTTCACGCATCCTCGTAGAAATCTACATGACTGTGTGATGTACAAGAACGGCCGTTGTTCTGCGAGTTCTGATCTACGTTGTGGAATCTTTGTAAGAACTCCACTTTTCTCATCTCTAAATCTGGTGAAATCGTCCGGAGATATCTCTGCCCATTCAACCATTCCGGTGCGAGTGCAGTAAAAAATACTATAGAATAAGAACTAGCCTGTATCCATGCCCGCCCGCCATTGTGTATTATCACCTTGGGTCCCATTGAATCAAATCTATGGGTGAGCCTGAACTGTGTAATGTATAGTGACTCATGTGAACAGATGATAATCGAGCTAGCTGGGAATTCTTGCTTAAATCTCTTTAGGGATATTACCAACACAGAATTTTGTACACCATAAGGGAATAGTCTGCACTTGAAAAAGTATGCTTAGTTGATAAGCAACAATGTCTTTACTTACCAACAAACACAATCTGTAGCTCATGAAGCTGGCAGTGTTCAGCCTTTGTAGGTCATTTCTGCTTGCAGATGGAAGCAGGAAGCTGGGAGGCAAGGCCGGAAGCTTGGGCACCCAACCATCCTGACTACCATGCTCCCTTTCCCCTTCCTGTGTCCTAGGCCTTTGAAGACAGGCTGTTTAAATTGACTGGCTGAACCAAAATGCAGAGAGTAGAGCATTTCTCTACTCCTTCCCCTCAAAATGTTATTGTGGTAGACTTTCCCAGGATCTGAGCTGTTCTCTGCTGCAAGCATACCTTTGGAGGAGCATGACAGGGTCCCCAGGCACAGGAAAGTAAAACAGCTTGGTGTGCTTCAAAGAACAGATTTTCACCCAGTGTGAATATCATACTTTTGTAAATCAAATTGCACTTGAAATTCAGCAGAGAATTTGGCATTTAGAAGGAATTTCCCTGCAGATCTTTTGCGAGGATTTTGTAATTTTTCTCTTACTAAAAGAGATTTCTATTTACTTTCTTTTTTTGGTCTTTTCAAAACCAGGTCTCTATGTAGCCCCCTTAAGCAGAATGGTCAAGGAATCCAGGGATTCTTGTCACTTAACTCCTTTCCTTTTTGACTGCAGAAACATTACTAGAATAAAATAAAGGTTGATTTTTAAAACTCTGAATGAAATAAAATTTCCTAAACACTTAAATGTTAACTTCTTCCAAAACTAGGTGGGCCAATGGCATGTCATCAAATCCTTCTCCTAGAGTAAAAGATTTGGCCAGGCTTCTATCTATATCTATTCAGCTGGTAGCGACAGACATAAAAGATTAGGTGGCAATTTTCCTGAACTGAAAGGATACACTGGAAGTTAGTGTCTGGAATATTGGAAATCTATTTGTAGTTTTATTTTTTTTTTCAGTTTTTTTTTAAATTTTTTTTTTTTTTTAAATATCTTTTTTTTTACTTAATTTAGAAAGTTGCTGTTTGGGTCCTGGTGGAGTTTAAACTCTTAATAGGCTTACTTCATGAAAATACTTTTAGAAATACGAATAAGTAGAAAGTACCCAGAGTTTAGAGATCTTTTTTTTTGCTTTGTCTTTTTGAGACAATGTGCAGTTATATTCTTACTGGGTTAAAATAATTTTTTAAGGTAGATAGTCTTTGTTTTAACACTTTATTGTTGCTGTTAAGATTAAAGAAGTAGCTTGCAAGTTTACTCTGTTCAACATGTAGCTTAGAGTAGCCATCTGTGGATGATTTGGATAGGAGAGGAGGGTTGTCCAAAGTCAATACACTGGGATCAATTTAAATTCAACAGAGCTTATTAGACAACTAAGATGACTATTAGTCCTTAACCCTTGGTACTACTGGAGAGATACAGACATGAAACAGCCCCAGCTCACCGAGAGCTCAGTTTGTGATAGTGGAATTCCTTAGCTGCACTCGGGTGGGTGGGAGTGTGGGGGCCCAACCAAGGGAGTAGCAGTTCAGGAATCCTGCTTTTCTTTTTTAAAATAAAATATTTTTATTGGTGTTTTTTGTGTTTCATACATCATTTCTCAGTCCAGTTTCTTTTCTTTTTGTCCATTAAGAACTATGATCTGAAGGCTTGGGAGCAAAAACAGAACGCACACTGTACCCTTAAGTCCACTTCCATCCTCAGCACATTGTATGCGATTTTCCCACTCTCAGAAGGAAGCACAGGAGGAGAAGTGAGAAGTGCAAGTTAGACTCACTAAAGCAGGGATTTGCTGCAGGGCAACATTTGCTCTACTGGCTAGTGTGGAGTTGAATTTTCTTACATTCTAGTTCTTCTGGGAGTCTTCAGAATGTCATGCAAATTTGAAGGGTGACTATGTAGGGTTCATAATCTACTGTCAGGTTTCAGTTTTTAAAAAAATGTTTTATTTGTGGGGCTCTGTACTATTCTCATCTGGAGCAATAGAATCTTCTTTTCTGATTGGTGTCTGGGATATTTGTCTGTAAATATGAGAATACTTCTTTGCAGTTAGTAAAATGTTACCTTAGCCTAGGGATATGTCTAGTAGGTAAAACTTTTAAAGATTTTTGTTGCAGAGATGTTGACCAGAATGTCTGCTGTATACCTTTTTTAAATTTTTTTAATTTAATTTTTATTTTTGTATGTGTATGAATGTACTGTCTGCATGTAGGTTTGTGCACCCATGTCGTGCTACACCGCGGAGGTCAGAAGAGGGTCTCTGATTCCCCGGAACTGGAGTTCTCCTGGAATTGGAGTTACAGACGGTGCTTAGCCACCATGTGGGTGCTGGGGATCGAACCCGGGTTCTCTGCAAGAGAAGTCGGTGCTGTTCTTTTTTAATTTTTTTTATTTATTTCTGTATGTGTATGAATGTACAGTCTGCATGCAGGTCTGTGCACCCATGTCGTTCAATGCAGCGGAGGTCAGAAAAGGGCGTCAGATTCCCCTGGAATTGGAGTTGTCCTGGAATTGGAGTTTCAGATGGTTCTCGGCCGCCATGTGGGTGCTGGGGATCGAACCCGGGTCCTCTGTAAGAGCGGTCGGCGCTCTTAACCACTAGGCCACCTCTCCAGCCCCATGCTGTGTACCTTTTAAAAATAGTAATAGGACACAACAATGAAGTATGGGCACAGCACAGTGCCCTGGTAAGGCAAAACTGCCTTATGGCTTTGGGGCCCTAGACTCTCCCCCAGGACCTCCCACCTGGGTTCCAGAGACCAGGGCAACATGGGTGCACCTAGACAGGGGCACAACAAGTCAACAGGCTACTGGTGCGTGGGCAAAGGAGCAACCTTCCCCCTTCCCCAGCTCAAGTTGGGGGTGCTGTGGTGCAGATTATCTAGCAGACACAATATTAGTGAATCTAGTCTGTGCAGCCAGCGTTGACACACCAGAATCCAAAAACACCAACAAACAAACAAATCCACAGGCCAAAGACACAGTGAAAAAACATGGGAAAGCTCCTAATAAATTCACACTTAACTGGACCAGTCCTACAGAAGACTCCTACAAAGATTCTCCCTGGAAGGAAACCAAGACACAGACCTAAAAAGAACAATTGTGGACATATATAAAGATATCAAAGAATATAAAGGATAAATCAGAGAACTTAGGGGAGAAAATGGAAAACTCAGGAAGGATCTAGATGTAAAGAATGATAAACACTGGAAAGAACTAGATGGAGAGAATGACAAACTCTGAAAAGAACTAGAGGAAGAGAAACACAAACTCCAAAAAGAGCTAGAGGGAGAGAATGACAAACTCTGGAAAGAAGTGGAAACACTGAAAAGATCCCAGGCTCAAATGAAAAAAGAAAGAGACCAGCAAAGCACGGAGCTATAAGTAGAGAATGACAAGCTCCAGAAGGAAATGGAAATACTAAAGAAATCACAGGAAGAAATGAAAAAGGAAATGAAATATTCATCCAATCAATAGGAAAGGATGGGAGAAAGCCTCAGAAGCAGAATGGATGAAGCAGAAAATAGAATATCAGACCTGCAGGATAACACAGAACAGCTAAAATGCTCGCGTGAAGACTATGAAAATTTTTTTTTAAAAACCCACAAGAGTGGAATAACCAGAAAATGTGGGATACTATGAAAAGACCAAATCTTCACATCATAGGGTTAGAGGAAGGAGAAGAATCCCAAGACAATGGTATGGATCAGATCTTCAACAGGATAATAGAAGAAAAATTTTCCAAACTGAAAAAAGATAAACTTATATAAACCCAAGAAGCACATAGAGCACCAAAAAGACAAGACCAGTAAAGAAACTGCCCAAGCCATATTATAGTTAAAATGCTAGATGTTCAGAGCAAAGACAAATAGTACTGAAAGCCACACGAGAAAAACAATGGAATTGTTTTTTTTTTACACACAATGGAAATTACACACAATGGAAAACCCATCAGAAATTACAGCTGACTTCTCAGTGCAAACTATGAAAACCAGAAGAACGAGGACCAAAGTATTCCCAGTGCTACACAACTTTAGATGTCAACCCACACTACTATACCCAGCAAAAGTTTCAATTATAGTTGAAGTAGAAAGAAAAATATTTCGTGACATAAACAAGATGAAAGAATACATGTCAAAAAACCAACACTTCAGAAAATACTCGAAGCAATTCAAGTATTGGATAGGAGCAACTATCCCCAACCAACTAAAGAGAAAAACTAATAAAAGCATAGCAGCATAAATACAAACCTGGACCAAGAATGCAAACCAAGTATAAGTTGGAAAGGAAGTAACACACATCTCTCAATAATGACCTTAAATATTAATGGTCTAAACTCCCCAGTCAAAAGACATAAACTGGGAGAATGGATTAAGAAACAGAATCCATCTATATGCTGCCTACAAGAAATCCATCTCACCCTCAAGGATAGACAACAACTCAAAGTGAAAGGATGGAAAAAATATTCCAATTAAATGGTACCAAAAAGCAAGCAGGAGTTGCTATTCTTTTTTTTTCCATTTTCATTTTTTATTGATGCTTCGTGTATTTCATACATCATTTTCCAAATCAGGTCAGGCATATTTCCCTTTCCCTTCCCCCCACCCCACCCCATCCCAGATCATGCATTCTGCCATAACTGTCCTGCATCTTTCTCTCACTTTTTTTTTCCATTTTTTAACATTAAGTAATAACTTATGAGTACAAGCATCCTTTATGTACAACCAATTTGCAAGCAGTTGTGCCCAAACCCACACAGTCCATGGGTCCCACCATCCAGCAGGGGGAGCTTGTATGTTCAGTCAAGTTGATCCAATGAGTGTCCAGACTATATTGCTGTAGTTTCACCTTTCACCCCAATCGCAGCCCTTACATTCTGTCACGCCCCCTCTTACGCAGATTGTTCCCTAGGCTTAGAAAAGGGGCACGGGTGGATGAGAAGCAAAACAGTCTAATTTCTCTGGAGCTGTTGTATTGGTCTCTGGTCAATTCTGGCTGTTTCCTTTCATGGGCTGACAGTTTGTCCAGTAATAACCTTTCAATCCTACTAATGAAGCAGAAGCAATTAGATATACAGGTATTTAAACAGTACTCATTGTTATGGTAGGTTACTTTGGTATAGACACATATGTTTGGATGGTATGTTAGTTTTTCTGTTAAATATGACAGGGTCTTACTGTGGCTTATAACATCTCCTAACCATTAGAGGATGTAAGCTTGTGTCATCAGCCGTGGGTTAGTCCTCCAAGGAGAGAGCCAATAGCCAATTAGATTTGGGATATACAGGCATATGGCTGCCTCTGCTGCACAGTATTTCCAGGCAGGTGAGGTGTAGCTGGTGCTGAGGGAGGAGTCTTGCTTGACTCAAGGAGACCCATATTTGCTTTATTGGTTTAGTGGCCTTTGGTAACACTCTCTGGTATTCCAGAGACCATCTGTACACTTGCAAGTGTGGTCTCAATACATCTTTCCCATGTTTACATCAGGTCTTTGAAAGCAGGGCCTTATCGCCTCTCTTCTTGCAGGTATCCCAGTTTGGAGGCAAGGAGCCTTTACCTTTTGTGGGAGCTTGGATCCCCTGGCCAACATCTCCTTGGTAGAATAATCCATTGCTGATGTTAGAGCTCCTGTATTAATATATTTTGCTTAAGTACATAGCTTAAGGAGACTTTAGTATTATATTTAGTTCTGAATAGAGAATAATCCTTTTCACAGTTCCTATGTCTATTAGTCAATTAAAGAAGGTAGTTTTACCAGTTTTATAAGAGATTACCTGTATAACAGTTGGCTCCAATTTACAGTTGGAGAACGACCTCATCATCATCATATTTCTCCTTGTTGCCATTAGTGCAGGAATGTTGCAGTTCTGTGCCTGCTGCCTGCATTTAGTGTTGTTTTCAGTTCAGTAATGGCAGTTCCCTGTCAAACACCATTGAGAGCACTTTACTATGTGCATGCTGGCCCTGGGGATGTGAAAATGTGAATCTTTTGCTCATTTTCATTTTCATTTTATGTTTTATCTGTTTTATTTATTTTTTGAGATAGGGTCTTCCCATAACTCCAGCTGATCTAGAACTCACTATGTAGACCAGGCTGGCCATGAACTCACAGAGATCTGCCTTCCTCTGCCTCTTGAGTGCTGGGATTAAAGGTGTGTGCCATCACACCTGGCTTCATTTTCATTTTCAAAAAAATTTTATTTACTTATTTTATATTTCATTTTTGAGACTATCATACATTATTGTACTTGCATTATTTCTACCCCTTCCAGTCCCCCCTCCAACCCCTCCCATGCCCCTTGCCTTTCCTTAGTTTGTTTTTCTCTTCTTGGATTATTATTTTTATATTCACATACATCTATAAATATACATGTGTATATAATGCCCTGAGTGCATTTAGTGGTACTCATGTACGCCTGTGTTTTGGGTGGCCCATTTAGGATTTGATCATCTCTGAGGGAGCTAGCTATTCCCTGGAGAAAATTAATTCTCCCTCTCTCAGCATCCATTGGTTGCCTGTAGCTCTTGATCTTGAGAGAAGATCCCGTGAAATGTCCCTCATCCCCCTTGGCATTATAACTGATTTTGCCAACATGAAGACCTTGTTAGACTGCCATACCTTAGAGATTTCATTGTTGTAGCTTCCCTACTGTGTCCCTACATTGACTAGGCTCTTATGATCTTTCTACCCCATCTTCTACTATGTTCCCTGAGGTAAAGGTTGCAGGCTAGGTGTGTCACTTAGAACTAGGCACCTCACAGACACTTGTTCTCTTCATTTGACCTGTTGTGAAACTTCGTAATAGCCTCCTTCTGTTGGGAACAGTAGTTTCTTTGTTTTTTTTTTGTCACCAAGAATAGTTATTCTCTATAATCTGGATAAAAATCTTTGTAAGGTATGTGTATTCAGAATGTTTTCTTTTTTTTAATTTTATTTTTGTATGTATATGAGTGTACTGTCTGCATGTAGGTTTGTGCACCCATGTCGTGCAATGCCGCGGAGGTCAGAAGAGGGTCTTGGATTCCCCTGGAACTGGAGTTCTCCTGGAATTGGAGTTACAGATGGTTCTTAGCTGCCATGTGGGTGCTGGGGATCAAACCTGGGTCCTCTGCAAGAGCAGTTGGTGCTCTTAACTGCTAGGCTATCTCTCCAGACCCCAGAATGTTTTCTCATGGGGCTGGAGAGATGGCTCAGTGGTGAAGAGCATTGGCTGCCTTTGCAGAGGACCTCAATCTAGTTCCCAGCACCCACAAGGCAGCTAACAACCATCTGTAACTCAAGTTCCAGTGGATCAGACACCCTCTTCTGGCCCCTAAAAACACTGCATCCCATGTACACAAACACATAGACACATGCACATACATATTAATAAAAAAATAAAAAATTTAAAAAGAACTTTTCTCCTATTTACTGCTTTTTATTTTATTTTATTTTATTTTTTTATTTTTATTTTATTATTTATTTTATTTTATTTTATTTTATTATCTTTTTGAGACAGAGTCTCCCTATAGGCCCAGCTGTCCTGGAACTCACTCTGTGGACCAGGCTGTCCTTGAACTCACAAAGATCTGCCTGCCTCTGCCTCCCAAGTGCTAAGATTAAAGGTGTGCACCACCACGCCTGGCCAGTTGAGACTTTCTCCTTGGTAACATAGTAGAAAACTAGAGTATAACACCTTGACCCAAGTATGGACATTAGTGTCATCAGCTGAAAAGCATTCTCTTGTGTTGCCTGTTTATTATTGAATTTCACCACCTGGCCCCAACCTCTAGTGGCCATTAATCTCTGTTCCTATAATTTTGTCATTTCAAGAATGTTACGTATAGTGAATCATAGTGCCCGTCACCTTCCCTCACTCTGAAAATTTACCTGTGGATCCATCTGGCTGCCATTTCAAGTTCGTTCTGTTTTACCTACTGGCAAATGTTCCCTCCTGTGTGTGTTCTGCAGTGTGTGTGACCATCCACCTTTGGAAGGACATCTGGCCCGAAGCTAGTTTTTAATCGTTGGAACTAAAAGTGTTAAACATTAGTACAGGTTTTCATGTGAACAAATGTCTTTGTTTTCCTGGATAAATGCCCAAGAGTACAGTTTCTTGGCTGAATTGTAGTTGTCTATTTAGTTTTGTGAGAAACTGCCAACCTGTTTCCTTGAGCATATTACTTTCCTTACTCACAGACAGTGTGTGAGTGATCTTATTATCTTATATTCTTAGGAGATTTTGGTGTTGCTCTAATACTGAAGCCATTTCCGTAAGCCTGTGGTAATGCCTTAGGGTACTATGTTTTTCTTAAGACAGGGTCTCCCTAAAGCCCCAGCTGGCCAGGAATTTTCTATGTAGACCAGGCTGACCTTGAACTCTGAGAGATCTGCCTGCCTCTGCCTCCCGAGTGCTGGGATTCTAGGTGTGCACCACTGCATCTGTTCTCTTAGGGTAGCAGTTTTTAAAGATTTACTTTTATTATTTTTATTTCTATGTGTCTTATATCTATGTGAATGTATGACATGTGTGTGCAGTGCTCACAGAGGGCGGAAGAGAGTGTTGGATCCCTGTATCTGGAGTCACAGGCAGTTGTTATCCCCCTGTACCAGGTGGTGGGAACCAAACTTGGGTCTTCTGCAAGAGCAGCAATTGTTCTTAACCACTGAGCCATTTCCTCAGCCCCTGCAGCAGTGCCTTTTCTGCCAGCTCTAAGATTATTTGCCTGGCCCTACAATCCAGATATTTTTTCCCTATGCTTTTTTTTCCTCAAAAAGTTTTGTCGTTTTGCATTCAAGTCTGTGATCCATTTTGAGCTAATACTGCATGCAATCTGAAGATTAGGTAGTTTTATTCTTTTGCCTTGTGGGTATTCAGTTACTCTAACAGCATCTGTTTAAGAGGCCATCCTTCCTCCACTGCGTTTACTTTTTGCTCCTGTCACAAGTCACTTGGCTGTCTGTCTTGTGTTTGGCCTTTCCTAGGCTCCCTAATCTATTTCTCTGACCCTCCTGCCAGTACTAGGCAGACTTTATTACTGTGGCTGTAGAATATAAGCCTTCACATCACGAAGAGCAATTTTCTCCCATTTTATCCTTTTTCAAAATTGTCTGAGATAGTCTGGTTCCTTTACCTTTTTCTATACATTTTAGAATAACCTTGTGCATACCAACAAAAATTCTTGCTGATATCTTAGCAGGATTCTGTTAACTTTGAGGGTGTATTTTTGCAGATCTGACAATTTTACTGTGTGGATTCCTTCAGTCTGTGAACATGAATGTCTTCCTCTGTATTTAGAGTTTTAAAAATTCCATATATTTAAATTTTATTTCACTGTGTGTGCGTGCGTGCCCATGCACACAGTGCCTACAGAAGTCAGAAGATGGCATCACACCCCCCCAGAACTGGAGTTACAGGTGGTTGTGACCCACTCAGCATGGGTGCTGAAAAACAAACCAGGACCTATGCAAGCTCATTAAGCACTCTTAACCACTGAATCTATCTCTCCAGTTTCCTCCCCTTTTTGATTTCTAGTCCAGCACTTTATAATGTTCAACAAATTGATCAGCTTGAAAGTGTATACTGAAGTACTCCCTTTCCTTTGGCATGATTACATGTGTGTTTTTGCTTGTGTTTTATGTGTTCATTGTTAGTTTACAGACATGCATGTGTTTAATATGTTCATTGTTAGTTTATAGACATGCATGCATCTCTGATGACCCTGTGTCCTGCAGCCTTGTTCCATGTGCTTGTGTAGGAGGGCTGTGTGTGGCCATGTGTGGAGCTTCTTCGGGATTTCCTTCATTGAAAATGAAGTCATCAGTAAACAAGACCAATCTTATTTTTTCCTTCTTTTATTCATGGTTTTTGTCCTTTCTGTAGGTAGGCTTTCCTGTGATACATGAGAATAATTCAAGCTGACATCCTTGAGTGGCTGCCAAGTTCATATGAAAAACATCCAGGTTGTAATATCAGAACATGATGTTCGATGTAGGTTTTGCAGATGTTCTTCATGAGATTAAGAACTTCCCTTTTAGTTCCTGTTGGTGAAGGATTTTAGTTCTTTCTTTTGTGTTCTTTGCCTTTTTAAAAACATGAATAATGGATTTTTTCAACTTTTTCTGCTTCATTTGATAGATATGATTTTCTTATTCTGTTCTGAAGTAGATTATGCTGACTTACTTTGGGGATACTAAACCACCCTTGCATACCTGAAATACATCTCGTTGTAAGTGTATTACTGTGTTCAATTTGCTAGTACATTTTTCAAATTGAACCCATTTTTTAAATTAAAATTTATGGAGGCTGGAGAGAGAGATCAGCAGTTAAGAGTACTGGCTTCTCCTGAAGAGGACTGGGGTTCAATTCCCAGCACCCACATGGCAGCTAACAACCATCTGTAACTCCATTTCCAGGGAATCAGACACCCTTTTCTGACCTCTGTGGGGATTGCATAACATGATTGTACTTACATACGCCAGGCAGTACACTTATACACATCAAAAAATTACCCAGGTACACTGTTGCATACACTTAATCCCAGCACTCAGGAGGCAGAGGCAGGCAGGTCTCTGTGAGTTCCAGGCCAGCTGGGGCTGCGGGAAGACCCTGTCTCAAAAAGGCCAAAAAATTAAATTAACTAATTAAAATTTACTTTGAATATCTTTTAAAAATATTTTATTCTTTTGAGAATTTCATACACTGGTATTCATCATGTTCAAAAGAATGCGGAACATGTCACAGATTTCCCTGTCATCCTTGCACAGCTGGATCTTTCTGGTTTCTTCATCCAGAAACTTGCTGTTGTCCTTGTTTCTTATGTCTAAAGCCCCTTGGACTTGGTCTATAAAATGCACTCCTTTTCTCAGTGTCTACATCTGCAGTCTCTGCCACTGTCAGGACAAGTGCTCTGCACAACGCCGCCATCCTCACCTGGGCTGGCATGGCAGATTCTTTACAGGGTCCTACCCTCCGCTTTTTTCCCTCACCTCAGTATCATTGGATGTTGACTATGAATCTAAGTCAGGATGTATCACACTTTGCTTAGAATTCCCTGTTGGCTTCCAGTGTGGCTTATAAACTCTGGGGTCCCATAGGGACTCCTGCTAATAGCTCTGCAGCTTCATCTGCCCCACACATCCCCACCCACAGTGGCCCCTCCTGTTCCTAGACTCACATCTACCTCCAGGCCTTGCGCTGCTCCCTGTAAGGATAATGCCGCAGAGCTGGCTTTACCAGCCTCTCCTGTTTCTCACTCAGCTGTCATTTCTCAGGGAAGCCTTCTCATCTTCCTCCTTTAAAGACTGCCCCCCCCTTCTCCAAATCCTCTCTTCCTCTGCTCTTGTAGTTTTTCTTTAGTAGGATTACTAGATTATATGCAAGTGTTTCTCTTCTATATGTATTCCTGATAATTCTGTATTCTTTATTAACCATTCATAACTTAATGAAACTTGGACTAGAGAGGTAGCTTATTCCATAAAATGTTGCTGTTGGAACATGAAGACCTGAGTTTGAGTCTTAGAACTCATATAAAAATGCCAGGTGTGGCCGCCCATGGTTGTAATCAGCCAAGCCCACTTTGCAAGTTCACTCACATGAACAACATACACACATTCAAATTAATAATAAAAGCCCCATGAAACTTTGAAATTGGGACACTAACAAAAAAAATAACACCCCTAGCAAGTTTCTTCAGTGATTTTCTATTTTAAATCAAAGAGAAAGCCTGGGGGCTGGAGCTATGGCCCATTGGTTAAGATCACTGATTGCTCTTGCAGAGGACCCAGGTTCAATTCTAAGCACCCACATGGCAGATAACAATGAACCATAACTCCAAGAGATCCAACACCCTCTTCTGACCTCTGCAGGCATTGCACAACACAGTTGCAGTTAACATACATGCAGGCAATATACTCATAAACATAAAATTAAAAAAATAAATATTTTTTACAAAACAAAGAAGAAAGCCTTCTGAGCATACCCATCTGCAAACTACTACCTCCCGATAGTACAATGCAGGGAAAAGTGCTGTAGTTCCTGCACTGTCAGACCAAGTGCAGTTTTTTATCATTACTTTTAAAGTAGTCTGTTGATGCTCCTGCCACTGCTGCTGCTGCTGCTGCTGCTGCTGCTACTGCTAATTGTATCCTTACTTCTAGGGCTTACTCTTTAATAAATGATGACACTTGTCTATGAAAATGCTGCGATATTAATATTCTGTGGGGAATCAAGCATAAATCAGAACAAGTTCTGCTTCATACCAATATGAAGTTCCCTATTTTTCAATCACATATGAAGTGATTTGTTTAAAAGAAATATAGACTTTCACTAAACTGGCTGTCCTATGTATTTTCCTTGTTTGTTTACTGTTTATCTCCCTGAACTAGAAGACAAGTTCAGTGAATATGTGATTTTTTTATTCTGTTCAGTTTTTAAATTCACATATGTATTCTTGTCTCATAGAACTTCTAGTAGGTATTTAATAAATATTTGTTGAATGAAAGAATAAATAATGAAATCAATATTTAGGCTTCTCTGGAATTTTGAAGTAATTGAAAACACGAACACCTGCTTTTCTTTAAATTGAACAACTTCTTTGGCTTAATAATTATTGACATTTAAGACTGTAGGTTGATTTATGTGTGTTATTTAGAAAGCCAAAGGTAAATGTGTTCTGGATGAAGTTCAAGATCCAGCCTTCGGTAGGAATATGCAATTTCATTCTCTGGTGCCACAGATGCTAGCAGGTGGATTGTGCTGCTAGCTGACGTGAACATTAAGGATTCAATCTCGTCAATACTTCTCTCTAGAGCTGTTGTTCTCAGAGTGTGGTTCCATCACAGGCATGGATCTGAGGCCCCAGTGTACCTGCTAGAATTTCTAGTTTCTGTGTCCCAGGACAAAGAATTACAGCAGGGGACACATAATTAGTAACAGAAGTAGTGGTAGTTTGTTAAGACAGACAGACACCCTAAGAATGGGAGGGGTCAGTGAGCTGACAGGCTGGGCCTGGAGTCTCGTGATGGTTCATTTACAGAGCTCTGCCTTCTCTGGCTTTTGTGGACGTATTTTTCACTCATGCTGTTTGTTACATGTAGCTCAGGTGGGAAAGGCTTCCTAGCCTTTCTCTGCCAAGGGGCTTTTTCAGTGTTAAACTTTGTGCCTCTCCATGTCCCTCCTTCTCTTGCCACAGTCCAGAGGAGGACCCTGTGCCAGGTCAGAAATCTTTAATAGTGATACAAAGACCCTTGTTTTCTTCCCTGCATTGGGACTTCATTGATGATACAAAAATCCTCATGAAGAATCCTGTGGTAGTTGATCAATATAGTGTGTGGTGCTGGACCATTCCAGTGGGCATGCATATCTTCCCTAGAAAGCATGTTTGATTATATAAAAAAAAATCTAGTTCCCTTAAATATCCTTGATGGAGTATTAAGACTCATTAATTGCATTAAATTTTTACTCTGATAGATGTCTTCTTAATACCATTTGTCCAGTCATGAATTATGTATAAAATCCCCCTGCTGCATACAAAAACATGATGGCTGCTTCAAGGCCGAGTCCTTGTGAGGTTGTCCGAGCCAGCGGCCACATAGCTGCTGTTTTCTTGGCACTCCCGTTTTCACTTAAAGTTGTGACTGAAGGACAGACCATGGTAACTCAGACATGGGTATCTGGTATCGTTTTCTTGAAAAATGAATGAAATAAGCCTATTCTGTTGGGTATGGGGAGGCATCTGATAGTATTTGTGGCTAATGCAATAAAAATGGGAATTTCTGAAATCTTATATGTGCCTTTGTGAACTTGACATTTCCCTTTATTTAAAAACTTGATAAGGGACGATGCTGTATTAACATTTGATATTTCTTTCATTGTATAATGATGTTAACATTTGGAAGACTACAAAACTTGGTGAACCAATAATGTCAAGCTAGTGTGAAAAATCCAGTCAGAGTATGAGGTAGCTGAAAGGCTTTTCATGTAACAGTCTCAACATTCCATTGATGGGGGTTCACGGGTACAACTAACCTTCCTGAAACTGACACTTGTTCAGTTGGGTTATAGTATCAACAAGAAGATTCACAATTACTTGAAAAGGCCATTGAATTCTCCTTTTCCCAACTTCATATCTTCCAGTCTGTGTTTTATTCAGGTCCTTTAAGTGAAGCACAGTACTACTAAGATACTGCAAGGGCTAGAGAGATGACTCAGTGGTCAAGAGCACTAGCTTCTCTTGCAGAGGACCAGGGTTCAGTTCCTAGCACCCACATGGAAGCTGACAACTGTCTGTAACTCCAGTTCCAGGAGATCTGACACTGTCTTCTGGCCTCCATTGGGCATTGAATGACCCTGATGCACTTTCATACATACAGGCAAAACACTCATACGACTAAAAATACAAATAAATAAAACTTTAAGAAGACTGACTGCAGAGGTAGGCATGAGAATGTGTGTCTCATTGAGATAGATTTTGAAGATATGTGGGGCAATGCCACCTTTCATATTCTTTGGGACAATCTAATTTCCATAAAAGTTCCTTGTGTGTTAACATGAAATGCTAAATTAAATGCTACTTCAGATGAGCGAACAGATATTTTGAATGCATACAACTTTGTATCTCTCCAGCCCCACAACAAGCATTCTTAACTGCATAGCCATCTCTATTTCCTTTGGTTTCTTTTAAAACACTTGTTTATTTTTATTTTATGTGTATGGATGTTTTGACCACATATAATTGTAATACATGTGTGTAATACCTTTAGAGGCCAGAACAGGACATTAGGTCCTAGGAGCTAGAGTTACAGATGGTTGTTAGCTGCCATGTGGGTGCTGGGATCCAAACCCAGGTCCATTAGAAAAGCAGCTAGTGTTCTTAACTGATGAGCCCCTGGTTGTTTGTTGTTGTTGTTATTTGCTTATTTTGTTTTGTTTTGTGATGTTTGAGATGGTCGTGTCTTCACTGACTTTCTATTTACCTTAGTATTTCTGCTTCCCACTTATTTTCCCAGTTACAGTGGAAATACTTAAATTGGCATATACAGAATTTGGGTACTTTTTTCAGATCTGCTCAGTATAATTATATAGTTTACCATATTTGCTTGTCTGCTGCTTGAAAATATTTATAAGTATTTCTGCTTATCTAAGAGAATGAAGCCTGGGGATTGGCTCTAATGTTGATTCACCTCTCATTTTAAAAGTTTTTGTTGTTTATATTTATTAGACCATAGTTTCACATCAACATTTTCATACCTGTGTATAAAGCATCTTGATCATGTAACCCATTATCCTCTCTTGCCCCCTCTGCTCCCACCACCAGGGCTGTGTTGAGCATTGTTGTGGACCACTGATTCTTCCACTCCCCCCAACCTCCCAGATTACCTCCCTAGAGGCATGAAGGATGCAAGAGTGAAGGGGTCATTAGTTCTTCCTCTGTGGTTTCAGAGAGCCAAGGCCAGGCAAAGTGCAGCAGGGGTGTCCCTACATAAAGAAGGCCTTGATAGGCCATTGCATGAGCTGTGCAGGTGAACCCTTGTTGGCAGCAGAGACCCCAAGAAGACATTCAAGATGCCACAGCTGTGAGATATTTGCCAAGGAGAGCTGCATACCAGCCTATGAAAGAGATGTATGTTGTATGCAAAGGTGGAACAGCCGAGCCATCTAAGCCCTTTGGAAGTCAAGTCCCAGAAGTTGCACATGGAGCTACTGGACTTGGTGTTTGCCCTGCTGGTTTTCGGTCTTGTTTTGGTCCAGTATTTCCTCACTATGCCTCTATTCCTCCCTTTTGGAATGGGAATGTGTATTCCGTTCTACTGTATGTTGGGAGTATGTAATTTGTCTTTTGATTTTACAGGATTAGCTTGGGTCTCAGAAGAGAGTTTAGACTGTAGACTTTTAAATAGAGTTGAGACTGGTAAAGATTATGGGGACCTTTAAGGTTGGACTAAATTTTGCATTTTATGTGGTCATGAGCCTATGGGAGCCAGGGAGTGGAATGTGGTGGTTTGAATGATGAAAATGTCCCCCATAGGGTTTAAATATTCGGACATTCTTTTTTTGTGGGGGTCTTTTTGATACAGGGTCTCCCTGTAGCCCCAGCTGTCCTGGAACACACTCTGTAGACCAGGCTGGTCTTGAACTCACAAAGATCCACCTGCCTCTGCCTCCCAAGTGCTAGGATTAAAGGCGTGTGCCATGATGCCCGGCTGTATTCAGACATTTTTATCCTCAGTTGGTGGCGCTGTTTTGGGAGGTCTTAGAAGGTGTGGCCATGCTGGAGGAAGTACGTCATGGGGGCGGGCTTAGAGAGTTCAACAAGCCTTGCAGGCTCCAGTTGCTGTCTCTCTCAGCTTCCTGTGCTCATTGGAAGATGTGAACCTCAGCTTTCTGCTCCAGCTCCTGCCACCATGCCTCCTGCCACAATGGACTCTAATTCCCTGTAACTGTCAATCAGAAGCTCAAATAAACTCTTCCTTTTATAAGTTCCCTTGCTCGTGGTGGTTCTGTCACAGCAACAGGCCACATGATGCGTCTCCTCCCCAGCTCTCCCATCCTTCCCTTCGCTCACCACTGCCCAGCAGCTGCCCAGCCCCATCAGTGACTTTTGAGCTTCAGCCTCCACTAATTCTGCCCTCTCAGTATTCAGGGAACAGCAACCTCCAGACCTCTGCTCTGTCTAGGCTCCTCACGTCCTTGTTTCCTTTCCCTCTGGAGTGAATCAGTAGGTAGTGAATTTTTCTCCTGTGGTGGCCAGCATCCTCTTTCAGGACCGTACTTACTGAAGCCCCTCCCAAATCAAGATATACTGTTCCCATGACAGAAACAGATTATAAAGGGAATACTAATTATTGCTTTTAAAAATATTTTATTACATTTATTTACTGGGTGTTTGTGTCTTGTCGATGTAGGCACATTTGTGCCACAGTGTGTGTGGGGGGAGGGGGAGGTCAGAAGACAGCTCTCTCTCTCCTTCCATGCAGGTCCCAGGGATTGAGCTAGAGTTGCCCAGCTTGGCGGCAAGCACATCTCCTGTTAGCCACTTCATGCCCAGCCTGGCACTCGATAGTTAGCACTGGATGCACCTGATCTTCCCTGGACCTCTGGGCCCCTCCTCTGAACATTCCTTATGTGCCAGCTACCGTGCCTGTCTACTGCTCTTTCTGCTCTCAAAGCCATTCTCTGGACCCGCAAAAATCCCACTTTATCTGATCACTGTAAGTGGATGCTATAACTACTGCCCTCAAGCTATGTCTCCAGTTGAAAGGGAATATAAGAAGTATGCCTTCATTTTCAAAGTTGTTCTGACTTTAAAACTTAGAGTCTTGGATTGCATATAATTCCATTTTCTGAATTTCAATTTAGTTTTTGTGGTTCTGGGGATGGAATCCAGGCCCTCACACATGCTAGGCAAGTGCTTACCACTGAGCTACAAGCCCAGCACCACCTATTTTAATTTAAAATTTTGCCAAGTGACTGGGAAGTCAGTATTTTTTAATTGCATGTGTGTGTGTTTGTGTGTGGGTGTGTGCATGCAAGTGCAGGAGCCTGAGGAAGGCCAGAAGAGGGCACTGGGAGAATTACAGGCCATGAGCCAACCAACATGGGTGCAGGGAACTGAACTTTGATCTTCTGGAACAGCACAGCACACTCTTAACCACTGCACCATTACCAGTCCCAGGTTAGGGTTTCTTTCCAGGTTGGAAGAGTCCCAGTTATAGTGGGGCACATCTGTGATCCCAGCACTGATAGGTAGAGGCAGGGTAATCAGGTATAGTGGGGCACATCCGTGATCCCAGCACTGATAGGTAGAGGCGGGGTAATCAGGTATAGTGAGGCACATCCGTGATCCCGGCACTGATAGGTAGAGGCAGGGTAATCAGGTATAGTGGGGCACATCCGTGATCCCAGCACTGATAGGTAGAGGCGGGGTAATCAGGTATAGTGGGGCACATCCGTGATCCCAGCACTGATAGGTAGAGGCAGGGTAATCAGGTATAGTGGGGCACATCCGTGATGCATCACTGAACAAATCTGTAGTCCAACCAGACAGGAACCTTGGGGGTCATCATATCATAAGAGAACTGGAAACACTCTCTTTTCAGATTCCAACCACAGCAAGAAAACTTTTTTAAAAGACCTCTGCTAAGTTAAAAGCTAGGCATCTCTTAAAGTAAAGTCCCAGAGTGGCTCACCCTGGGATTCCAGGAACAGTAACAGGAGACTTTTCTCTAAGTTCTAGTTTGAAAAATACCCCCAACTAGAGGAGGAAAACCGCCAGTCAGAACCTTGCAATGTTCTACATGATAGAAATTTGATCTGAGCCACAGACTGGGGTAAGACTCACTAGCTCACTGGTAAAGGAGTGAACAGTGGCAAGTGTTTAAAAGTACTAGAGTCTAAGGGCTGTCCAACCTCTTGGCATTGCAACATGATGTTGTCATCTACAAATGTGTGGGGCAGCATTCAAAGCTGACAGCCCTTCCAGGACTTAAAGGCTAAAAGATGCAGGTTCAATTCCCATCCACCCACATGGCAGCTAACAACTGTCCCTAACTCAAGTTCCAGGGGATCCGTCACCCTCTTCTGACCTCCAGGAGCATTGCACAACATAGGCACACTTACATACATGCAGACAATACACTCATACACATAAAATAAAAATAATACAGAAAATATTTTTATTTTTTATTTTATTTATTTATTTATTTTTGGTCTTTGCAAGACAGGGTCTCCCTGTAGTTCCAGCTGTCCTGGAACTCACTCTGTAGACCAGGCTGGCCTTGAACTCACAAAGATCCGCCTGCCTCTGCCTCCCAAGTGCTAGGATTAAAGGCATAGAAAATATTTTTAAATGTGTCAATCTGGGGCTGGAGAGATGGCCTAGCGGTTAAGAGCACCAACCGCTCTTGCAGAGGACCTGGGTTCGATCCCCAGCACCCACATGGCGGCCTAGAACCATCTGAAACTCCAATTCCAGGAGAACTCCAGTTCCAGGGCAATCCGACACCCTCTTCTGACCTCCGCGGCATTGCACGACACGGGTGCACAAACCTGCATGCAGACAGTACATTCATACACATACGGAAATAAATAAAATTTAAAAAAAATTTAAAAAATGTGTCAACCTGTATACAGAAGAAAAAGAAAAATGGGTCAGAGAGAGAGATTCTTTACCTGAAGAAATCATCTAATCTGTAGTTAAGAGGTGACATAAGAGACAGTCTGTACCTGTGCTTAGGTGTCTGACTGCATAGACAGTCTCCAACAGCACTCAGGCAACTGATTGCATAGAAATTAATATTTATTCTAATTTTAATTTTCAAACTCTCTCTCCCTCTTTCATGCGCTCTCCCAAAGGGCATGGGTTGACATGGGGCTAGGGATCTTCCTGCTTCAGCTTCCTGAGCACTGGGGTCATTTTCAGATTGTACAATTGCATTTCATTACACCTTTTCTTTTCAATATGCTTTTAACCAGAGCACTCTCTTTTTTATCATTTCCCCTTCTATTTAATTTTCTGTCTTTTATTTTCCTCTGATGCTCTAATACCAATTGTTAGTCTAACTCAGTATTTTATTACATTTTTTTCAACTGTGATAATGATTTTTATGATATGGATATACTCTGGACAAATGGATTTTGCCTAACTTTGAAACACAAAACTTAAACTTCTCTTAGCTTGTTTATAGTGCAGACAAAATCATTGAACCCAGAACTCCTCTTGTCACCTAAATGTGTCCTTAATTCCTAATTACCCATCATTGCCTTTGACCAATAATAATAATAATAATAATAATTTATGTATGGTTGTATACTTTCAAAAGTGCTGAATACAATGATGAAGAAACAATGAAGATATTAATTTTATCCCATGGCAAATAATAGATGAGATTCAATTGATAACATCTGTTTGTGGTTGTGTGTATGGTATTCAAAATCAGTAGAGGTCAGGAGGGACAAAATTTGATTAAGCAAATCCTTCTGAATTTTACTTCCCCATTTCATACTGGATATACTGTTCAAGAGAAAGAAAATGTATGCTCTTTGTTTGGAAGCACAGTTCTGAAAGAATTCTAAAGGAACAGGTTCTCAGAAGTTAGGGTTTTTGCTCTTGGCTAAAATGGATACCAAGAGTCAGGTTGTCTTTACTCAAGTAGAGCCATTATATGGCATTATATAATAAATGTCACCCTCAAATGATGATAAATCCAAATAAAGCTAATCACAGATGTGTAAAACCCATAGCAGAAATAAAGGAAAACCAAAAATTCAAGGTAACCATTACTTCTCCAGGAATTATAAATTTGACATTAATGGATTAATAAGAGTGAATTAGAGAAAATCCCAGACAGCTGAAGAAAAATAAGGAAGACAATTCAGAATATGAAAGAAGAATTAAATAAAAAAAGTAATTGAAATTCAAAATGAAATTTTGGCCCACTAAGTGAAATAAAAATCTCAACAGAAAACCACACCAATATAATGAGTCACATGGAAGACATACTATTGGGGCTTGAAGACAAGGTAGAAACATTCAGAAGGTGACAAAGATAGATAAAAAAGTATGAATAGAGCATGCAAGAGCTACGGAATACCATTAAAAACACAAATCTATGAATCATGGGCAAGGAAGCAATAGCACAAGCTAAAGGCATAGAAAATACATTCAATAAAATCAAATCTCAAATATAGAGATCATAAGTAATCAGATACAAGAGGCATTTGTTGAGCTGAATAAATAAGAACAACAAAGAAACTCCTCACATCATTTTGTAGCTAAAGCACTAAGCATATAAAACAAAACAAAACAAAAATATTGGAAGCTGCAAGGTAGAAACACCAATCCACATACAAAGACAAAATAATTGGAATAAATAGTTCTCAAGAGAAACTTTAAAAGCCAAGAAAGAATGGAACAATATGTTTGAAGCTCTGGAAGACAATAGTTGCCAATCCAGAGTATAATGTCTAGCAAACCTATCTTTCCTAATTAAAGGAAAAAGAAAATCTTCCCATGATAAATGGAAACTAAAGAAATCCATAACCACTAACACAGCAATAGAGAGGAAACATGAAAAAAAAATATACTGGTCTCAGTTCACCAATTGAGAGACACAGACTCCAGATTGTATTAAATACAGGACCTATGTGTTTGTTGGCTCCAAAATCACAAATAATGTGAAAGCCAAACATGACCACAGGGATAAAGTGATGGGAAAAGGCAGTATAAACACTCAGAACAGGAAGGAAGCATTCCTATGTTATCTGAAAGGAGAAATAAAAATCTTCCATGACACAAAGTCGCTAGAAGAATTAATATCCACCAAAGAAGCCAAAGAGAGAATAATCAAAGCAATGCAAAAATCTGAAGAAAAAAGTGACCATACCCAAGAAGCTATATACTGTCTGAGCATTAGTGCATTGGTATACCTGGGGGCTGTATGGCAAGGAACACAGTCTCAGATAGAAGACTCTTCCCTTTGAGTGGTTGGTGAGAGTGATCCAAGAGACTTTCAAAATAACACAGGCTATCACAAAAGCTCTTGATTATCTCCCAGAACTAGAATATAAGACTCTACTGCTCAAGACAGGACATATTTCAGAAACAAAACTTGGAGTAATGGAGCAGGAACTGACCTGGGAGCCTCCTACCTGAAGTTTGGTGCTCATAATGCTAGATAAGATACACATTGCTAAGGGAGAAAAAATTGATCAATGGTCCAGCCCTAAAGTCTAATAACCATAATGAATGGCACAGCAAACTACTTCTATTGGTGCAGTAGTGGTACTGTTATCTTGGGGGTGGGGTGGGGTAGGGTATCAACAGCTATAAGACTAGCCAAGATCAAGAAAACAAAAGACACCAAATGCTGGAAAGGTTGTGGGGAAAGGGGAGTACTCATCCACTGCTGGTGGGAATGTAAACTGGTACAACCACTGTGGAAAGCAGTGTGGAGAACCCTTAAAAAACTCAAAATGAGCCTACCATCTAACCCAGCCATACCACTCCTGGGTATATACCCACAAGACGCATCCTACCCCGAAGATGCATGCACAGCTATGTTTATTGCATCTCTCTTTACAATACCAAAGAGCTGGAACCAACCCAAATGCCCCTCAACTGATGACTGGATAACAAAAGTGTGGTACATCTACACAGTGGAGCTCTATGCAGCGGTAAAGAAAGATGACATCATGAGATTTTCTGGTAAATGGATGGAATTCAAAGCCATTATGCTAAGTGAAGTAACACAGTCCCAGGAAAAAAAAAGGCTAATGGTTTCCCTCATTTGTGGATGCTAACACCAAATCCCCAGTTGGCAGGCAAACTGAGCAAATTTTTATTATATTTCATTGAATATGAAAGCAATTGTGCTATTCTCTCTTAATGGGCTATAGAAGTATGACAGCACCACATATAGGCTAGACAATGTTTATCTTTTAAAAATTGGACTTAAGTGCACAGAACTTAGATTGGGGATCTCCCAGGCCACCTGAAGCACAGGTAGGAGCTGGGGGCTTCAACCAGGTGGATTGTTGGATAATTGCATCATTGGATTGTAAGATAATTGTACCATCAGATTGTTGGATAATTGTATCATTGTCTTGTGTGGCTGTGGGGGCAGAGTCACCTGCTAGCTGCTATAAAAGGAGGGCCTGCTGCCACTGTGACACTTGAGTACACAGAGCTTAGATAGGGATTTCCCAGGACCAACTGAAGCACAGAGTAACAGAAACACTTTCCAGGGCAATAAGGCATGAAAAGGAAATTAAAGGAGTACTAATTGGAAAAGAGGAAGTCAAGCTATCCCTTTTTGCTGATGATATGATAGTTTACTAAAGGGATGCTAAAAACTCCACCAGAAAACTCCTAGAAACAATTAAGAGTTTCAGTAAAGTGGCAGGATACAAAATTAACCTAGAAAATCAGTAGCCCTTCTTTACAGCAACAACAAGCAACTGAAGAAGAAATACAAGGAGACCTTCCCACTCATAGTAGCCTCAAAAACAATAAAATACCTAGGAACAAACCTAACCAAAGACACCAAAAATCTCTAAAAAAATTTTTTTAAACCTCTGAAGAAGTAAATTGAAGAATACATCAGAACCTGGAAAGACCTCCCATGCTCATGGATTGGGAAATTTAATATAGTAAAAATGTCATTTCTACCCAAACTAATATACAGATTCAATGCAATCCCAATTAAAATCCCCAAGAGTTTCTTCACAGGCTTGGGGGAAAAATGCTTAATATCATACGGAAAAACAAAAGACTCCAAATAACCAAAGCAACCCTGATTGAAAATAGCAATACAGGGGGATCTCTCTACCAGGCTTCAAACTATACTACAGGGCTATAGTCATAAAAGCAGCTTGGTACTGGCACAATAACAGGCCTGTTGACCAATGGAACAAAACTGAAAATCCAAACTGAAGCACATACAATTTCAGCCACCTCATATTTGACAACAGTACCAAGAAGACACAATGGAGGAAAGACAGCATCTTCATTCAGCAAATGGTGTTGGCAAAGCTGGATCACCACTTCCAAAAAAATAAAGTTCAACCCCTACCTTTCACCCTATACAAAAGTCAACTCCAGATGAATCAAAGACCTCAACATGAAATCCAAAACTCTGAAGGTGAT
>VZQC01007535.1:482880-520913 GCA_009823505.1 Rhizomys pruinosus
CCGACCTCCCTCGCCACCCCTGGCTGGCTGCCTAGTACAACCAGGATAGCTTTGGGCTGCTGCCTAAGATAAGTCCAGGGGATGCGCAGGGTGAGGAAGGGGACAAGCACTGCTGTCCTCTCTAGCCTACTGCGGGGGAGGGATCCCACCATATTCCTGTGTAGAGTTGGGGAGGAACCACCCTGTGAATCTCCGAAGGTTGAGGCTACAGCAGATCCTCCAGGATTAAGTAGTGTCCATTATTCTCGGGGGTCACATTTCCTGAGCACCTTGAGCTTGCAGGCTCGGCCTTTAAAAGAAGAAGAGCTGGGTGTGGTGGTGCATGTATTTGTGTTGCTGTGTGAACAGGAGAGATAGCAGCCAGGCATGTGAAGCCAGAGCCGCAGGCAGCTAGGAATGCAAAAAACTAGAGTGCAAAGATCATTCAAAGTCTATGCTCAAGGTGCGTCGTTGGGCAAAAGTATCCCAAGCACCCCCAATACCTGTGGACGGGCAAAAAGTATCCCAGCACCACCAAGGACCTGGGGACGGGGCAAAGTATTCCCAGAACCCCAAGGACCTGAGGGACGGGCAAAGTTATCCCAGCACCCAAAGACCTGGGGACGGGCAAAGTATCCCAGCACCCAAAGACCTGGGGACGGGCAAAGTATCCCAGCACCCAAAGACCTGGGGACGGGCAAAGTATCCCAGCACCCCAAGACCTGGGGACGGGCAAAGTATCCCAGCACCCCAAGACCTGGGGACGGGCAAAGTATCCCAGCACCCAAAGACCTGGGGACGGGCAAAGTATCCCAGCCCCCAAGACCTGGGGACGGGCAAAGTATCCCAGCACCCAAGACCTGGGGACGGGCAAAGTATCCCAGCACCCAAAGACCTGGGGACGGGCAAAGTATCCCAGCACCCAAAGACCTGGGGGACGGGAAAGATCCAGCACCCAAGACCTGGGGACGGGCAAAGTATCCCAGCACCCAAAGACCTGGGGACGGGCAAAGTATCCCAGCACCCAAAGACCTGGGGACGGGCCAAGTATCCCAGCACCCAAAGACCTGGGGACGGGCAAAGTATCCCAGCACCCAACGACCTGGGGACGGGCAAAGTCTCCCAGCACCCAAAGACCTGGGGGCGGGCCAAGTATCCCAGCACCCCAAGACCCTGGGGAAGGGGCAAATATCCAGCACCCAAAGCCTTGGGACGGGCAGCAAAAGTATCCCGACCCCAAAGACCTGGGGAACGGGCCAAGTATCCCCAGGCACCAAAGACCTGGGACGGGCCAAGTATCCCAAGCACCCAAAGGACCTCGGGGACGGGCCACAGTATCCAGCACACAAAGACCTGGGGAGGGCCACGTATCCCAGCACCCAAAGACCTGGGGACGGCCCAAGTATCCCAGCACCCAAAGACCTGGGGACGGGCCAAGTATCCCAGCACCCAAAGACCTGGGGACGGGCCAAGTATCCCAGCACCCAAAGACCTGGGGACGGGCCAAGTATCCCAGCACCCAAAGACCTGGGGACGGGCCAAGTATCCCAGCACCCAAAGACCTGGGGACGGGCCAAAGTATACCAGCACCCAAAGACTTGGGGACGGGCCAGATATTCCCAGCACCCAAAGAGCTGGGGACGGGCAAAGTATCCCAGCACCCAAAGACCTGGGGACGGGCCAAGTATCCCAGCACCCAAAGACCTGGGGACGGGCCAAGTATCCCAGCACCCAAAGACCTGGGGACGGGCAAAGTATCCCAGCACCCAAAGACCTGGGGACGGGCCAAGTATCCCAGCACCCAAAGACCTGGGGACGGGCCAAGTATCCCAGCACCCAAAGACCTGGGGACGGGCCAAGAATCCCAGCACCCAAAGACCTGGGCACGGGCAAAGTATCCCAGCACCCAAAGGACTGGGGACGGGCAACGTTATCCAGCACCCCAAAGACCTGGTGCCGGGCCAAGTTTATCCCCGACCCAAGACTGGGGACGGGCCAAGTTATCCCCGACCCCAACAGACCTGGGGACGGCGCCAAAGTATCCCATCCACCCAAAGACTGGGGACTGGCCAAGTATCCCAGCACCCAAAGACCTGGGGACGGGCCAAGTATCCCAGCACCCAAAGACCTGGCGGACTGGCCAAGATCCCAGCACCCAAGATGCAGGGGCCGGCCAAGTCTCCCAGCACCCAAAGACCTGGGGCCGGGCCAAGTATCCCAGCACCCAACGACCTGGGGACGGGCAAAGTATCCCAGCACCCAAAGACCTGGGGACGGGCAAAGTATCCCAGCACCCAAAGACCTGGGGACGGGCCAAGTATCCCAGCACCCAAAGACCTGGGGACGGGCCAAGTATCCCAGCACCCAAAGACCTGGGGACGGGCAAAGTATCCCAGCACCCAAAGACCTGGGGACGGGCCAAGTATCCCAGCACCCACAAAAAGATGGGCGACGGGGCCACGTCCTCCCAGCAGCCAAAGACCTGGGGACGGGCAAAGTATCCCAGCACCCAAAGACCTGGGGACGGGCCAAGTATCCCAGCACCCAAAGACCTGGGGACGGGCAAAGTATCCCAGCACCCAAAGACCTGGGGACGGGCCAAGTATCCCAGCACCCAAAGACCTGGGGACGGGCAAAGTATCCCAGCACCACAAAAGACATGGGGACGGGCAAAGTATCCCAGCACCCCAAGACCTGGGGACGGGCAAAGTATCCCAGCACCCAAAGACCTGGGGACGGGCAAAGTATCCCAGCACCCAAAGACCTGGGGACGGGCAAAGTATCCCAGCACCCAAAGACCTGGGGATGGGCAAAGTATCCCAGCACCCCAGACCTGTGGACGGGCAAAAGTTTCCCAGCACCCAAGGACCTGGGGACGGGCAAAGTATCCCAGCACCCCAGACCTGGGGACGGGCCAAAAGTTATCCCAGCACCCAGGACCTGGGTACGGGCAAAGTATCCCAGCACCCAAAGGCCTGGGGACGGGCAAAGTATCCAGCACCCAAAGACCTGGGGACGGGCCAAGTATCCCAGCACCCAAGACCTGGGGACGGGCAAAGTAATCCCAGCACCAAAGACCTGGGGACGGGCGAAGTATCCCAGCACCCAAAGCCTGGGGACGGGCAAAGTATCCCAGCAGCCAAAGACCTGGGGACGGGCAAAGTATCCCAGCACCAAAACAGACGCAATACCAAAAACCCAAAGCCTGGGACGGGCAAAGTATCCCCAGCACCCAAAGACCTGGGGACGGGCAAAGTTCCCAGCACCCAAGACCTGGGGACGGGCGAAAGTATCCCAGCACCCAAAGCCTGGGCACGGGCAAAGTATCCCAGCACCAAAGACCTGGGGGACGGCAAAGTATCCCAGCACCCCAAGACCTGGGGACGGCGAAAGTATCCCAGCACCCAAAGACCTGGGGAACCGGGCTAGAAGTTATCCAGCACCCAAAGACCTGGGGACGGGCAAAGTATCCCAGCACCCAAGACCTGGGGACGGGCAAAGTATCCCAGCACCCAAAGACCTGGGGACGTGGCAAAGGTATCCCAGCACGCCAAAGACCTGGGGGACGGGCAGAAGTATCCCAGCACCCAAAGGCCTGGGGACGGGCAAAGTATCCCAGCAGCCAAAGACCTGGGGACGGGCGAAGTATCCCAGCACCCAAAGGCCTGGGGACGGGCAAAGTATCCACGCACCCAAAGACCTGGGGATGGCCAAAGTATCCCAGCACCCAAGAAACCTGGGGACGGGCAAAGTAACCCAGCACCCAAAGACCTGGGCACGGGCAAAGATCCCAGCACCCAAAGCCTGGGGACGGGCATAAAAAAAGTATCCCAGCAGCCACAAGACCTGCGAAGATCAGCACAAGACCTGGAGGCAAAGTATCCAAGACCCAAAGACCTGGGGACGGGCAAAGGTATCCCAGCACCCAGAAGACCTGGGCGACGCAAGATCCGACAAGACTGGGGGGCAAGTATCCCAGCACCCAAGACCTGGGGACGGGCAAAGTATCCCCAGGACTGGGGACGGCAAAGCCCCAGCTCCACCAAGACCTGGGACGGGCAAAGTATCCCAGCACCCAAAGACCGGGGGACGGGCAAAGTATCCCAGCACCCAAAGACCTGGGGACCGGGAAAGTATCCCAGCACCCAAAGACCTGGGGACTGGGCAAAGTATCCCAGCACCCAAAGACCCGGGGACGGGCAAAGTATCCCAGCACCCAAGAACCTGGGGACGGGCAAAGTAATCCAACACCCAAAGACTTGGGTCCGGGCTCAAGTATTCCCAAGCCCAGGGCCTTGCAGAGATTTTGTCAGTCCCGACAGAGGGACGGAAAGTCCAGCCCAAGACTGGGACCAAAGTACACACCAGAACCTGGGGGAAGGCAACGTACCAGCACCCAAGGAACCTGGGGACGAGTAACCGCACCCAACTGGAGAGTATCCCAGCCCCCAAAGACCTGGGGAGGCAAGACGCACCAAAGCCTGGGAGGAAGTATCCCAGCAAGACATGCGGGCCAAGTATCCCCACCCAAAGACCTGGGGACGGCCAAAGTATCCCCACAAAAGACCTTGACGGCAGATCCCAAAGACCTGGGATCCTTCCTCTCATTCAGACAAGAGCTTTTGCTCCTTTCAGGTTTGACCACTAAGTGAGTAATTGGGAGTGTGTGTGTGTGTGTGTGTGTGTGTGGGTTGTGATGCTTCTTTTATGAGGGAATAAAATTCCCTCTTTTGGTTGTATTGAAATCATTCCTGCTTCAAGGCAGGATTCATAGAGCCATCAAAATAGAGGAAATAGCTCTGCAAAAATGATTCCAAAGAGCTACAGATGCACAACTCTGTAGGCATGGACCCTTATGTGAACATTCAATGCACATTCACTCCTAAAGAACTATGCATTGTGTTAAAGGCTTGTGTTGATTTAAAAATTAAGCTTTTTTGTGTGAAATACCTGAAAATGACCAGTATTAACCTGCATGTGTGAAATTTAGGTGTAGTTCCAATCTAGAGATAAGTTAGTTTCAAAACAAGGTCAGAGTTAATAATTCAGATGATACCAAGTAAATGTGTTAGCAGTGAAAAAAAGACTTCTGTATACATTGAGATGATGTTGTGTATTTTAAATCACAAAATGTGATTGAGTTACATTGTCATGAAGTGAACCATGTGAAAATAACTTGATTCATTCTGCTTTGATGTTCAGTGATTAATCTCAAGAGCCTGGGTTGGACCACTCCACAGCTCTTTGGTCTCCCTCATGTTCAAGTGCTACATTTTTTAAAAAAATTTTTATTATTATTTATTTCTGTATGGTATGAATGTACTGTCTGATGCAAGTTGTGCACCATGTCTGCAATGCCGCGGAGGTTCAAGAGGGTGTCGGATTCCTGGCGACTGAGAAGTTCTTCCTGAATTGAGTTCAGATGGCTTCGGCCGCCATGTGGTGCTGCTGGGGATCGAAACCCGGTCCTCTGCAAACGGTCGGGCGTTCTAACTGCTAGCCATCCTCTGCCCCAACGTGCTACATTTTATAATGACTTCTCATATCAGTACATAGTACATCCATGACTCCAACATTGTGATTTACATATTTTTGCAGAAGTGAAATAGAAATATGGGCTATAGACTCAAAATTGGAAAAGCTAATCTAATCTTTCATTTGTTTTGATAAGGATCCTCCTGGGGAATTTTGTTGATAGAAACAGTTTTTTTGATGACTCCTTGTTCTAAGGTGGGCACACTGTGGTGACTTTGCTTTTCTTAGGCTTTCTTCACTTTATGTTCTTGGCTTAAAAGTCATTACTCAAGGTTCTAGTTAACATTTTCTCTGACACAATATTTTCAGGATTCGTACTTTGAGATTATGATCTCTTTTGGTCCCCTTGAATATCATACAGTTACCTAACAAGTGGATAGCAGTGTGTGTGCTGAATAGAGAATAAATCAGGAAGTTATTTTTCATATTTGAAAAAAATATGAAGTTGATGAAAATGTGATTTTCCTCTAAATTTTGTGACATTTTCATCTCATTTGTCATTCTTGAACTCATTCTTTGGCACAGGAATTTGTTTGTCCTTGAGGAAAGGTTTGTGTTTCTTAGGCCTTTTCTCCTTGTATTTAAAGCATATATAAGTGTATTACTGAGAAATAAGGAATATTCTGAGCATAGTCTGGCATGCTGTACCTTTTATACCTTTTATACCTTCAGCGTTGGGTTATTGTGAGGGGAAAGCTTACTTATTGATTAAATGTCAGCAAGATCCCCAAACCAGTCAAATTATTATAAATTTAGCAAAGAAAAACATGCTAAACAATCCCCTGTCCGAAAATCATTGTAGAAGTTTCTGTCCGAACCAAGTTTTGTGAGAACACAGGTCAAGGGAGTCTAGCTATCCTTTCAGTGTTCTAATGATAATGTTGTCAGAGGAACTTTGCTGATAGACACCGAGAGAAAACAAGGTTTAAACCCCACATTTTCCTTAAATATTCCACCGTGCTTTGCGATAATGCCTCCTTAAGACTGGTTATTTAACTCAGACTTAAAAGATAGAGTCTCGTTTTTGTTTTGATTAAGGGCTTCATATAATAATGCCACGACATACAGAAAGTTTTATTTTATATTTTTATTTAATATATATGAACATATAATAAAATATGAAAAGATAAAATAAATAAAAATCAGGGCATTTAGGGCTGGAGATGTGGATCAGTGGTACAGCACCTGCTAGCATGCTCTGAGCCCTGGGATCGATCCCAGCACTGGAGGAAGGGGAGCTTCTGTTTCAACAGTGCTTCAGCAAAACAACCTAAAGATGGAGATAAAAGTGAAGGAAACGTGGCTGCCAAATTATGATGGAACTTTAAATTTGGAACTTGTGCTCCAGGCGACCTTTTCATGAGCTCAGGTTCCTTTTCAATAAGGTTATGTGGGGGACACAGCCGTAGAAGGATTGCCCAGCGCTTCCCCGTCCTTAGCAAAGCTGGTGCCCCTCACAGGTTAAGTGTGTGCTGCTCAGAGACTGACTTCTTGGCCTCTTGCTGCATCTCCTTTGTTTGTTTGTGTGGTGCTTCATTGGCCTCAGTAAGAGCAACCATCTGCTCTTTGTCAAGCTGCAAAGACTTTAAACAGAAGAAAGAATGTGTGTAAGGTACAAAGCCACCCACTCAGGCCTTTGCCTTGATGAACACTTCATGAGATCAAAAGCATTTCTGGTCACTATGTCCAGGGCCTTCCTGAAGCTAATGTCCTGGTGTGGAAGACCAAGTTCAGGAAAGTCTAGGCTGTGATGCCCCATGAAAGGAACAAGCAAAGTGTTGCTGAGTGAATACCAAGACACACCGTCCTTGCAGGGCTGCCACCTGTCTATCTGGATGCTGGGTCTGGCCCTCTCGAGGACTTCTGGTATGTCATGTGCAAAGTGGAACCTTGGGTCTAGCCAGTGAACAGCATTCCTCCATGGCCTGTGCTTCAGCTCCTGCCTCCAGGTTCTTGCCCTGAGTTCCTGCCTTGGGCTCCCTAAGTGATGAACTGTGACCCAGAAGATGTGAGTTGAATAAACCCTTTCCTCCCCAAGTTGGTGTCAGTCAGAGTGTTCTGTCACAGCAATGGAAGACAAACTAGGACACTAACATAGCAAAAACTTGTTTCTTTTATGTCGATTCTGGGAACTGAACCCTGGAGGGGGGTGTTCTAGAACCCCAGGCAGGTGTTCTACCACCAAGTCTCACCCAAAACCCAATTAAAAAAATCTTGACATGCTGCCAGAGCTCTCATGCACTCTGCAGGGAGACACCAGTCCATGGTGTGTGATAAGAGACATCTAGATATGTTACATGAAACAGTCTGAAGGGGCATTGAAAACGGGCTCACCTGGCAGCGTGAAGAGGACTGTCTGGGGACATCATCATAGATGTAAGGCAGTCAGAGCACCCACCTAGGGACACTGCCTCAGAGATGGCAAGAGCTTGGTGAGGATTTATATGCTAAAATGACTTCCTTAGTGAGGTGGAGCTACAGGAAAACTGTCTAAAAAAACTAAATAAAGCATGCTAAGCACAAATCCTAGTGATAACTTGTGCATGGCAAACAATTTCTGCCTACAATCTGGAGGTTATTTTCAGATTTTGCTTCAGGAATCTTGAGAAAAACTAAGGCTGTTCTAGACATGTCTTCCATTCCCTCCTGTTGTCCTTTGTCACCTGCATCTGACTCAGTCACAGTTCTACAAATGGATGAAGTAAGCCAAAGCAGATAGAGGTCAGTATAGCCCAAAGCCCTGTTTGGACACTACTGTCTGAGACCCCTGAGCACACACGCACATTCCAACCAGACAGACGAGGCAGCAAGCACCTGGGCAGGCCAGTGGTTGAGGCAGCTGTTTCCCAGTTAGTCTGCTTGCATCAAGTCAGGAAACAGACTTCAGAGTTGGAGGGCAGCTTCCCCATGCAGCAGGTCCACTCCACTGTGCCCGACCTTTCTTTAAGTGAATCATCATAATGCAAGGGTACTCAGAGGCAGCTTTGTTAGCACAGTGAAATCTCAGCATGATGAACACTGCCCAGTGTCAGCTGGGGGCCCTTTCACCAAACTAATACAGAACTATGACACCCCCTAAATTAATGTCTCTAAGACTGCTAATCCTTCATCCTTACACAGCAGAATTTCCAGACAAAATAATTTCAACCCTAGTTCTACTTCCTGAACATCCTTCTTTACACCGCATCCTTTTTTTGGGGGGTCTTTTTGTGACAGGGTCTCCCAAGCTGGCCTGGAACTTGCTCTGTAGATTAGGCTGGCCTTGAAGTCACAAAGATCCCCCTGCCTCTGCCTCCCGAGTGCTAGGATTAAAGGTGTGTGCCACCATACCTGGCTATACCATATCTTTAAATAGATCATTCAATATCTGGCAGCACCCAGCTGTTAGCACACTGGCATTGCCCATATATAACAGGCCACGGCCTGTATGCTTACATATCACAACTCTGTGTGGCAACAGGCAGGGCCTAATGTGAGCTATCTGCCCTATTCTGCACACCATCTTACACCATTCCTGGCCTGCCTGTGTTGACAGAGCACAGCAAAGCCAAGTTTACTGCAGCTTCTCCTCAAACTGAGAACCACATTGTCAGCAGCAAAAACTGGTGTTTTTTTTTTGGCAGATACATTTAATAGGCCCCAAAGAAAACTCAGTTTCCCAGTTCTGGTTCTTCCATGACCAGAGGCTAAGGCAGGAAAGAGCACAACAGGAACTACTGCGGTTCTTGTTCTAGAACACTCCTCCAGTGGTCATTCACATTCACAACAGAATGCATCCCAGAGAAGAATCGATCTGCGGACTTTCATAAAAGAACGGCTAAGACGGTGCTACCTGGGTGGACTTGACAGCACTTTCTTGTCTGAGTTGCTCCACGAGTTCTGATGTCACCTCAGTCTCTTCCTCTAAATGTCTCGCTTGTCTATTAAGTTCTTCCTTGTCTCTCTCTGCCACCTGCAGTGCCACCTCCAAAACTGACTTCTCATTTTGCAGGAAATGAATTGTATCCCTGGAGATGGCCTCTCCCTGCAGCTCCTCCAGCCTTGCTTGTAATTCATCATAGCATGTGTGCAGCTCATCAAGGGACTGCCCCGTGGCCTGCAGAACCTCCTGGGCTGAGGTGAGCTGTTCCATCTCATGACTAAAACAACAAAACAATAAACACCCATTATACCCACGTACAGATACACAAAAAATACACAGACACACACAGACACACACAGACACACACACACACACACACACACACACGGATGCAGGTTTAGAAGGAGGATGGTGATTCTTTCACCTGTGTTGTCCTGATGGATGCAGGAACCTCTGTTTTATTTTTGTCAACTTTATGTGATTAGCACTCCCATTTCATTCATGTTCCTGTGTCCCAGTAAACCTACACCCCCTTCTGTGACACGTGGTACCATTTTATTGAGTCCTATGCTCTGTCCATGACTTTGGGTGGGTAGACCCTGAATCTGATTGCTGTCTATAACTATCCTTCCACCAACACTCTCACTGGTCACCACATTTTGGGTAGTACAGATAATTCTGTTCCTCTGACTTGCCCCTAAAGTACTTAACAACTTAGGAAAAGAGAGATGACCCCTGCTGCTATGTTTAATAGGAATTAAAGATGAAGAGAAGCCCTAACAAGCCCACCATGGCCAGCCCTTGTGCAAGCACCAGGCACTCACTGGAGCTCATCTGCCTCAGCCTGCAGGGTCTGTACCAGGTGCTCCTTGGCCTGCAGTTCCTTCTTCAGCTCACTTAGTTCCAAAGTGACTGCCTGAAAGTGGAGGCAGTTGTCGGCAGCTTCTGCCCTGGCAGCAGACACCTAGAAGACATTACCGACATATGGGGTGTACCATGAAATGGCACAGCTTGACTGAACACCAAGTACGACGACTGAAGCCCTCCCAACCCCATGTGGGACTTGTCTGCTTCTGTGTATTTTTCTCTCAAAACCAAGTTCCAAATGATGATGAAGGTGCTCTCTGCTCAGCACATGGTGGGCTCGTGATATGCGGCGACCATACTCTGCTGAAGGAATCACCTTACTCACGATTTTCTTAGTTTCAATTGTTTTATATTCCTCAAGTATACTCATTTATTCCTAATTAAGTTTATTCATAGTTCTTGTATTTCTAGTGAACTGTAATAAAGATGTAATTTTATTTGTGATATAAATGGCCTCCTTTCTGGATATCCACTGCTTTTCAGAGTCAACAATAGATTCTCTCAATATTTCCAAAAACAGAAGCAAATTCTTGAGAGCGTAACAAAAACATCCATTTTCTTTTCTAATAATTAAGATATATCAGTTAAAGAAACAACTGGAAGCTGGCACGTGGCTCAGTGCAGAGTGCTTGTGTAGCACCTGAGAGGCCGAGGGTTCAACCCTCAGTGCTGCAAGGAAGGAAGGATCGCAAGAGAGAGTCATCATTAGATAGTGACTCAAGGTGCTGTATGCATCATTTTATTCTGCCTTTAAACATTATTTTAATATGTCTCAAAATTGTGTGACAGATTTTTTTGTTATTTTCATTTTTATTTATTGTCTTAGTCTTTTGAGACAGGCTGTCCCTGCAGCCCCAACTGTCCTGGAACTCACTATGTAGAACAGGCTGGCCTCGAACTCACAGAGATCTACCTTACCTCTGCCTCCTGATTGCTGGGACTAAAGGCATGCGCCACCATAACAGCTTATTTTTTATTTTTTTAGTTTTTATTTTTATTAAAATTTTTTTTTATTTTTGTATGTGTATGAGTGTACTGTCTGCATGTAGGTTTGTGCACCCATGTTGTGCAATGCCATGGAGGTCAGAAGAGGGTCTTGGATTCCCCTGGAACTGGAGTTCTCCTGGAACTGGAGTTACGGATGGTTCTTAGCCACCATGTGGGTCCTGGGGATCGAACTCGGGTCCTCTGCAAGAGCAGTCGGCGTTCTTAACCACTAGGCTATCTCTCCAGCCGCAATTTTTTATTTTTTAAAAAGTCTGCTTTTGAAACCAGTAATACTGCCATGCAGAGGAAACAAAATCGTTCCTCAAATATTCTTGGGGCTAAAATAAAAATATTGTACTATCAGGCAGTATTGTTAATATCAGGACTAGAAGCACTCATCAGGAAAAAAAACTAAGCATCATTCACAACTGTTTTTAGGAAAAAGATATCAAAGTCATATACATATCATCTTCCCAGGTTTTTAGTTATTAACAATTCCCTATTTATGACTTCTTTTAAGGTAGGATTAAAACCAAATGATACTTAAGCAGAGAGCAAACAATAGTTTTGAGGGATAGAAGGTCGGTTGCCTACATCAGCAAAGAACCCTGTATGAGCTCCAATCCCCAACGTGAAGACTAGACATATACTCAGATAAGGAAATGTGGGCCCTGAAGGAGCTAGTGATTATTCATACTAAAAAAAGATGGTTACCAAATGTTAAAATTATTCTTATTTAAAAAGTTTTTGACTGGGCTGGGCCACTGTAGGGATTCTGCTTGGCAGAAACACTTAGGAAGTCAGCTGGTGACCCCCAGCCCTCAGGCTGGACCCCTGCTGATCTCCTGCTTGCCTTTGTTTTTTTTTTTTTTTTTGGTCTTTTCGAGACAGGGTCTCCCTGTAGTCTCAGCTGTCCTGGAACTCACTCTGTAGACCAGGCTGGCCTTGAACTCACAAAGATCCGCCTGCCTCTGAAACCTGCCAGGTGCCAACTGTCTTTGATGCTTTGGGCAAAGCATTGTCACATTCCTGTAGTGATCTGGAGTATATGGTGTGAAATCCTGTATGCCCCAACCCCCAGTCCTGTATGCCTCAACCCCCACAAGGACCAGTATAAATACCCCGGATTACAGTAATAAAACTGAGTTATTCCCTGGTGGAATTCCTCTTGGTCTTGTCTTTGAGCCCGTCCCTTCCTTATTCTTTCTCTCTCTCTCTCTCTCTTTCACCAGGCTTTGCTTCCAATCTCCCTCCCCCTCTCTACCAGGGCCAAGACCTGGGTTAACCATCTGACAGGAACAATCCAGGGGCTTGCAGTCCTGGGAGCTACAGGCCATGGTCCAGAGAGGAAGAGCATCTCAGCAGGCTGGACGCAAGCTGTCAACTGGTGACACAACGTGGGGGGAAAGGTAAGGTTTATGGTCTTCGGGTTGTAATTCACAACCCCTCACCTCTCTCAAGTGAGGCAGGTTTTTTGGGGCAGTGCCTGTGTTGGACTAAGCCGGTAGGCTCAGGCTTTCAGGTCCACTGTCTCTCCCAAGTGAGACAAATTTTTGGAGGATTCAGAGAAGGAAAGTTGAGCCACCCCTGGCAGGAAAAGTGGTCCAGGGTTGCGGCCAGTGTTGGCATGTCCTCATGAGTTTCCCGTGGAGGATAAGCTGTCAAACTTGTGTTTACTTTTTTTATCTAACCTTTAACTTCGCTTCCCACAGGCATGAGGGAATCATTAACCTAATTGCATTCCTGCCTGCTGAATCAGTCAGCTGCAAAAAACTTTCTGCTTTTAAGCTCTTCCTATTTACTACCATTTCTGTCCCTTCCATTCTAAGTTCATCACACACATGCAGACAAATGTGCACCGGCAAGAATCTGAGACCAAGGAAACTGCACATGCACCAGCCTGCTAATTCTAGCTCAGAAAAGGCATGGACAATATTGCTCAGGTCTGCAGGATGGAGCTGTCACTCCCCAAGTCTGGAGCAGGGGACTGGGAATTTCAAGAAGGCTGCAGGGTGTGGGGTGGGCCTCAGGAAAGAGGAACCTGACTGAGCCTGTGCATGCAGCCTGCCCCTGGGCTGGATCCATGGGACTATTTCTGCATGGCTGTGGGTAATATAACAAAATAAAACTCCAAGGTGAGTCACCACCTGCCTTTCAGTGCAAAAACTAAAAATACATGGCTAAGGGTTTGAAAAGACAAACGTAGGACTGGGAATGTAGAAAACATTAAATACTACAGGACCATGTGGCGTGTGTGCTCCAGGAGACTAGAGAATTCTTTGAGCCTGTTTCAGCCATGTTAACTTCCTTTTTTATTAACATTCCAAGCCAGAGAACACTACAGGTCCCAGTATGCTTTGAGCCTGTTGCTGCCATGTTAACTCCCTTTTGTTCCAAGGATTTAATTAAATCTGTTCTTTCTCAAATAGGTGTTCTAAAATTACACAGAGACCATGTAGCTTCAAACCTTATTGTACCTTTTCTTATGGTGCTTATTAAAAATTGTTTTAATTGTACTGTTCCTTGCATATCAATTTTTATCTTGAGATAATATTTTTATAATATGGCTATTAAAAATCTATTAAGATAAATTCTATCTCAATCATGCTTATTAAGATATTAAATTTCTAAATCTAATACATGGGTACCCCAAAACATCTTTAAATACAAATGTGCACAATTAATTAATTAAAAATTCCTAGGCAATACTGGAGTCTTTTAAATGAGGTTTCACCTTTGAAAATTCACAGGTTTCCAGACCACATGGCTTGTAATCCACTGCTGAGCTGAAATAACAAGTTATCCTACATCATGTTTGTCTTTAACTGCCTTTTAAAATCAACCTAAAATAACACCATTTTTCAATTTCAGCATCCTAAAAGCAAAACAGGCAGATTTGTATGGAGATTTTCAGGCCAGCCAGGTCTGACAAAAGTCTTTAACATTTTATTAAAAACTCAGTTAAAAATACTCTTAACATTTTATCAAAAACTCAGTTAAAATACTCTAAAGTATTGGTTTAAAAATTAACTTGTTATGGGGCTGGAGAGATGGCCTAGCAGTTAAGAGCACTGACTGCTTTTGCAAAGGACCTGGGTTTGACCCCCAGCACCCACATGCCAGCTGATAACCATCTTTAACTCCAGTTCCAGGGGAATCCGACATCCTCTTCTGACCTCCATGGCATTGCATGACCTACATGCAGACAGTACATTCATACACATAAAAAAATAAATAAAAGGGCTGGAGAGATGGCCTAGCGGTTAAGAGCGTCGACCGCTCTTACAGAGGACCCGGGTTCGATCCCCAGCACCCACATGGCAGCCGAGAACCGTCTGAAACTCCAATTCCAGGAGAACTCCAGTTCCAGGAGAATCTGACACCCTCTTCTGACTTCCGCGGCATTGCATGACATGGGTGCACAAACTTGCATGCAGACAGTACATTCATACACATACAGAAAGAAATAAAATTAATTTAAAAAAATTAAAATAAATAAAATAAAAAATTAACTTATAATTTTACTGGTTACATAAAAAATTAACTTGTTATAATTTTACTGTGTACATAAATTTAGTGCTTAAATCCATTAAAGGCTAATTCTTATTAAATTAAGACTAAGATTAACCTTTTTTTTCTCCCTAACTCAGGTCTGTTAGTAATTTAAACAACTAATAAATTAATTAATTTATTAAGGGTAAGTATAAATTTACACATGTGATAATTCAAAATTTTATTGGGTATATACTGTCATCTACTAGTTACAACCCATTAACATCCAAAAAGGATCTGTAAAATCCACTCTATAAAATTTATAACTTAATGTATCAAGGGGTTGTAATAAACAAAAGCTAAAATTATATACATAAACTTTATTTCTTCAGGATCAAATCTTAATCTGGTAACTTAAAATCACAATGTATCAAGGTTTATCTAACTTATGTTCACTTTTATCCAAAATTTATTCACATATTATATAATGAGAAAACTAAATTACTTATTTTATTTAAAAATTGGTCAAATACTATCAACATAAAAGATGGGTCACACTTAAATTTATTGGAAATACAAGTTGTTATTACTTTACTCCTAATTCATACTAGATTTCCAGGTGACAGCCTTAACATTGATGTATACCAGTATTCCCAATGTCCTTCTGTGATGTCATATGTCACATCCCCTTTTTTATCTATAAAATAGCATAACAGGGCTGGAGAGATGGCTCAGGGGTTAAGAGCACTGACTGCTCTTGAAGAGGACCTGCGTTTGATTCCCAGCACCCACATGGCAGCTAAGAATCGTCTTTAACTCCAGTTCCAGGAGAATCTGACGCCCTCTTCTGACGTCCGTGGCATTGCATGACACAGGTGCACCAACGTACGTGCAGACAGTACACTCATACACATAAAAAATAAATAAAAAAAGATAGCTTAGCTTTCAAAGACTGCATTTTACCTCTTAATCAACAATGGACCTCAAAACACCAGTTCCTATATGGGTATGTGGTACTATTGTTTTCAAAAAAGGTAAATTCTAAAATAAAAAGTAAAAATTAACATAATGCCCTAATACAGCCTAACTTCTTCCTTACATTAAGAGACATAAGATTTCTTAGAGGGATATTCTATTTCTCCAAAAACATCTATGAAAAAATGTATCAAAGCCAGGTACTGTATTGGCTGGGGCCTCTCCCACCAGCCAACTGTATCAGTAAAAAATATTACAGCTGTCTTTTATCAAGCCAAAAATCAGGCTCTATAAATCTATCAAGGCTAAAAGGGCATGGGTAAAACCCCAAGTACTAAAACTGATACATTATTTTGTTTTTCAAACTTAATGTTAAAGGGCTAAAATATTTTATTTTTAAAAGGACTTTAATTAGCCTTCACTTGTTTATCGACCAAAATGATAAATGAGGTGTTTTCTAAAATATCCATAGTAACATAAAAAATAATGGTGTTTCTAACCATCTGTGCCATGCCAACAGCACAACCTAGCATAATAAATAGTGTTTCCTTAAGTGCATATATTTTACTATTCATATTCCATCAGTAAAATTGCAGAAAATACCCCCTGGAAGGCCTAAACTCCTGCTCAGCCTGAGGCCACCCGGTGGGCCCCGCCTCACTCCATCTCCAGGCCCATAGCCCTCTGCTCTCCTTTAAAAGACTTGGAGCCAAGCTGCCAACATGCTGCTGGGGAAAAAGCTGGGACAGACTACAAGGCCCTAGGTGCTAACCTCAACAAAAGAATGGATTGCTCTGCTTCTCATCCACCTCCCCCCTTCCTCTCCAAAGCCTAGGAGCTGCTCCCCAAACAAAAAACCTGCCAGAGGCCAAAAGAATAGTTGTGGACTCTCGTAGACTGGACTTTATTCCATCAATATAGTTCCATATACAGGTCTTTCCAGCCAAACTTAAGACTTTGGGAATACAACTAAAATCACCATCTATATTAAAGGGGAATCAAATAATACCTGTAAATACTTGGTAAAAGGAAAAATGTTGCTTTTAGGAGAAAAATGTTACTTCCATATCTATGTCCTGGTGGGAGGAAAACCAAAAATCTCTATATCTTGGGGGGAGAAAAACTTGCTTTTAAAAAGAAAATGTCACTTACATGTCTATGTCTTGGAGGGAGGAAAAGTATTGCTTTTAGAAAGAAAAAATGTCACATATCTATGCTTTAGGGGGAGGAAAAATGTTTTCTTTATATACAGGTTGCTGACAAAGCCCTGTTGCCTGCCCCCAGCTGACTCCTAAGCCACCTAAATAATCCCCTTTGCTAGGACCAAAAGGAGGTAGGCTTCCTGGTTTGTCAAAAGCCAAATTGGGGTTATGGTCCAGAGTGTCGTAGTCCAATACCAAGCCATCCCTGAGAATTCTTTGGAGGAACATGACAACACTGCCCCATTTAATAAAAATGAAGGGGGAGCAGCTGTAAGGCTGAGACTTTTGTCTGGCTAGAAGTGAGACCTGCAGTCACTGTCCCAACAACTCCTTTACTCCCTTGGGACCACCCTTGGAACTGGGATATGTGATGTTCTTGTTTGCCTTGGATGAAGCCCCATATCCTGAGGGCTCCCTTTTGATGTATGGAGCATATGCCACACCTCCAATTTACTATACACACACCCAGGAGTTCTTCTCCCCCCCCATCCCCCATAGGAGCTGAGTTGGAGATATATATATATATATATATATTCCAGAAGCCTGATTATCTGAGTTCAATCCCTGGGACCCATGTAAAGGTAGAAGGGGAGAATTGGCTTTACAAAGTTGTCCTCTGACCTCTCACGTGTATCATGGGCCATACATCTTACACACACACACACACACACACACACACACACATGCACACACACACAGTAATAAATTTTTTTTTACAGATGGGCATGGTAATTAACACCTATAATCCTAGCACTCAGTAGGCAGAGGTATACTAGTCTCTGTGAGTTCAAGGCCAGCCTGGTTTATATAACGAGTTTAAAGCCAGCTGGGTCTACAGGGAGACCTTGTCTCAAAAAGAGCAAAAAAATGTTTTAAAGCTAAAAGAATTTTATTGTTGGGTATGGTAGCAGACACCTGTAATCCCAGCACTTTGGAGGTGGACAATGAAGACTTTAAGATTGGGTTTAAAGAGGTGGCTCAGTGGTTAAGAGCAGTTACTACTCTTCCAGAGAGAGCCTAGGTTTGGTTCCTAGCACTCACATGGCAGCTCACACCCATCCTTAACTACAGATCCTGGGGGATCCTATGCCTTCTTCTGGCTTCCTTGGGTATCAGGCGTACACATGGTACACTTGCATAATATTGGCAAAACACTCAGATTCAAAAAGAGAATAAATAAGATCCTAAAAAAGAAAGAGTTCAAGTATACCCTGTGCTACAAGAGAGCCTGTCTCAAAAACAAAACAAAACAAAATAAAACAAAAAAAAAACCCAGAATGAAAATTAAACCTGTGTGTACATAAATAACAGATGTAGACATTTATATGGCAGTGGCCTGGAGCATGAAGCTCACATTCTAAGATAGGAGAAGGTATATAGAATGGGTTCTGGGGCCGGAGAGATAGCCTAGTGGTTAAGAGCACTGACTGCTCTTGCAGAAGACCCGGGTTCAATCCCCAGCACCCACATGGTGGTTAAGAACTGTCTGTAACTCCAATTCCAGGAGAACTCCAGTTCCAGGGAATCTGAGACCCTTCCTCTTCTGACTTCCAAGGCATTGCATGACACGTGCACAAACCTACATGCAGACAGTACATCTGGTACACAGACAAAAATAAATAAAATTAAAAAAAAAAAAGAATGGGTTCTGAGATGGAGTGTACAGTGGTCAACAAAGGCTTCTACTTCAACGCTTTACCTGATGAATCAGCAAAAATTAGAACATGGGCCAGATGTGATGGCGCTCGCCTTTAATCCCAGCACTGGGGAGGTAGAGACAGGCAGATCTCTATGAGTTCAAGGCCAGCCTGGTCTACATAGTTCCAGGACAGCTGGGATTAAAGAGAGACCCTGTTTCAAAGACTAAAAAAAAAATTGGAATGTGGAAAGAAAGGAGCCAGCAACACAGACAGCTCTCTATACAGAAAAGGCTGTAGACAAGTCATCTTTCTTTTCTGTTTTGAGACAAGACAAGGTTAAGCTAGCCTCAAACTCACTACATATAGCCCAGGCTGGCTTTAAGTTCAGGACCCTCCTGCCTCAGCCTCCTGAGTTCTGCGATTACAGCAGTGTGCCACCATGCCCAGCTGGTCTGCTTCTTAACACAAATGGGAAGTGTGCCCTTTAAACAGTACAGAGGCAATCTTTTCCCAGAAAAACTAATGTGCGTATTCATGGGTGGCTCAGTCTGCTCCTCCCAAGCCCCATATTGCTATACTGTCATATAATCTGATGCCATGTCCTACAGAAAAATAATGTTGGGTTCTCTGCAATCTCTGTCATGACCCAGTCCCCCAAAAACTCAGATGAGAAGGGCACCCACATAGTTTGTAGGCACTGAAATGCCTCTCAGAAGGCCCTACCCTTTGAAGCTGGCCACATACCTGCTCCTTAAGGCTGTTTACTTCCATCTTTTTTTCCTCTAATGAGGCTTGTAAAGCCTGGAAAATTTGCCTTGCCTGGTGATCCTCCTCTTCTTTGTGCTGTAAAGTTTCCTGGACCTAGGTTGTATTGTGAAAGGATAAATAAGAAGAGACGTCAGTTCTACACACTGTGGGGTCACCTACAGCTCGCATCCATTGGAGCCCAGTATGGTGGTGCACATCATAATGCCATCAAAGGAAAGGAAACAAGCTAGGGAAAATAGGAAACCCATCTGGGCTGGGGGAGTTAGCTCAGTTGGTAGAGTGATTGCCTAACATGGATTCAACCCCCAGCATGGCAATAAAAAAATAGAAAAATAAAAAACCCTCATAGTGCATGTCTATAATCTCAGGATGCAGAGACAGCTAAATCAAAAGTTTAAGGTCATACTGGCTACATACTGAGATCATGGCCAGTCAGGAATATATGACTGGTCTCCAAAATTAATTAACTAAATAAGTACAAAAATCTGAGCTCAGAGTTTTGTGGTCATGTGGCCACATTAACAACCGAACCTTCCGGGCATGGTGGTGCACACCTTTAATCCTAGCACTTGGGAGGCAGAGGCAGGTGGATCTTTGTGAGTTCAAGGCCAGCCTGGTCTACAGAGTGAATTCCAGGACAGCTGGGGCTCCAGGGAGACCCTGTCTCAAAAAGACCAAAAAAAAAAAAAAAAAACAACTGATCCCAAGTGTAGTGGTGCACCCCTTTAATCCCTGCACTCAGATTTCTGTGAGTTCCAGGCCAGCCTGACTTACATAGTTTCAGACTAGCCTGACCTACATAGTGAGTTCCAGGCCAGCTAGTAATATAGGGAGACCCTGTCTCAAAAAGACTAAAATAAATATAACTGAGGGGGTTGGAGAGATGGCTCAGTGCTGCAGAGGATGTGAGTTTAGTTCCCAATACCCACATGGCAACTAACAACCATCCATATCTCCATTTCCAGGAGACCGAAAGCCCTCTTACAGGCATTGCACCACAGGAGAGGACTTTCATACATAAAGGCAAAACACTCATACACATGACATTTTTAAAAATCTGAATAAAAGGGCCGGGCGTGGTGGTGCACACATTTAATCCTAGCACTTGGGAGGCAGAGGCAGGCGGATCTTTGTGAGTTCGAGGCCAGCCTGGTCTACAGAGTGAGTTCCAGGACAGCTGGGACTACAGGGAGACCCTGTCTCAAAAAGACCAAAAAAAAAAATCTGAATAAAAATAAAATAAGAGTGCTTGCTTCAGTGGCCCATATACTCAAATTGGAATGATACAGAGATTAGCATGGCCCCTGCTCAAAGATGACATGCAAATTTATAAAGCATTCCATAATTTTTTGGTATTTTTTGAGTCAGTGTCTCCCTTTAGTCCCAGCTGGCTTGGAGCTCACTCTGTAGACCAGGCTGGCCTTGAACTCACAGAGATCTGCCTGCCTCTGCCTCCCAAGTGCTAGGATTAAAGGCGTGTGCCACCACGCCCAGCCAGCATTCCATATTTTTATGGAGCAAAACAAGACAGCAGCTACTGGGTACTGCCAGAAAAAAATGAGCATAGCTGGAGTCCCTTACTGGTGAGTGCGAGGAGCTAGAAAAGAATGAAGCTTTCAAAGAGAACGCAGATTCTCTGGCCAAAGAAATCCAGTATCTGAAAGATTTTATAGAAGATGTAAGCAAGGCAAGGGAGAAGAAAAGAATTCCCTAGTAGGGTGGTCAGAAGTGCTTTGTGCTTGTAGTAGGAGTCTTGTGCTGAAGCTGTGTTTACTGTAGTGAAAACACTAAATAAACAAATATATAAATAAATAAAAGAACACAACTGAGAACCTAAAGAAAGATACATGCTGGGTGTGGTGGCACGCCTTTAATCCTAGCACTTGGGAGGCAGAGGCAGGCAGATCTTTGTGAGTTCAAGGCCAGCCTGGTCTACAGAGCAAGTTCCAGGACAGCTGGGGCTACAGGGAGACCCTGTCTTGAAAAGAGCCCCCCAAAAAAAAAGAAAGATATGCATAAATCATGGGCTACAAACCCAGGCAAGGCAGCCCAACAAGAACAGAAATGGTGATAATTAGGGGAAAATGTAAGCTAACTACATTTAAACACTCTCCCCCAAACTACATCTTTTTTGGCTTGGATGTGGCATGGCCCTTACAGTGCCATTCCTAAGCCTTCAGAGCTGCCTCCCAAGCACTGAAGAACCTGAGAAGCTAAGACACGGTCTACCACAAGACAGCAGGTGGGGTCCTCATCCCAGTTTGAGGACTTAAGGCAAGTGTCTGCAGCACAGGTTGCTACCTACAACTAGAGGACTATCTGACCTACCCCGGCAGGAGCCCACCATGTAAAGCTGAATAATGAACCTGGCACAATGACCCCACATGTAAACACAGAGCCCCGCTCTATACTATATAGCAAGTGGATCCAGGTTTGAGCAGCAATGGTCAGGTTTCTCTGAGCTCTGCTTCCTCTCAAGGGGGTGTGGTGTTACCCTCAAAGTGGCAATGACTCAATGCGGTGAGACACTGACAGTGCATACAGATCACATAACTCCCCTACTGCTCCCAGGCAGTAGGGGAGTTGTGCCTCTTCGCCATTACGGTCTTCAGGAGGCTGTTGTTCTCCTGCAAAGCTTCATTGGAGTGTTCAAGGTCACTAAGCTTCTCTCGCTCATGTTCTAACTCCATAGACAATTTCTCATTTGATTCCTCAAGGCATTTTATCCTCCTTCTGAAGCCTCTGGGTTCTTGAAGCTGAAATACACTAGTACATGTCAAATTTCCTGCTCTGGGCAGGCATGGTGACACATGCCTGTAGTCCTGACACGTAGGAAACAGAAAGATCAGTTCGAAGCCAACATGAGCTACAGGATATCTTGTCTCAAAAACTTAAAAAAAAGTCCTGTTCTGCTAGACATAATTAGCATACTCAACTGAATCAGGTAAGCAATTTAAAAAGAAACAGCTAATACTAAAGGACAGCACAAACTGCCTTGTGAGTTGAGAGGCTGCAGCAGCCACAGCGGGATGCTGCTCTCCTGTGTTCCAGGAGAAGCTGGTCCAGGAACTGCTCATGGCCCTGGCCGAACCACTCAGAAGTAGGCAGGGAGCCAGGCTGACTCAGCAGCACCTATTTTAGGACAGGATACAGATGGCTAAATGAAGCACACAGCTGTACATTCCCCAAGGATCCTGCTGAACCAGCAAGGGGGGCAGCAGGGTCGGCTAGAGGTTGGTGCCACGAGCCCATAGTGACAGTGCTAGCACTGCCTGAAGCTGAGCCAACAACCCCCCTGTGAGTTTCCAGATCTTTGAGGGCTCAGGGTTGGGTTTCTTATCTGTAATCAAAGCATTCTAACATGGAAAAGGGCAGGGATATCTAACTTTGGACATTGAAATACAACACTATCATGTTTGGATATTAATACTGAATGTGTTTGGATGGATTCATAGCTATGCTGGGCTGCAGGTGGCACATGGGCCACAGGGTGGATACACCTGGATTAGTGTGAGTCCCAGTGGCCATTTTGTAACTATGAAAGTGTTAACTGATGTTTTCCTTGCTAGAGTCCTGGCAAAAGTCTGTTAAGCTACAATCTGAGCATGACTAAGTATTAAGCAGCAATGCTGAGCAGAGAGCAACCCTGTGCCTGGCAATGCACGTGTTACCTCATCTTCCAGCTCCAACACCTTCTTCTTGGCCTCTTCTAGCTCCCGGGTAGTAGTTGCCATCACCAGCTGGAGTTTCTTCTCCAGCAGCATCCTGCTCTGGCCAGCATTCTCTAAGTCCATCTCCAGAGCCCTAATCTTTTCCTGAGAGCCAAGATGGGAGGCATGTTTAGGAGAGGGGCTTGCTCCCTGATTTAGTCACTTTTTTGTTGCTGTGATAAAACACCATGACCAAGGAACTTATAAAAGGAAGAGTTTATTTGAGCTTATGATTGACAGTTCCAGGGAATTAGAGTTCATTGTGGTGGGAGGCATGGCGGCTGGAGCTGGAGCAGCAAACCGAGGGTCACATCTCACAAAGAGCACAGGAAGCAGAGAGAGAGAGCAACTGTAGACCACGAGGCTTGTTAAACTCACTAAGCCTGGCCCCAATAACGTACTTTCTCTAGCACAGCCACACCTTCTAAGACCTCCAAAAACAGTGCCACCAACTGGAGACAAATGTCTGAATACTTACAGCCTATGGGGGACACTCATTCAAACCACCACACTCCCCCAACGCTCACAGCTTCTCAGGGTATGATGCTGTGTAGGCTCCTGCCTGACCACATTCTGTTTTTTTGTTTAAGGTCTTTATTGCATTAATTAATTAATTTATTTATTTATTATTAATTTATTATTTATTTTGTGCACACTTGTGCTATGACATGTGAGTGGAGCTCAGAGGACAACTTATGGGAGTCCATTCTCTTCTCCCGCCATCAGGGTATAGGAATTGAATTCAGGTCATTAAGCCTGCTAGCTCGGCCCGTTTTACCCAGAGTCATCTTCCATTCAGTATCTTGGCCCAAAATGCACCATTGCCCCCCACCCCCCAGTAATTTCTGGAAATTTTTTACACTCTAAGAAATACTGCCTCCTCTCCCTTCCACTCTTACTGCATATCCCATTACATTGCCAGTGTGCATACCTCCACCTGTGGGACCTAGAGCTATGCTGAGAACATGAGAGAGCAGAAGTGAGTCTGCCTCTACTCTTCAGCCAGCAGCCAGATCTCTACAGGACAAGGAAGCTTCTCCAAGGACACATAAAGACACTATACATAAGTCACTGAAGGTCTACTGATAGACCAAGTGGTTCACTAAAGAAATGTATATGGGGCTAAAAAAAATAAATAGGGGGAGCTCTCATATATCTCAGTGATTTTTAAGAATTGTAGAACCCTACCAATTTGACCGAGGGACCTGGGGGACAACTTTGTTCTTTGCCCTCAGAGGTCACCCAAGTCTTAGAGGATTATACGTGGGGGCATGTGGGAAAACTTGGTTAAGTTGGGTAGTATTCTAAACCAATGGGACCTCCCTGGCCACACCCATGGGGTGGGGTGTAGTGATGAAAAGGTTTAGGATTTGGCCCTGAAATTTGAGTTATGCTCGATATATAACCAGACATTTTGCAATAAAATCTTTCTCTGCCTTTGGACCTCAACATGCCTCCATGTGGCTTGCTTTCCTGCACGTGTTTTCCACATGGATCGTCCTGGGATTAGATGGGCCCCACAAATCTTTGTGGGAACCCCACGATTGGTGCCCATAGGTGGGGCAGGACACCTTAACAAATTAGGTATGCGTACCCCCAAATCTTGCCTCTTTCTTCTCTTTCTCCTCTCTCTCCTAATATCTATTGTGATGGAGCTTTCTCTCCTGCTGGTTTCAGTGGATGAGACAGTGATCTGAGAACATGTGGCTTTGTACACGTGGAGGAGAGCAGCATGGCTCTGATTTGGCTCAGAGGGAGCACCCAATGCATTCCAGGCATATGTCTCCTGGCTTGGTCACTCCTGCAGGCTATAAAGGCCAGTGACTTCAAGGCTGAATTTAATATCAAGGCTCAGTAGCCATGCTTGGCCTTGAAACCATTTTTCATAATTCTACAGGTCTGAAAAACTTTCTGGTTTTAATTTCTCCTCCCCAAAGAAAGACTTCATCTCCTACTGTGAAGAACCTGCTCCAACCTTAACTTGTTCATATGTAAATTTTCTCGGGTAGCTCTCCAAGACCTGAGCCTACTTCTTTCTGATGCAAATTAAGGCCTTTCATGGAACCACCCTACCAAGAGCAATTTTTTTCCAGATAATTTTAAACCTTGGCCACTTGATACCTTTTTCTTAAATTTTGCCTTTTATTGCTCTCTTCTCTTCTTGTGGGTTTTTTTCTAAATCTAACTCTTCCTACCTAAACCTTCCAGCTATTTGTGGACTCAAAATTGGGATTCAGCTAGCTGTATCACTTAAGTAATTCAAATCCATTTTAGCATGCTTAACTTAAAATGTCATATTTTTACTTAACCCCCACGTACCCTAGATATCTTTTGAGTAAATATATGTGTACAATTAAAATTAATTGGTTCATTCAATTTTATCTTGATCTTTTTTAAATGTTTTCAACTCAAAGATTTTTTCTCAAAAAAAAAAAAAAGTTTTTTTCTCACAGAATTCTTGATCACACATGGTTTGAGCTCTGGCGCCATCAGCCTGCCTGCTGTGCATGCATACCAGCTTTCAGACTGAGCATGTGCTATCTAAATCATGCCCTTTAAATTTTGATTTTAGGTAACATTCTTTTGATTTCAGCATTTTGGAAACAAAATAGATGGATTTCTAGGAGAGTTTACAGGCCCTGGAGTTCTAACAAACTTGCTCTGATAAATTATCTTTTTTTAAGGACCATTAGTAAAGACATGAATTGATATTTTGGTTTAATTTAAATGAGAAATTTTTGAATAAAATTGTTTTATGTTTCTTTAAGCCCATCTTCAAGCTGTATGTATAAGTGAATGCAAGTTACTGCTTTTCATTCATTATAACCCTACAGGTTTAAATCTAATTAGCAGCTGACTATAAACAATGATAGATTCAATTCATAAAGAATGTTTGTTTTCTGCATCGAAGGACTGACTGAAACAGTGAACTTCTGCTCAAAACAGTCAACTTCCACATGGAGAATATTGAGAAAGACTGAGAAAGAGATGAAAAGCATGTTTGGCAGAATGCATGAGCTCTGGTGGGGTGGAGGAATGGGGGGGGACACAGGTCTATATTTGATAAAAAAAATTAAAAAATATATAAAGCTCAAAAAAAAAATGTTTGTTTAATACCCCTTAGTGTTAACAATTTTTAATTGGTTTATAGTATGCATATTATTCAGTTTAATGATAAATTGCTGTTGGTTATTGTTAGTAATTGTTTTTAATAGTTATAGTTATTGTTATTAAAATAATTAATAATAATTGATAAAATTCAGTCTAATGATAAATTGTTCATTGTTGTTGACTAGTATTATTGACTATTATTCATAATAATTAATGATTGTTGTGACTAATAATGGTTAATAATAATTATTGATAATTAATAATGGTTATAATTGTGATTATTCTTGTGATTATGGATAATTATTTTTCTTCCAAAGTCCTGAATAATAAGACAAGATGGATCAGTCCAAGACTACAAACAACTTTGACCATCTACTTTTGGGCACCCTCCTCAATCTTTAGATTTGTAAATAGGATAGGGATAGTTAGACTTAGACTAGAGACAGCTTAGGGATAGTTAACCAGAAGGGACAGGATAGGAAAATAATAGGAGTAGACTTTAGGGATAGTTCATTGAAGGCAAGTGGTTGGGAATGAGCCTAAGAGGTGGCATATGGAGCTCAGCTGTTTTATGTGTTACTAGGACATTTATCCTAATTATGTAAAATAACCCTATAACAAATTATAAAAATTTCATGTTTCTCATTGAACATCAAACAATAATATGGCTTTCTTCTCTAGCAGGTCAACCTAACAAATCTTTTGTATGTATGTATGTATGTATGTATGTATGTATGTATGTATGTGCATGCACACATGTGTATGGATGTGTGTGTACTTGTGCTCCAAGTATATTTTAATGTTAACAGCCATGATACCAGTAAAAACATTGCCTCGGAGTTGGAACGTGGCCCTTCCTTCTTAAGACACAGATTTATATTAAACAGCCAACACATAATTCAATTTCAACAAAGGTTAGGGGTTATCTGTAAAAAATTTTAAATAATGGACCTACACTGCCATCTACTGGTTACACCCTTTCAACATCTAAAACAAAGATGCAACCAGGTTTTCGTTGTATTAAAGTGTTAATAAGTTTCTGGGTCTTTGGGAATAAAAAATAAGAAACAAAAAATATAAAAATTTAGAAGATAAAAAGAAGTGAATTCCCATTAACATCATTGCAGAATGCGCGGCTGCCTTTTTTTTTTAATTATTGCATGCAATACAGGCTAAGACAAGCCTGTATTTCATTCAGATGGCCAGTGGGTAGCTGGTGTTCAGGCCTGCATTTCATTCGGGTGGCCACTTGGCTGGAAAAAGGCTCCCTTTGCAGACCACCAACCTGGGAAGCTGGTGTGAAATTCCTGTCCTGGCTCTGGGCAGGTGGAAAGTCATGGCCAAGAGTGGGAAACGTGTCTCGTTGTCCCAGGCTAAGGACCTGAATAGGAAGTTACCTCTCCGGTCGGGTTACAGGAGTAATCAACTGACCTCTGTGCCGACGGGTCAGTTCCCCAGAGTGTCCACAAAGTGGGAACTGTGTCTCCCTTCCCTTAGCAGGACTGCGCTGCACCTGCTCGTGACAAAGAAAGCTTCCTATAAGCTCCCGCAGAAACAACAACAACAAAAAAATCAAGATGGTAATGATGGTAACAACTTCTCATGGGGCATATCTAGCCAGTCTTTAATTAACTAATGGGCATAAGAACTGTAAAAGAAAATTTTTTTTTTTTTTTGGTCTTTTTGAGACAGGGTAAAGAAAATTTTATTAAGAGCTAAATATTGAAAAATGTTTAAAGCAGGTTTTCATGCCAGGCCTGGAGAAGGCCAAGAGCTTGGAGAAAGATAGTCATTAAAATCCACTCTGTAAGATTTGCAGTTTAAAATGGTATACTTAAAAATAACATATTTGTTTATTTATTTATATTTATATTTAATTTTTAAATTTTATTTATTTATATATTTATTTGTATGAATGTACTGTCTGCATGTAGATTTGTGCACCCATGTTGTGCACCGCGGAGGTCAGAAGAGGGTGTCAGATTCCCCTGGAACTGGAATTCTCCTGGAATTGGAGTTACGGATGGTTCTCAGCCACCATGTGGGTGCTGGGGATCGAACCCAGGTCCTCTGCAAGAGCAGTCAGTGCTCTTAATGGCTAGGCCATCTCTCCAGCCCCCAAAATAATATATATTTATATATAGAGGTATTTCAGTAGAGATTTATACAGAAATACAAAATAAACCATATAAGTTAATGGACTTGATTTCTCTGAAGTCATAGTCTGGTCATACAGTTTTAAAGAACAAAGTGTATTAAAATTTATTTTGTCAGGTTATTCAACTTTCCAAGCTTTGTCCACCATCTTATAGGATTATTTAAGACTTACTTAAAATGTTTAGATTAGTTTTACATTTGGTTGTAATACATTTGAACTAATTGGGAATATAAAATGTTAATTGTTTTATTTATAATTTATATTGAATTTCCAACAATAACTTTGGGGTCAAGGTACACAAATGGTCTCTATATTTTTCTGTGTTATACAGTATCACCTTGTAACACTTTCTTTTACTTGTAGGATAATTTAAAGAAATTAAGTTCACTTCCCAAATAAATAGCATACAGTCAATGATAAACAGTTGGGTAAATTTGATGAAAACTTATGCCTTGGTTCCTGTTTATGGGTATGTGTAATACAACTTAGGCATCTACAGGTCAAAACATAAAAATTTAAAAAACAAAAAGAGGGAGGTGGTATAATATTCCTTCTGGGATACAAATCAAAAACTCTGTGTTCCAAACGTTTTGATAAATTTTCAATTTTAAGATCTTGAAACTAACAATGGGAGGAGATTTGTATGTCCCCACAGGTAAAAACACCAACCTAAATGCCTGAAAATGTATGACTTTTGGCTGTACAGGATGGGCTGGGAAATGCCAGCAAAGAGGCTAACCAATTTGAACATTAAAGGAAGAGGAACCTCAGATTGACTGAGTCAGACACTGAGCATCTCTCTGAATTCTATTTGGGATAACTCTTTATAATGTGCCTGAATGAAGTTTACTTTTCAGATGCTGAGAAATCTTCCTACCTCTCCCTCTTTATAGGAAAAAGAAAAACACGATGGTAATGAAGTCATTCCCTAACTGTAAATTAGAGCCAACTGTTATAGTGGTAATTTCTTATGAAACAGGCATAACTACCTTTTAAAATTGACTCATAGACATAGGAACTGTGAAAGGATAATTCTCTATTCAGAGCCAAATATAATAGTAAAGTCTTTATGAGCTGTGTAATTAAGCAAAATATATTAATACAGGAGAGCTCTGATATCAGCAATGAATTATTCTTCCTAGGAGATGTTGGCTAGGGGATTTAAACCCCACCCCAAAAGATAAAGGCCTTTGCCTATAAAATGGGATAACTGCAAGGAGAAAGGTGGTAAGACCCTGTTGTTGAAGACCTGGTGTAAGCATGGAAAAATGTCTTGAGATGTCACTTGCTAATGTACAGTTGGCATCTGAAATGCCAGAGAGCATTACCAAAGGCCACTAAAGCAATAAAGCAAAATATTGGTCTCATGATTCAAGCAAGACTCCTCCATCAGGATCAGCTACTCCTCCCCTGCTTGGAAATACTGTGCAACACTGGCAGCCATGTGTGTATATATGTCCCAAATCTAATTGGCTATTAGCTCTCTCCTTGGAGGAATAATTCACGGCTGATACCACAAGCTTATGTCCTCTAGTGGTTAGGAGATGTTATAAGCCACAATAAGAACTTGTCACCCTTTATAGAAAAGCCATAGTTTGTGGATTAGCATACCATCCAAACATCTGTGTCTATGCTCACAGCTTAGTTTGCCATAATAATAAGTAGTTTTTTTAAATTTTATTTATTTATTTTTGTATGTGTATGAATGTACTGTCTGCATGTAGGTTTGCGCACCCATGTCATGCAAGGCCGAGGAGGTCAGAAGAGGGTGTTGGATTCCCCTGGAACTGGAGTTAAAGACAGTTCTCAGCCACCATGTGGGTGCTGGGGCTTGAAGCCAGGTCCTCTGCAAGTGCAGGTGGCACTCTTAACCACTAGGCCATCTCTCCAGCCCCAATAATTAGTACTGCTTAAATGCCTGTAAATCTAATTGCTTGTGCTTTGTTAGTAGGATTAAGAAGGTACCCTGGATAAGCTGTCAATCCATGAAGGGAAACAACCTGAACAGACTAGAGTCCAAAATGACATCTCCAGAGAAAGTAGACTGTTTCGCTTCTCACCCACTTGTGCCCCTTTCCCAAAGCGTAGGGAACAACTTGTGGAAGAGGAGGTGTGGTAGAATGTAAGGGCTGCGGAGAAATTGGGGTGAATCGTGAGACTATAGCAATATAGACTGGACTCTCATTTGATCAGCATGCTTGTGCATACAAGCTTCTCCAATTGGAATATGGGAATCTTGGGTTGTTCAAAATTTGTACATAGATACTTGCTAATTGGTTTTACATGAATGTTACTTACATTCATTGCTTATGCTTGACAATTAGCTTACTTCATGGTTGGGATTTTTTTTATATTAATTGGCCTTAGTGTGAGAATAAAGTTTCAGGTCTGACCTGCCCCCCACTGCCTGGCACTCAAAACAAGCTTGAGCAGCTGGCTATTCAAAACTCAGGTTGCTTTGTGTTGTTAGCCTCACCCATGGGCTCCCCTGCCTCTCAGAAAAGTAAAAAAAAAAAGATTTTATAAAAGGGGAATGTGGGAAACTTGGTTAAAGTGCGAACAAGAGTAGATCTAACCATCTGGACCATCTGGGCCACACCCCATGGTCGGTTGGCGTAGTGTAGTGATGAAAATGTTTATGATTTGGCCTTGAGATTTGAGCTCCATGCTCGAAGATATATATATAATATATATATAATAGTTTTTTTTTTTTTTTTTTTTTTTTTTGCAATAAAATCTTTCTCTGCATTTGGACCTCAACGTGCGTCGATGTGGTGTGCTTTCCTGTGCATGTTTTCCACATGGATCATCCTGGGATTAGGTGGGCCCCACAGATCTTTGTGGGACCCCCACAGGGGCATCTCTTGAAAAGTCCTGCAGAGGTGGGTCACCATTCTTCCTGTTTAGCAAGGTCTTGGAGAGCCACTAAGGGGACTTCATCCAGTGTCCAGTCTATAAAGAGGAAAGTCTGCTCATCCTTCAAAAAAGGAAGCCTGGGGCTGGAGAGATGGCCTAGCGGTTAAGAGCACCGACTGCTCTTGCAGAGGACCCAGGTTCGATCCCCAGCACCCACATGGCAGCTAAGAACCGTCTGTAACTCCAATTCCAGGAGAACTCCAGTTCCAGGGGAAACCGAGATCCTCTTCTGAGCTCCGCGACATTGCACGACACGGGTGCACAAACCTACATGCAGACAGTACATTCATACACATACAAAAAAAAATAAAATTAAAAAAAAAAAAAGCCTGGTCTAGCAAGACCTGATTTTGTCCTCATGTGGATGGAACTGGGTGGACGAGGAGCTGAAAGAAGCAAGGGGCTCCCCCCCCCCAAAAAAAAACCCCAAGAGACCCCTGAGGACCAGATCCTCAACTGACCTCAACAAAACAAAACCTTTGTTAATCTGGGCTATCTGTATGGCCTTAAGCATCCAGAAGGAAAATACAACAAGAAATAAATAATAAGACCAGAGAAACTGTAATGCAGACACAAAACTTGAAATCTTAGTAAAAAGACAAAAAGAAAAAAAAAGCACCTTTTTTGTGCCTGTCTACAATTCTTCTTTAAGAAGAAGAAGGCACATATGCTCTGTAGATGCCACTGGTTTAGGCACTCCTCAAAGACATGACATACAGCTTTTTTACTTTTTAGCCTTCCAATGTGGACTGAGGACTGCTGAGATACCCAGCTTGTGAACTAAGCAGCTAATGGAAATCAGCCTCCTCAGAATATGGACTTCCATTGTTGGATTACCTCGGCAGTATCATGGAGGCCAATGCAGGGGGATCAAGACAGGACATGTGCTTATTGGACTTCATTTAGGGGCACAATATTTAAAGCAGAAGCACATCGGTAAAGGTTTCCTTCTGCATAAGGTTTTTTTTTTTTTGTAGTGTAATGTCTTAAACATAGTCTACCATCAAATATTTTAGGAATATCTTTAATGTTTATATAGTATATTAGCAGCATGCAATAATTACATCATAGGTTCTCAAGCAGAGGCCATCTATTGCAAGGACCTTCTTTGCTGCCAGTTTTCATAAGCTGTTTAAAGTTAGAAAACTGAATAGAAACACTGAATATTGTAGAAATGCACTTTGCTCAGTAATGCTTGAGTTGTTGCAATATTAGATTATCCATTTGGTTGTTATAGAAAATCCTTAACTGTAATTGATGGTTGTTACCGTAATAGTACATTGCCTGTATTTCTACCTCTAGTAATGGGCTTTCTGTGCTAGATTTCAATATCCTTGAGCCTGGGCAAGTGCACAAGTCTTTTTAAAAAGAAACATGGTTTGGGCTAGAGAGATGGCCTAGTGGTTAAGAGCGCCGACCACTCTTGCCGAGGACCCGGGTTCGATCCCCAGCATCCACATGGCAGCCGAGAACCGTCTGAAACTCCAATTCCAGGAGAACTCCAGTTCCAGGGGAATCCAACACCCTCTTCTGACCTCCATGGCATTGCACAACACGGGTGCACAAACTTGCATGCAGACAGTACATTCATACACATACAGAAAAAAAATTAATAAAAAAAATTTTTTTAAAGAAACATGGTTTACTTGCACAAAACTGAACAGATTTGAGAGGTTGTTAATGCCCTTGAAGTGGTTTTTGTGGGTGTGAAACAAATGGTGAGAATTTGAATTGTTCCCTTATTATAGTATTAAAATTAAGTCTACTCAATCTATCAAATCGTGTTCATGCCCTGATTTTATATACTTGTATTTATCAATAAACATTACAAAAATAATTGTAGAGCAAGAATATTTGGATAGAATGGCCTTTTGGAACACTCAAAATAATCATAAAGACAGGGAGAAATGTGATCTACCTGAACAACAGGATCACTGCCTCCACCAGTGATCTGAGCTCTAGATTGGTTCAGCTCTTCCTCTGCAGCCTTCTTGGCAGCCAAGGCCTGCTGCAGGTGACAGCTGAGGGTGCTCACAGCCTTCTCATAGTCCTTGTGCTTAGTTTTCATGTCCTTCTCGGCACTGGTNCTGGTCTATGTAGAGATTCAGGACAGCTGGGACTGCAAGAAGACCCTGTCTCAAAAAGACTTAAAAAAAAAAAAAAGTAATTCATTTGTAATACCTATCATTTATAAAATGTTTAACATTACAAGCTGGAAAATATCACACAAATATGTATCAATCTTCCAAAAATATAATTATTCATTCTCAATATATGTATCCTTAAAATAGAGAAGATGAAGTTACTTAGGTGATATTTAACTTTCCTTGTCACCGAATGAGCAGGAGAGTTCATACTTAAGAATATCATTTAGGTTGTCTACATATTAGGTTGAATTCGGAGAGAACTGGACCCAATCCTTTGGGAATACTGGTTCTATTAGAATCACTCAATGAGGGGCTGGAGAGATAGCCTAGGGGTTAAGAGCACCAACTGCTCTTGAAGAGGACCCGGGTTCGATCCCCAGCACCCACATGGCGGCTAAGAACCATCTGTAACTCCAATTCCAGGAGAACTCCAGTTCCAGGGGAATCTGAGACCCCCGAGGCATTGCACGACACGGGTGCACAAACCTACATGCAGACAGTACATTCATACACATACAAAAATAAATAAAAACCAAAAAAAAAAAAAAAAATTTTAGAGGAAGAAAATATGGATAGAATGAGCTTTTGGAACATTTACAAGAATAATAAAGACAGGAATAAATATGTTTACCCACCTGTACCACAAGGTCACCTCTGCCACCAGTGATTTGAGTTCTAAGTTGGTTCAGTTCTCCGTCTCCAGCCTCCTTGTTAGCCAAGGCCTCCTGCAGGCGACGGTTGAGGATGCCCACAACATTCTTATATGCCTTATGCTTAGTGTTCCTTTCCTTCTGGGCACTGGTCAGATCTTCTGGGTTCAATGGACACTGTATAACATGGGTGCATTTACATACATGAAGGAAAACATAAATAAGATAGATTTTAATTTTAATTTTTTATTTTTTTCAGCGTTCCTTTGATCTTACATTACTCCAAAATATGCATACATACCCTCTATCCATATACTAAAAATTCCTAACTTTGAAAATAAATGGTCACAGCACTGTGGCCAGGCCTCGCGAGCGCAGCTGCCTGCCACCCCTGCATGACCCGGAGACCCTGGCTGCCCCAGCCACCTCGGCCACCATACTGAGCTCATTCCTTGTCAGGAAGCCATCCGACCCCCGCAGGATGCCTAACTACAGCGAACTGCAGGACGCGTGTCTGGAGTTCACCTTCCAGCAGTCCTAGGACCAGGCCCACTGCTGGCTGCAATCCCTCCACCCGAGGTCCTCAACCCCGCCGCCTCGCTGCCCACCCTCATCTAGGACTCGCTCCTGGTGCCCCAGTGCACCCAGTTGCCTGGGCCTCCCTCCCGCCCCGGGAGAGCCCCAAGGCGGCAGAGCTGACCTCCCTGTGGGATGAGGACAGAGGCAAAGTCTCCCAGCCACCCAGCCTGCCCTCGCCTGCCCCCTCGACCTTCTCCTCCACCTCCTCCTCTTCCCTGGAGGCTGAGGCCTTCGCTGCCTTCTCCGGCTTGGGCCAACTGCCCAAGCAACTGGCTCGGCTCTCGGTGGCCAAGGACCCCCAGTCCCGGAAGGCCTTCAATTGCAAATACTGTAACAAGGAATACCTCGGCCTGGGCGCCCTGAAGATGCACATCCGTCGGCACCAGCTGCCCTGTGTCTGTGGGAACTGCGGGAAGGCCTTCTCCAGGTCCTGGCTGCTGCAGGGCCACGTCCGCACCCACACTGGTGAGAAGCCCTTCTCCTGCTCCCACCGCAGCCGCGCCTTCGCCGACAGATCCAACCTGCGCGCCCACCTGCAGAACGAACCACTCGGATGTGAAGAAGTACCAGTGCCAGGCATGTGCCCGCATGTCTCCCGAATGTCCTTGCTCCACAAACACCAAGAATCCGGCTGCTCTGTGGGCCCACGCTGACCCTGCTGCCTCCTGGCATCTCCCTGGTTCTAGAGGGAGCCTGTCCTCCTCACTGCCCGGACTCCCTCCAGCCCCCTTGTCTGGCTGTCTTGGCCCGGACTCTGCTGAGGCTGTGTCTGGCTCTGGTCCCTGCCTTGCTCTCTGGCCACCTCTGATGATGGAGGGCCCTGTGCCTTGGAGTCCTCCTGGCCACTCAGCATTCCCCAGACGGAGCCTCTGTTGGGGGTGTATGTCCAGAACTGTCTGGACACAGCTACTTTGAGCCACAGGACAGAAGCCAACCAACTGGCTGGCTGGGAAGCTGTCCCCCACTCAAGGGACCTCACTCCCCTACCTCCCCGAAGGAACCATCAGGCCACCTTTCTTGAGGTGGGACAAACTATGCACTAATTCCACCCCCAGGTGCATTCGTGGCCTGTTGGGTGGTTGCTGGACACCAGACGTATCCAGACCTTCACATGGCTCTGGGCCTGGGCAGCTATTTCAACCCCAGTTGTCCTGGCAACACCTGTTTCACAGCAGTTTAACAGTGTCTCAGAAGGAACCATGAGAAATAGCCATCACTTGCTGGGGGCCCAGTGGGGTGCTTCAGCCTGACCAATGTGTCTCCCAGAACTATTCTGGGGGCCAAGCAGGTGGGTGTGGGAGGAAGATGTTTACATTTTAAAGGTACACTGGTATTTATATTGTAAGCAACCTTTTGTATTGAAACATTTTGTATAGCTATATGTACAATTTATTGATATTCAATAAATCAGTTAATTTATATATAAAAAAAGAATAAATGGTAGCTTAGTTCTAGGACCTGTTAAGGTATTCACAATATAAGAGCACAGTTGTTTTCAGATCACGAGGAATATAACATTAACGTTGCCTTACAACTAGCTAATTGGTGCTAGCATCCACAGATGAGGGATACCATTCATTGTTTGTTTTTCTGGGACTGCATTACTTCACTTAACATGATATCTTTCAGTTCCATCCATTTTCCTGCAAATTTCATGATGTCATCTTTCTTTACCACTGCATAGAACTCCTTTGTGTCGATTTTCTCCACCTACTCATCAGTTGTGGGGCACTTGGGTTGGGTCCAGCTCCTTACTATTGTGAAGAGAGCTACAATAAACATGCCTGTGCATGTATCTCTGCAGTAAGATGAGTCTTGTGGGTATATACCCAGGAGTGGTATGACTGGGTCATGTGGCAAGCTCATTTTGAATCTTATTTTGAGTCTTTTTTGTTTGTTTTTGTTTTTTTCGAGACAGGGTCTCCCTGTAGCCCCAGCTGTCCTGGAACTCACTCTGTAGGTCAGGCTTGCCTTGAACTCACAAAGATCCTCCTGCCTCTGCCTCCTGAGTGCTAGGATTAAAGGTGTGCACCACCCTGCCCGGCCATTTTGAGTCTTTTAAGGGTTCTCCACACTGTTTTCCATAGTGGTTGCCCAAGTTTACATACCCACCAGTGGTGGATGAGTGTTCCCATTTCCCCACAAGCTCTCCAGCACTTGGTATCATTTATTTTCTTGATCCTAGCCAGTCTTATTGGAGTGAGATGATATCTTAAAGTAGTTTTAATTTGCATTTCCTTAATAGCAACATTGAATTTTTTTTTTTCATGGTTCTTAGAACTTTCATTCTGAGGGATACAATTTTCAAATGATGCCATTAACTGCTAAACCAGGACCTTAAGAAAAGAGTATTAGGTCCATATACTTTCTTCAAAAGAAAATCGACTTCAAAATGTCAGCTCAGAAGAAAGTGATTAACAGAACCTAATACTGAGCACACAGGGATGAGACGCTGGACCCACAACTCATCTGAAGATGCTAATTCACAACACAGGGCTTCCGATAAGGCTAGCCTCGGGGTTTGTGCTCAGCATAACCATCTAACAAGCATCACCCCCACTAAGATTAAAAACTCCACTGTCACTACTGCCAGCGGTTCACCCGCTAGACAGGCAGGCGGTGGGGGCTGCGGTCGGGTGCATTTGCAGACCCAAGGGGACTCTGAGAAGTCAAGAGCTCCCACCGAACAGCTCCCACCCCATTCTCCTGGGCAAACCACCCAAACGGGGTGCACCTGCACCCGTCACTTTTCCCAGCTCTGGCTCCACCAGGCTCCTTCTGGAGCAAGGAGAACTATCCCTTGGCCTCTCCCAGGCCATCCCTGCAGCTCAGGGACCACCTGTACACCAGAGGGACCCGAGGCTAGGCTCCCTCTTCCTGGCCGCCAGGCCATTGAGGGCGGTGGGTTAGAGTCCAGGCCGTGGAGGGAGGGGGCAGGAGGGCCGGGAGCAACGGGGTGACAGCAGGGGAGGGTGGGGGGAGAAGGGCGGCCTGGGGCAGCCGGCGGGAGATGCGGGGGAACAGCCGGGAGGGGGGCCGGTGAGCGAGGAGGGTGGAGGGGACCTCCGGGAGAGAGAACGGGGTGGGGGGCGGGGGCAGGAGGCCAGGGCAGGGAGCCCAGTCCCCCCCGAGGACCCCAGGTCCCGCTGCCTCCAAGACGGCCTGGAGTGGTGCAGAGGGCGGCACAAGGCACGATGGGCCTCGGAGCCTCCCGTCCTCCCCGCCGCCGCTGCCCGGGGTCTCCCCGCCAAGCCAGGCCCCCGTGTGGGCCGCACCTGGTCCGCGATGTCCTCGGCTGAGCCCATCAGGTCGGTGTGGCTCATGGCAACGGCCGGCTCCTCGCTGGTGGCTCCTAGGCACTCTGCGCTCGTGCCCCCTGAGGTCTCCACAGGAAGTGCCCAGCAGGCCTAGCTGCGTGGCAGCGGCTTGGCATCACATTGAACTTTTTTTTTTTT
>VZQC01007535.1:522929-582940 GCA_009823505.1 Rhizomys pruinosus
TTTAAGAACTTTTGTTTCCAAGCCTGTGAAGAAACTCTTGGGGATTTTGATTGGGGTTGCATTAAATCTATACAAGAGTTTTGGTAAAATGGACATTTTTACAATGTTAATTTTTCCCAATCCATGAGCATGGGAGGTTTTTCCATCTTCTGAGGTCTTCTTCAATTTCTTTCTTTAAGGGTTTAAAATTTTTGTTGTAGAGGTCTTTGGTGTCTTTGGTTAGACACATTGAACTTTTTAAAAAGATGTTTCTCAGCCATCTCTAATTCCTCACTTGTGAAGTCTCTGTTCAGCTCTTTGCTCCATCTTTTGAGTGAGTTATTTGTTTTCTTCTTTGTTTTTTGAGTAGTTATATATTCTGGAAATCAATGCTTTGTCAGATGTATCACTGGTGAAGGTTTCCTCCCAATTTGTGGGTTTTCTCTTCACTTCCTTGACTGTTTCTTGTACAGACGCTTTTGAGTTTAATGAGGTCCCATTTGTCAAGTGTTGACTTTATTTCCTGTGCAGCTGCTGTCTAATTTAGGAAGTCTTTTCCTATGCCTATGTCTTGTAGGCTGCTGCCAACATTTTCTTCTATCACCTTCAGAGTTTTGGATTTCATGTTGAGGTCTTTGATTCATCTGGAGTTGACTTTTGTATAGGGTGAAAGGTAGGGGTTGAACTTTATTTTTTTGGAAGTGGTGATCCAGCTTTGCCAACACCATTTGCTGAATGAAGATGCTGTCTTTCCTCCATTGTGTCTTCTTGGTACTGTTGTCAAATATGAGGTGGCTGAAATTGTATGTGCTTCAGTTTGGATTTTCAGTTTTGTTCCATTGGTCAACAGGCCTGTTATTGTGCCAGTACCAAGCTGCTTTTATGACTATAGCCCTGTAGTATAGTTTGAAGCCTGGTAGAGAGATCCCCCTGTATTGCTATTTTCAATCAGGGTTGCTTTGGTTATTTGGAGTCTTTTGTTTTTCCGTATGATATTAAGCATTTTTCCCCCAAGCCTGTGAAGAAACTCTTGGGGATTTTAATTGGGATTGCATTGAATCTGTATATTAGTTTGGGTAGAAATGACATTTTTACTATATTAAATTTCCCAATCCATGAGCATGGGAGGTCTTTCCAGGTTCTGATGTATTCTTCAATTTACTTCTTCAGAGGTTTAAAAAAATTTTTTTAGAGATTTTTGGTGTCTTTGGTTAGGTTTGTTCCTAGGTATTTTATTGTTTTTGAGGCTACTATGAGTGGGAAGGTCTCCTTGTATTTCTTCTTCAGTTGCTTGTTGTTGCTGTAAAGAAGGGCTACTGATTTTCTAGGGTTAATTTTGTATCCTGCCACTTTACTGAAACTCTTAATTGTTTCTAGGAGTTTTCTGGTGGAGTTTTTAGCATCCCTTTAGTAAACTATCATATCATCAGCAAAAAGGGATAGCTTGACTTCCTCTTTTCCAATTAGTACTCCTTTAATTTCCTTTTCATGCCTTATTGCCCTGGAAAGTGTTTCTGTTACTCTGTGCTTCAGTTGGTCCTGGGAAATCCCTATCTAAGCTCTGTGTACTCAAGTGTCACAGTGGCAGCAGGCCCTCCTTTTATAGCAGCTAGCAGGTGACTCTGCCCCCACAGCCACACAAGACAATGATACAATTATCCAACAATCTGATGGTACAATTATCTTACAATCCAATGATGCAATTATCCAACAATCCACCTGGTTGAAGCCCCCAGCTCCTACCTGTGCTTCAGGTGGCCTGGGAGATCCCCAATCTAAGTTCTGTGCACTTAAGTCCAATTTTTAAAAGATAAACATTGTCTAGCCTATATGTGGTGCTGTCATACTTCTATAGCCCATTAAGAGAGAATAGCACAATTGCTTTCATATTCAATGAAATATAATAAAAATTTGCTCAGTTTGCCTGCCAACTGGGGATTTGGTGTTAGCATCCACAAATGAGGGAAACCATTAGCCTTTTTTTTTCCTGGGACTGTGTTACTTCACTTAGCATAATGGCTTTGAATTCCATCCATTTACCAGAAAATCTCATGATGTCATCTTTCTTTACCGCTGCATAGAGCTCCACTGTGTAGATGTACCACACTTTTGTTATCCAGTCATCAGTTGAGGGGCATTTGGGTTGGTTCCAGCTCTTTGCTATTGTAAAGAGAGATGCAGTAAACATAGCTGTGCATGCATCTTTGTGGTAGGATGCATCTTGTGGGTATATACCCAGGAGGGGTATGGCTGGGTCAGGTGGTAGGCTCATTTTGAGTTTTTTAAGGGTTCTCCACACTGCTTTCCACAGTGGTTGTACCAGCTTACATTCCCACCAGCAGTGGATGAGAACCCCCCTTTCCCCACAACCTTTCCAGCATTTGGTGTCTTTTGTTTTCTTGATCTTGGCTAGTCTTATAGCTGTTGATACCCTACCCCACCCCACCCCCAAGATAACAGTACCACTACTGCACCAATAGAAGTAGTTTGCTGTGCCATTCATTATGGTTATTAGACTTTAGGGCTGGACCATTGATCAATTTTTTCTCCCTTAGCAATGTGTATCTTATCTAGCATTATGAGCACCAAACTTCAGGTAGGAGGCTCCCAGGTCAGTTCCTGCTCCATTACTCCAGGTTTTGTTTTTGAAATATGTCCTGTCTTGAGCAGTAGAGTCTTATATTCTAGTTCTGGGAGATAATCAAGAGCTTTTGTGATAGCCTGTGTTATTTTGAAAGTCTCTTGGATCACTCTCACCAACCACTCAAAGGGAAGAGTCTTCTATCTGAGACTGTGTTCCTTGCCATACAGCCCCCAGGTATACCAATGCACTAATGCTCAGACAGTATATAGCTTCTTGGGTATGGTCACTTTTTTCTTCAGATTTTTGCATTGCTTTGATTATTCTCTCTTTGGCTTCTTTGGTGGATATTAATTCTTCTAGCGACTTTGTGTCATGGAAGATTTTTATTTCTCCTTTCAGATAACATAGGAATGCTTCCTTCCTGTTCCGAGTGTTTATAATGCCTTTTCCCATCACTTTATCCCTGTGGTCATGTTTGGCTTTCACATTATTTGTGATTTTGGAGCCAACAAACACATAGGTCCTGTGTTTAATACAATCTGGAGTCTGTGTCTCTCAATTGGTGAACTGAGACCAGTATATTATTTTTTTCATGTTTCCTGTCTATTGCTATGTTAGCGGTTATGGATTTCTTTAGTTTCCATTTATCATGGGAAGATTTTCTTTTTCCTTTAATTAGGAAAGATAGGTTTGCTAGACATTATACTCTGGATTGGCAGCTATCGTCTTCTAGAGCTTCAAATATATTGTTCCATTCTTTCTTGGCTTTTAAAGTTTCTCTTGAGAACTATTTATTCCAATTATTTTGTCTTTGTATGTGGATTGGTGTTTCTACCTTGCAGCCTCCAATATTCTTGTTTTGTTTTATATGCTTAGTGCTTTAGCTACAAAATAATGTGAGGAGTTTCTTTGTTGGTCTTATTTATTCAGCTCAACAAATGCCTCTTGTATCCCGTTACTTATGATCTCTATATTTGAGATTTGATTTTATTGAATGTATTTTTATGCCTTTAGCTTGTGCTATTACTTCCTTGCCCATGATTCATAGATTTGTGTTTTTAATGGTATTCCATAGCTCTTGCATGCTCTATTCATACTTTTTTTTTTAATTTTATTCATTCCTGTATGTGTATCAATGCACTGTCTGCATGTAGGTCTGTGCACCCATGCCATGCAATGCCGCGGAGGTCAGAAGAGGGTCTCGGATTCCCCGGGAACTGGAGTTCTCCTGGAATTGGAGTTTCAGACGGTTCTCGGCTGCCATGTGGATGCTGGGGACCGAACCCGGGTCCTCTGCAAGAGCAGTTGGCGCCCTCAACCGCTAGGCCATCTCTCCAGCCCTCTATTAGTACTTTTTTTTATCTATCTTTGTCACCTTCTGAATGTTTCTACCTTATCCTCAAGCCCCAATAGTATGTCTTCCATGTGACTTATGTTGGTGAGGTTTTCTGTTGAGATTTTTATTTCACTTAGTGAGCCAAAATTTCATTTTGAATTTCAATTACTTTTATCTTTTTATTTAATTCTTCTTTCATATTCTGAATTGGCTTCCTTATTTTTCTTCAGCTGTCTGGGATTTTCTCTAATTCACTCTTTCTTACTAATCCATTAATGTCGAATTTATAATTCGTGGAGAAGTAATGGTTACCTTGAATTTTTGGCTTTCCTTTATTTCTGCTATGGGTTTTACACATCTGTGATTAGCTTTATTTGGATTTTTCATCATTTGAGGGTGACATTTATTATATAATGCCACATAATGGCTCTACTTGAGTAAAGACAACCTGACTCTTGGTATCCATTTTAGCCAAGAGCAAACCCTAACTTCTGAGTACCTGTTCCTTTAGAATTCTCTCAGAACTGTGCTTCCAAACAAAGAGCATACATTTTCTTTCTCTTGAACAGTATATCCAGTATAAGAAAGCTGTAGAGTAGTGGACACAGAAGGAAGGCCAAGAAAAGAGAGATTGTATTTTAAATGGTTTTGGGAGAAGGAAAATGTTTAAAAAGAATTTAAAATTTGGGAACATTGTATGTTTTGGCCTTAGAAGGTAGAGGTGGTGATTATTTGCTGTCTCCATAGTCAACATTAATTAAACATTTCTAGCTATTATTTTCTTCCTACCAGGAGGAGGAGCTAGAACTGCACTGACTTTAGTTTGGACTTCCTGGAGGTAGACACTGTGATAGGATAAATGGAGGAGACTTGCTAGGGAATATCTGAGAATAATAAAAGGGAAATGGGGGGGGGCAGGAAAGGAAGGTCTTTAGCCCACTCTGCATGCACAATACCTATGGAAAAAGAGAGGTCAGGAAGAATTAGAATGGAAAGAGTGAGGACTTTAGGGATCCACCCAGAAGCCTTGTTGATGCCCTTCTGAGATTATCTGGCACCAAGATGACCCCTTGGGGGAATGCCATACTGACAAGAAACAGCCTGGCTCTAGTTCCAGTCGGTAGCAGGAAGGAGGAGGGGAGTTTGACCTCAGAGTGAGTACTGATTTGGATTCCAAAGTCAACTGGTCACTTCTTGTCCCCTGCCATCTTTACAGGTCAATCTAAACAATTCATCCTGGTGGTTCCCAAGTTGACTACTATGGTGCACATTCTTTTGGTCTTTTTGAGACAGGGTCTCCCTGTAGCCCCAGGTGGCGTGGAACTTACTATGTAGACCTGGCTGGCCTTGAACTCACAGAAATCTAACTGCTTCTGCTGGAATTAAAGGCATATGCCACCACACCCAGCATAAGGTGACTATTGTAACTGTCAAAGCACTACCACAAAATGGTATAATTGGAATGGTTTATAAGAAATACAAAATTATGCATGATATGGGTGCAGAAACCTACATATAGACAGTACATTCATATACATAAAAAATAAATACAATTTTGAGCTGGGTATGGTGGTGCACGCCTTTAATCCTAGCACTTGGGAGGCAGAAGTGGGCAAATCTTTGTGAGTTCAAGGCCAGCCTGGTCTACAGAGTGAGTTCCAGGACAGCTGGGGCTACAGGGAGACCCTGTCTCGAAAAGATCAAAAATAAATAAATAAATCAATAATTTTTTAAAGTTTAAGAAATACAAAATTATTTCTCATAGTCTTGGAGGCTAAGTCCAAAATCCAGGTGGGTTCGGTGTCTAGTGAGGTCTGTTTCTTTCTGGGCTCCCTTGCTGTGTTCCACTGCTGATGGAAGCGGAAGGTGTCTCTCTTGGTTTCTTCAGGATTCTGCCCCATTCATGACGGCTGTGCCCTACTGATCTAAAAACCATTTAAAAACCTCTGTACCTGTATCTTTTTTTTTTTTTTTTTGGTCTTTTTGAGACAGGGTCTCCCTTTAGTCTCAGCTGGCCTGGAACTTGCTTTGTAGACCAGGCTGGCCTTGAACTCACAGAGATCCGCCTGCCTCTGCCTCCCAAGTGCTAGGATTAAAGGCATGTGCCACCATGCCTGGCTAAACCTCTGTATCTTAATGCCATCACCTTTGGGGTGAGAATTTCAATACATGGAGTTTGGAGGTAGGAGCTTGCATTCAGACCACAGTCATCACTTTTTAATTCTAGGCATTTTATCCTTTATTATGTATTTTTGCAGGTGATAGCTTTTATGCTTCTATATTGAAGCCTGCGAGTTTTAGCAAATATTTCATTAATCCCCATGCATTTATTACTCTGTAAATGGCACATATACCCAAATCTCCCTGCTCATTTATGCTGCCTTCTTCATGTGCGATTTAAAGAAAATTTTTTCTGAGAATTTTGACTAATCACTATCCCATAGCTGACGCTGTGCAAAATATGTGCTGTTTCTAATTTATTTTCCCCAATGTATTTCTTAAAACTTTCTCTCAAAATGTGCCATGCATACACTGTTTATCAAGTAGTATGTCATTTTGCATCTCTGCAACAAAAGGCATTTGTTAAGGAAGCATACACTCTAGCCTCTGGAAGGATGCTGGGTAGGCAAGAGAGGAAATAACAGTCCTGAGTGGGAAGACAATTGGTTTTCCTCCTGAACTTTATAATAGATTGTACCGGTTCTAATATCATCCTCATCTGGAAGAGACAGCTGCAGGCTCACAGCTCTGCTCTCCACCTGAGTGCACCCTGGGCCGCATGCCTGTGGGCGTGGCTCAGCTTGCACACACCTACAGGTTTCATCTGCTGCTAAAAAATTGCAGATCTGCAAACCTGGATAGCAAAACAGAAATAAGTTCCCCTGGAGTGACGCATTGACTCTGCTCACCTCTTCCACTCAGGGCTCATCAGGACAGAAGATTTTCACTCTCAGAGGGAAAAAAAACTATGAGGACTCATCAGGAAGCAGTTCTTAGTATTACTGTAACACTTTATAGGGACTAAAATTTGTGTATTGGAGGTAGTTTAGAGAAAAAATATTAAAGAACTGGCTGTTTTGAAAGTTCCATTCATTAAGACTGTAATTACATAGTTTCCATCCTCTTTCCCCTCTCCAATTCTCCTCCCTTATTCCTCTTAATTTTTTAATTTCTTTATAATTATTGCATATATATATATATATGTGTGTGTGTGTGTGTGTGTGTGTGTGTGTGTGTGTGTGTAATTTGCTGAGTCCATTTACTGGTGCTCGTATGTACATGTGATATGTTTAGATCTTGCCACTTGGGATTGGATGACATATCAGGGAACTCATCCCTGGAGAAAACTGGTTCAGTTGTAAGAGTGCAGGTCAAAAGATATTTTGCTAAGTATGTGATAAGTTTGCCAAATAACGCTCCAAAGACTTTGCACCATTATGTAATCACCCACCAATATGTTCCCATCAAACTGTTGAAGTGCTCAGCACCAAACATTAGCCAGGCTTGCCAGTCAGCCAGGTAGGAGATGGTATCTGATTATCTCTGCATCGATGATTACTGGTGAAGTTGAGCACTTTCTCATGAATTATTCAATGAGTTGTATTTTTAATGCATTTATTGAGGAGAGAGATAGGTAAAGAACAAAGTAAACATAGTTCAGAGGAGTATCCGAAGGGGAAGGTGTGCATGTGACCATGCACACCTGTTGATACAGGGGACAGCAGAATATGACCAGCTCCTAGAAGTCAATGACCACCGAGTCCCCTTTTGGCTGCTGTCCCCTTCTTCCCTCCCAAGGAAGAAGGTTCAGTTCCTGCACAAAGGGTCCTATACTTAACCAAATCTTGCCCTGTGGTTTCTCAACTTTGAAATGGTCTGGATGGACACCACATTCTGGCAGAAAGTCCTTTGAATTTGGATCTTTCCTTGGTTAATAGCGAGGCTGGGCTGTATAGTCTCCTTTCCAAGTTTGTCCGGAAATCACAAGGGGAACAAACACTGCTCTACATGGTACTGTGTTGACGAACTCAGATATAAGTTGTTTGGCTGGCCAGTGAGCCTTAGGGATCTTCTAGTCCCCACTACTTCAGTACTGGGATTACAGGCTCCCACAGCCATGCCTAGCTTTTGACATGTGTGTTGGGGATTCAAACTCTGGTCCTTATGCTTGTGCAGCAGGAACTAAACCAACAGAGCCAGTGTCCCGGGCATTCTGTTGATGTCTTTTGGTTATTTTTTTTTTTTTTGGTTAAATATTGAGGTATTTAATCATTTGATATTTTAGGTGTGTGTGTGTGTGTGTGTGTGTGTGTGTGTGTGTGTGTGTGTGTNAAGATGATTAATATGATTTATATGAAATAGAGCGAGGACACAAGAAAACACAAGCGGTGAGGAACCAATTAACGGGGGACATTGGGAACATGTAGTGTTGTGGGCGAGATGGGGAGAGGCTGAAGTCTGTGTTTTTGCTAGACTATATAACACACACTTTGGCTCCAGAATAAACTGTTATCCCTTTTGAGGTACAAGTTGTACTTACACTCAAGTCCATTGCAGTTCCCTAAAATAGAATTTCTGCCCTGCAACTGCTTACAAACCATACAGTGTTTTGTCATTGTCTTTCTGCAATGCAGAGAAATGTGAGGGAAGAGGCGAATACCATCAAAGACCAGGGTTTTCTTATGTATATGATCACCTCTGCCCTACTTCTTAGTAAGAATCAGGAAGATAGTGCGAGCAAGGAGAGAAAGAGCGCGCGCCGGGCTGAGTGAAGCTGATATAGGGGCGTGGATTTTTTAATTTGGATATGTAAAAAAATGTAAATATGTGATTGTACCTGCCGGCATACATTGGAAGAGCTGGGAGTGGAAAGCCCCCAGGCTAGAGTGGTTGTGGGGTTGCTAATTCTGTTTGAGTCTGCACAAAACAGAGGCCAGTGTGGAAAGTGTAGGAACTTTTATGACTGAGAAAATAAATGACTGTATAAGAAGAATCACCAGCTGGCTGAGCGGAAAGAAATCAAATTAGAATCAAATATTTGTTTTAACAGAGAGATAGTATTTATGCCCTGAGAATGAATGGGTGACTGCTTAAGAACTTAGACGCAAAAAATGCCTCAAATTGTGTTGTTGGGAGCTAACCAAAAATGCTCAAATATGTGTTTTGATCAATACAAACATTTTCCAAAGCAGTACAAACATTTTAAAGCACACTAATGGGGTTTTCTGGAAAAATATGTAAGAAAAAAAAATGCTTGCTTGCTTCCTATGTTGTTACTTACAAACAATTAGTGAAAATGTTTAAAAGGTACAATTGTAGTTATAATGTGAGGAAGCTATAGAAAAAAAAACTCCGTTTTTTAAGGAATTGGTTAGCTAAACAAAACGCTAAACTCCTGAAACTTAATTTGAGATGAAACAAATAAGGGCTCACTCTCTGAGAAGAGGCAGAAATGGAGCTACAGGACACATGGTTTCCACCTGAGATGTCAAACAAGGAGGCCATGGTCAGTAAGGAGTTCTGAGGCATTAGGGAGAGACTGGTTATCACTGCTGAGCTGTCCCAAATTTCACCACACCGTGCCAGTTGTGAATTACACAACATGAACTCTGAAGGTCCAATGACAACAATATAGTCTGGCAAACAACCTGATGATCCTTATGAGAAATGGAGAGGAGAGAAGCAAAAATCTGATAAACATTACATTTCAAGAATGAATTGCCCACAATTAAAAGAAGCAAATGTATATTGAAGAATGCTTTTAAGGAATCTAAAGAGCAAAGAGATTTTAGGTAAAGAATTTGACAAAAAAAAATGAGAAGAAGGCAAATGAATATAATGCTGAAACCTGTAGGAAACATGAGCTTGAAAAGGAAGTCACACCAACAAGATATATAAACAACTCAAAGAAGACAAAAAATATAGCTACAGAATATAAAGTGATTAAATATTCAAGATTGTTATTCCTGAAGAAAAGGAGAGCAGAAAATAGTCAAGATGCACCAAAATTATTTTTTTATCAAATTAGATTTGAGGCAAATACACTTTATTATGAACGAACAAATATGAACAATCTAGTATGAATATGCAGGTGAGGTTGTCAGACCTAATGGCAAACAGTGAGCTTTCTGTTCCAGAACACTGAGCCAGGCTGATGCTCCTGAGTATCTGATTTTGATTCTGACCTTGGTAAAACTGTTCTTTGAGAGCTTCTTAGTGAAGAAACCTGAGATTTATCCATCCTGAGCTTCCAGAACCTAGACTCTCCCTAGACCTTATGGGGTAAAGAAACCATGTGGGGATCCTGTCAGGCAGGTTTAGACAGATGGGTCTTAGATTGTCCACATCAACTTCCAATGGCCAACACAGAAGACAAATGCCTACCATATGGGCCTTAAATTTTAGATTCAGACCATAGGGCTGGAGAGAATGGCTCAATAGTGAAAGACACTTGCGCCTCTTGCAGCGGACCGCAGGATGATTTTTACAATATGGACACAATATGGACTAATAGCTTTTAATTAACCCCAGCAAAACCATGCTCTTGAGTCTAAGGAACAGGGTGTTTCCTTGGCAATTTCAGTTTGCTTCTCCACCCAAACAGTCCTGAATGTATCTGGTAAACTTGAAAATTATTGATGCACTGGAAGTGGTGCACCCGCCCTGGAAATAGTGGAGGCTGGGAAGGATGGCTGAATGCATGAGGATACTAAGGATGAATGAAAGATGGCTTGGATGAATGAGATACTAAGGATGAAATGGCAGATGCCTATTGAAACAAGGGTGGAGGAGTCCAAAGAATTTAAACATGTACTTTTCCCAATCAAGCTGGAAAAACCATTTTGAATAAACCATGGATGTGTGGCCTGATGGGTTGGAGGGAGCGGGAGAAACAGAGCTCCATCCGCACAGGGTGAGGACACAGACAGGTCCATCTTCACAAGTTGAGGGGACAAGAAAGATCCATTAGCACAGTTCTGAGAGACAGATGGTTCTAACGACAGCTAGGAAAACTAGAGTCCTGTGAGTTCAGCCCACTCTTAAAAAACTTAATTTAAGAGTCAATTTATTTGTTCAGGTGATTATAATGTCATGTCCAATTAAGATGTCTGCCAGGCACCCAACTTTTTTTTCCATCACCCACAAAGCAGCTAACTCAAGTTCCAGGGATCTAGTACCCTCTTCTAGCCTCTATGGCCACTGCATGACACATGTGGTTCACCTAACCGATATGCAGGCAAAGCACTGCTACACATAAAATTAAAAATGAGTTAAATAAATGTTTTAAAAACACTATCAGCATAAATAGTTTTGAACATTCAATTAGCATTGAATTTACTAATTATTCACTTTATATGTTATATATTATATATATATTGCTTTATATATAATACATATATATAATGTTCAACAAGATTATTTACTTTACATATATGATAATTTATTATATAATGTTCACGACGGAAAATCAAAAATATTGTGTCAAAGAAAAGTTGAAACCACTACCATTTGAATCCAGCATAAATGGACAATATATATATATTCTCTATATATATATCTATATCTGATATGTTAATGTGCATATAGCTCTGGCAACTTGCATTTCAAACCCGATACAAAGTGTTACAATCTTCAATTACTATAGAACAACTAGTCTTAAAAAGAAACAGTTTCAAAGAAGTAAAAAATTGTATAAAGTTAGTAGTCAAGAAGGGTTATTCCAGTCCATAATCTAAAGGAAGTAATAAAACTATTCAAAGCAACTGATTAGTTCAGATCACATTAAAAATTATTTCATTTATTAATTTTAAATTTTATGTGTATTAGTATAATGGCTGTATGAAGGTAGGTGTGCCCTAGTCATGCAATGCCCATGGAAAAAAGCGCGGTGGTTGTCGAGGAGGTTCCAAAGACGGTTGTTGGATCCCCTGACTGGGAAATTACCGTTGTTACCCACATTGTGAGTGTTGGGATAAACCTGGGGCCTCTGACGAACAGTCAGTGCTTTAATAGTTGGGGCATATCTCCAGCCCCAGATCATATTTTTAAATGCTACATACTTAAAAGCTAACCTCTCAATTTACCCCACCCACCACACACACACACACACACCACACAAAGATGAAAAGGAAGAAAGGAATAAATCCTGGGACCACTCCATCACTCTAGGACATCAGAAGAGGACTGACCATATTTCTGGGATCATTATAGGTAAATGGAATAAAAATCAACTGTTCATAGAGACCTCCTCTATACCATAGTTTTATTGTATTCTTCTAGCATGACAAACCTCTCCACTCTTATGCCTAATGTTCGTCTTGTCCCCCCCCCCACCTTTTTTTTACAGGATGTCTTCATCCTCCTCAAGACACAAAGTATGAGCTATCTACTACATGATTCTTCATTATTCACAAGCTCCACCCTCTCTCTCAAAACAGGCCCCACCCTCTCTCTGAAAACGGGCCCCACTCACTGCATATTAATTTTGGCACCCAGCATAGGTCCCTAAAACATTGCAGGAATTCAGTTTTGTAGGTTTATTCTTTGAGAGCTGGGAAAATAATTCCCAGTAACCTGTAACATGAGTAATGTGAAACTGTAAAAAACAATAAAACCCGAAAAGACCCATGTGAAAAGTTCTGCATGAAATTTTATTAAACAAGAACACTAGATAACATAGTCTATATGATATTGCATAAAAATAAAACATACATATTATCTAAAAATCACATATTATACTATACATACATAGAATGTATGTGCTATTATATGTATATGTGAGGTTATATGGAATAATGCATACAAATACAAATAAAATCTCAGTAATGAATGAAATTGGGAGATGATAGAAAAAGAAATTTATGTATAATTTCTGACCTCCTTGTTAGACTTTAACTTTTTATAGCAAATGTGTTAATTTTGTAATTTAGATCATTTACATTGAAAATACACAAGGCCTACACATGTCATCTGGAAAATTCACAGCAATGATCCTTTAAGTTATATTTCTGAAATGTATGGGAGAAAACATTCTATATTATTCAAATAGATACAAATTAAGGAAAATATTTACATCAAAATCCTGACTCATTTCATTCTAAGCTTAATGAAAAACTCACCATGGCAACCAGTTTCATTTGCTTCTACCAAAAGAAGATAACTCAATAGGTCACTGATAAGAAAGAGATGTCATTTGCACTGATGTGGTAAGTGTTCAGTTTTGCAAAGCATCACCTAATAATTTGCAATCCAGAGCAGTGGAACCGTCTCATTAAATGTTCAAGCAATAATTATATAAGAAAAACATAATTTAAGCCTAATGTTTGGTTTAAACAGAAAAATGTAGTCAGAGACAGGCAGTAGAAGATTTGTAGGTACCAGTATGCTGAGAAATGAAAGGCCATTCATCAAAGAGAACAACAACAACAAAAACCCATATATGCTAAGAGGCAATCAGCTGTATGAGGCAATCAGTGTATGTGAAGACAATGGCTGAGAGGTGTCCGTTAATATATTAGAAACTGAATGCTCAATAGGACAACAATTAAAACAAAGTACTTTTCATTACCTTTGACAGCATCTCTCAGCATGGATGGCATAGAAAGTTTTCCAGGGAAGATCAGACAAAGTACAATTCTGCTTTCTATAAGGCAGGTTATATAAAGAATAGGATCATTCTTGATCATCTCTATGAAAACAGTATTTTTACAAATGAGTTTAGTCTAAAATAACTGGAGAATTTTGTCCAAAATGGGTACAGGACGTGTAGTTTTGACAGCACCTCAGATTTACCTAGACTGGCGGTGTTCCTAAATGTGGATGGATTCCATCCATTTAGAACTCCCCAGATACAATGCTGCTTGGGAAACAGATGCCTGAGCAGAGGCTCCACAGAGGACCATGCATAGGTCTAGAACCAGCTGCCCCATCAACCATCACCGGTACCACCAGACTATATATACATATCTCATTTTAAAACAAATTGCTCACTAAGATTTTTCTTTTCAGTAGGAATGGTTGTAGTTTAGTTTCTTTGCTGTCATAAAAAACCATGACAAAAGAACAGGTCCTGATCACAGCCCACTGTTAAAGGAATCCAGGGCATAAGTTCAAGGCAGGAACCTGGAAAGAGGCAGGAGCTGAAGCAGAGAGCATGAAGAGTGCTTCCTTCCTGCCTGCCCTCCTCATGGCTACTTCAGCTCGTTTCTTATTGCAACCCAGGGCCCACCTGCTCAGGAATGCCCAGGCAACATTGGTTCAGGCCCTCTTGTATCAGTTAAGAAAATGCCTTCTGGAGATGCCCTCAAGACAATTTGATAGAAATTCCTTAATCGAGGGATTGAGCTTCCTTCTTCCCTGATGGCTCTACTTTGTGTCAAAGTTGACAAACTATCACAGAAACTCACTATATAGCTCAGACTGGCTCAACACTCAACACTACAGCCATACTGGAATTGGGAAGAATTTTAAACCTAGTTCAGATGTATTTTGACTTAATAAAGCAATACATTCCAAAGAATCAGAAGAGGAGCAATTTTTATAAATAAAACAGTTGAAGTTGTCACTGTAGAAGCCACATTTAGGACCTTCAATGACACAAATGAAATAACCACGGATGTGAGAAGTCTCTCCTTCATAAAAAGCAGAACCTTTCTCCTTACAAGAAAGGTATGTGTAGGCTTTTGCCGCATTGCATCATTTTGACAAAAATGTAGGAACTCTGGACATATGGCATTGTTCAAACTGTGCTGAGGGACTTTTGGACAGGGCCACTAACGAATACACATAACCTAGCTAATAATAGCCAACCACTGATCCGTGAGCTAATAGTGTTTAGAGGAAGTAGAATTCGTGAGAAGAAGAAATAGCGGCATGGGACAGAATTAATCCACAACATGCAATTTCCTTCCATGAGCACAGCCTTCACCAAGAGGAAACCTGAAGACTCACCACCTGTTCAGAGGTTTGCTTTCTGTAAAAATTTAGCATGGCCTACCTCCAGAATGACAGAGGCATTTGTGTGCATCACATGATAAAAATAAACTGTGAGCTGCAAGGTAAAATCTGTGATCAAAAGAATGAAGGGAAAAATAGTGACATTCTCAAACTACTTTTAGAAAACAGACATTTTGTGTTGCTAACTTGGAACACCTATAAATTTAATAGAAAATATGACATTTATTGTTTACTTGATGATCAAGCTGTTTTCCCTAGTAAATACTTCCCTTAAAAGCCTCCAACTCAGGGCTGGGCATGGTGGAACATGCCTTTAAATCTCAGCACTCAGAAGGCAACGGCAGGTGATCTCGTTAGTTCAAAGCCAGCCTGGTGGGCTATAGTCATAAACACAGCCTGTTACGCAAACAAAACAGACCTGTTGACCAATGGAACCAAGTCTGAAGATCCAAATCTGAGACAACCATACAATTTTCAGCCATCTCATATTTGACAAGGGGGCAGAAGACACCATGGAGAAAAGACAGCATCTCAGCAAGTGGTGTTGGCAAAACTGGATCACCACTTGTAGAAGAATGAAATAAACCCCTGCTCTCGCCCTGTACAAAAGTCAACTCCCAGATGGATCAACAGTCCTCAACGTGAAACCCCAAACACTCTGAAGGTGATAGAAGAAAAAGTTGCAGCAGGCTACAAGACATTGGTGTAGGGAAAAGACTTCCTAAATAGACAGCAGCTGCATAAGAATTAAGGGCGACAATTGACAAATGGGAACTCTTCAAACTCAAAAGTTCTGTATAGCAAAGAAAACAATCACTGAAGTGAAGAGGAAAAATCCCACAGAGTGGGAGGAACCTTCCCACAGAAACATCTGACAAGCAATGATTTCCATAATATCTAAAATACCAAAAAACAGAAAAAAAGAAAATACAAATGACCCACTCAATAGATGGAGCAAAGAGCTGCAAACAGAGACTTCACAAGTGAGGAATTAGAGACTGCTGAGAAAACACTTAAGAAGTGTTCAACATCCACTACTCCTTACGGAAATGCAACTCAAAACACTTTACGATATCATCTTACGGCAATACGGCTGGCTAGGATCAAGAAACAAATGATACAGTTGCTGGAGAGGTTGTGGGGAACGGGAACACTCATCCACTGCTGTGGGAATGTAAACTCATGTCACTATGGAAAGCAGTGTTGCGAATCCTTGGAGGGTTGCGACAGTGTTGCGAAGACTTGGAATGAACTTGCCACCCGGCCCAACCATACCACTCCTAGGCTTTTACCCTCAAGACTCACCCCATGCAGAGATACATGCACAGCCATGTTATTTCAGCTCTCTCCACAATAGCCCCCCAGGAGCTGGCCCACAAACCCAAATGCCCCTCAACTGATGAGTGGATAGAGAAAATGTGGTACATCTACACAATGGAGTCTATGCAGCAATAAAGAAAGACGACCCTATGAGCTTTGCAGGAAATGGCTAGAGTAGAGGACATCATGCTGAGTGAAGTACCACAGTCTCAGAAAAACAATGATGACTGGTATACCTCATCTGTGGATGCTAGTGCCAGTACCCTAGTTGTAAGTATTTCTTGTGCACAGCCCCTTGAGCTTTTGTCCAAAGCAGTTGGGAGTGATGCTATTGGGGAAACAAATTGACAACAACAAACACAGAAAGTACTGCATCAAAGAACTGACTGAAAAACAGTGAATATTCTCTCTCAAACAGTCAACTTCCATATGTTGAATTTTGAGAAAGACCGAGAAAGAGTTGAGAAGCATGTTTGGCAGAAGCACGAGCTCATGGTGGGGTGGGGAATGAGCGGGAACATGGGTCTTAGATTTGTTAAAAAAAAAAAAATAGACAAGGAATGTAAGACTACCAAACTCACTCAATGAAGACAGCATTACCCTAATACCAAACTAGCTAGGGGCACAATAATAAAAGCAAACCATACTCCATCTCTACAATGAACAAAAAATTTCTCAACAAAATGTTGAAAAGAACACATCAAGGGCTGGAGAGATTCATGCTGTGGTTAAGGAGCGCCGACCGCTCTTCAGAGGCACTGGGTCTTATCCCCAGCACCCCACATGGCGGTCTAGAGACCGCCATTGTAAACTCCAATTCCACGGAGAATCCAGTTCCAGGGGGAATCCAAGACCCTCTTCTGGACCTCCTGCGGCATTTGCACGACATAGGTGCACAAAAAACCTCAGCAGACAGTACATTTGATACACATACAGAAATTAAAAAAAAAGGAACCCACATCAAGTATATCAAGCACCATGACCAAGTTGGTTTCATTCCAGTAATGCAAGCATGTTTTAATGTACACAAATCAACAACTTTAATGGAGGACATAAAGAATATAATCATCTAAATAGATAGAGAAAAGGCCTCTGACACTGCTTCAACATCCCTTTATGATAAAAGCCTTGAAGAAAATAGGAAAAGAAGGCACATAGTTTAACACAATAAGGCTATGTGGTAAACCTGTAGCTAATGTACTAAATGTGGAAAAATTCAAAGCATTTAATTCAAAATCAGGAATGAGATCACGGGCTCTTTTTTTTCCACTTATTCAGTGACTTGAAACTCTTGGTAGAGCAGTAAGACAAGAGAAAGAAAAAAGGGACCCTAATCTGATGGGAAGAAGTTAATTATCTCTATTATTAGATAATATTATCCTATACTTAAAATACCACAAACACTCCCCAAGAAAAACTCTTAGAAACTGAAAAATGCCTCAGAACTGTAGCAGGATACAAAAATAAACAGAGAATGCATCGTCATTATGTGTAACAATCATGATCTTTACAGAGAAACAAACAGGGGAATAACAAAACAATTTTAAACACTTACTTGCAAATAAGAAAAACTAGGAAAAAAACCAACTGAAACAATAAAGATTCCCCAAGGACAATAAATAATCCTCTGCTTTGAAAAAAAAAAGAAATTGAAGAAGACTCTAGGAGATGGAATGACTTTCTATGCTCATGAGTTGGCAGAATGAATATTATGAAAATGCTACATTATAGGAAGCCTTCTACAGATTCAGCACAATTCCAATCAAAAATTCCCATGACATTTTCCCAGAACTAGAAAAACAGAATCCTAAAGTTCATGGCACAGCACTAAGGAACCTAAATGACAAAAGCAATCCTAAGCACAAAAGAGCAATGTGTCACACATCACCGCTAACCAGTGATCTTGCAAATCCTTCTAGGAGCCACCAGGCATACACATGGGCACACACATACCTGTAGGCAAATACTTACTCATGCACATAAAAAGTCATTAATAGTTTAAAAATACAAATTATGGAGCTGGAGAGATTTCTTGGCAGTTAAGAGAACTGGCAGCCTTTGCAGAAGACACAGGTTCGATTCCCCTTTTCCACACCCATTTTTTTTTTTTTCCTACCACGAACCACATGGGCTAACAACTGTCAGTAACTCCAGTTCCAGGGACAATTCTGATGCCGCTCTTCTCACCTGTGCCGGCCCACTGCACACCTCAGTGCACTTACATACATTGCAGGTATACACTTATAATAAAATAAATAAAATGAACAAACATTTATTATAAGCCCTGGAATTCTAAAACTTCTGAAGAAAATCATAGGCCCCAAAACATTTCAAATTAGTCACAACCCAAGAATTTCTGAAAATAACACCAATAGCAAATTAAACAACTGCAGAATTGGCAAATAAAACTGCATGAAATTAAAAAGCTTCACAGCAAAAATAAACTATCAGCAGAGTGAGAGGCAGATTGGAGAATGTGCGAACATCTTTGCCAACTATACATGTGCTGGGGACTTAATATCCAGATTCTATAAAGAATTTCAAAACTTAAACACCAACAAAATCATACAGCCAATAAATGGAATAATAAATAATTTCCAGAGGAATACGAATGAGAAATAAATATGGAAGAAAGTGTTCAACACCCTTCTCCATCATGTGAATTAAAACTACAATGATGTTCCATCTCATCATGCCAGCAATGGTATTCATCAGGAAAAGAGAGGATAACATATGCTGACAGCAGCATGGAGACAGAGGAAGCCTTGTAAACTGTTGAGGAGAATGTGAATTTATGCAGCCACTATAGGAGTCACATAGAGGTTTGTCAGAAACCCAAAATAGAACTATCATGATAGCTAGGTACTTTACTCCTCCTGGTCACATACTTGAAGCATTCTAAGTTACCATAGCACATAGATACTTGCATATCCATATTATAGCTATATTTACAATAGCCAATACATGTGCACCATGGTATCAGTGGATAAGGAAAATGTGGTATATACACACAATGTAATCTTATTCTGATGTATAAAGAATAAAGTTATAACATGTAGGAAAATGGATGGAACTTGAAGACATACATTAATAAAAAATAAACCAGACTCTGACAAATATTTCCCGTTTTACTGATAAATGTAGACTTTAATTTGTATATATATGTCTCTATACTATTATAAACATGTGTGTGTGTGCGCTGTGTTGCGTGTGTGTAGATGGGAGACTAGGAAGAAGAAGAATGGAAAATGGGGATAATATAGAGGGAGAAGGAATGTGGACGGCCAGGAAAGGCATTTAATTGGGGGTACAAGTAAGACCAAAGCATAAAGATGTATATGAATGACAGTGTTACATGAAACCCATTAGTATTCACACTTACTAAATATTAATTTCAAAAAATGAAGAAAGTACTCATTAGCAATAAGTGGAAAGATGACTTTTCTGAGTGCAAAAGTAATCTTGAATAGAATAATTAATTTGAAATTCATGAATTTTTATTCAATAGGAAGGAAATTCTGTTTCCAAGAAAGGCTTTCTTTGTTGGACAAAGTTCATCTCTAGTTATTACAATGACTTTGCATATGTAAATGTGCTTTTCTAGGCCCCATCAAAATTTATCCTAAATTGAATTATAAGTTCAGTATTAGCTATAGTTTGATTAGCAAATCTTTTAGTTATTGTCAAAGTATTCTCAAAGCACTTCGAAAGTAAACTTCAACTGATTTTAGATGAAATATTCAGAAATTTTAAGTTTAGAAGAGCCCATATACATAGCATGTTTATTTATTTGGTGATTCATTTCAGTATTGTAGCACAAACAAATGCTATTTTTACTGTACGCATTTATAAACTTGGACTACTTACCCTCTTTTTTTTTTTTTAAATACAAAATCAGGAATGAAATAACAATTCATACTATCTAGAAACCTAGTTTTTCCTCAGTTTGCTAGTGTGTGATTTTCTACTGTTGTATGTATTCAGCCTTAGCATTTTACAAACTGAACTAGCAATTTGATGTTATGAGTTTTGAGGTTTTTGTTGTAAGTTGTGTCTGGCTTCAGGACCAAGTATATGTTGTGATGTACCATTGAGCTATGACCCCACCCCCAAAACATTTAAGAAATTTACTCAAAATTTTGCTTTAAAACCCCCACATTTTCTCAGTAACTTTGGATAGAAACGGCAAGATAGAAAAGACAAATAAAACAAATATAGGACCACTTTTATTAACTTCATGATCACTAGTTTACCCAAGGCTATATAAATATATATGGTTATATTAAATATGCATAGTCCCAGAGGTATAGTTTAATTCTTCAGTGGAAAAAATCCATACATTGCTTATTACTCTTGTTATGGCATTTGTTACTTTGCATTACCTGTTGTCCTATTATCTGACAGAACAGTCAGTGTCATGCATGAATTTATTTTGACTCATAGCTTTAGAGGGTTTTCAGTCTCTCACTCCACAGCAGGGTATGGCTGGGAGGCTCTACCAGTGGTGGTGAGAGAAGGTAATAGAGGGCTTTGTATATGGCATTGGACAGGAAGCAGAGAAAGGGGCTCGATTTACATCTTCAAACTTTCTGAGTAGAGGCCTTCTAATAGCTAGCCCACACTCCTCAAGGTTCCATAACCTTCCAAAAACAGCTCTACCTGCTGGGGAATAAGTTTTAAAACACCTGCCAGTGGGGGACATTTCAGATTCAAACCATAACAGTAGAAAATATTCTGACCCTTGTGGGTCCCCAGCTTCCTGGCTTAGTCCTCTACCCGTCCAGCAACACCTGACACACACTTTGGCCGCGGCCCCCTCCTGTTGTGAAGTGCAGGCGTGTGGAGGGCACGGCGACAGACATGGCGAAGCCCAGACGGGAGCCCCGCCAGGCCAGCAGTGACCCGCATTCACCCATCGTCAGCGGGGCCCGCCTAACCAAGGTAAACTGTTTACTCCTGGCAGTCCTGGCTATCCTCCTCGGAAGCTGCGGCTAGCAGCCGCAGCGGCTGCTCCGCGGCCCGGGCTCCCCAGTCTCAGCCCTCCCTCACCAGGTCACCGCCACCCGCAGCGCCCCGCTCCTAGTCCGCCCGCGGCAACGTACACACCCGGAGCCTCCGTGGACTACTCACTGCAGCGGAGCACGGCCGCAGAGGCTCTGGGTGTGCTCGGGGTAGCGCTCCTCCCAGCCGCAACCCCCACCCAGCCTCCCTCCGCGGGGCCAGCCCATCCCTGGTGACACCTGAGCAGCCACTGGGCGGAGGAACCACCAGGCCGAGGCGGAGGACAGACATGCTGCCTGGAGAAAAACGCAGGGGCGGGGCAAGCGAGGAGCGGCGGTCGGGCGCGTCCTGGGAACAACGCATGGCAGTGAGCAACGCAGACGTCAGCCAATGAGCGTGCGGGGTTCCGACGTGGGGCGGGCCGAGGCGGGTCCCGGAGAGAACGCGCTGGAGGCTGGGGCGGCGAGAGGAAGGTGAAGAGGGCTGAGGCGGAGGCGGTCGAGGCAGCGGAGGAGGGGAGGTTGTGCCCGGGACTGTGTCCACCGAGCAGGCGGCTGTGGCCCGCGTGAGTGAAGCCGGAGCGGCGCCGCGAGGCAGGGGCGAGCGCGGCAGGAGGACGTCCACTACGGCTGCGGCCCCGGCGGTGGCGCCCCGCGACTAGCCACGTGGGGAAGCGGCGGCGGAGTGAAGACGGCGGCGGACAGGGACGCGCGGAGCGGGCAGGAACTTTCGAGCAAGCCCGGAGCCGAGCTCCAGCCGAGCGGCATGCGGCGCGGCGGCGGCGGCGTTAGTGTCTGGCCCGCCGGTGCGGTGCGGTCGGGGTGTGCGAGCGATCGGACGGGACAAGCAGCGCGTCGCTGCCCCACCTCCCGGCGGCTGGAGATGTCGGAGCCCAAGGCAATTGATCCCAAGTTGTCCACGACCGACAGGGTGGTGACAGGTAAGCAGAGCCCCGCGGCGGCCGGGAGCACCGAGTGCGGCAGGCGGCCGGCCAGCCTCCCCTCCCCTCCCCCGCCCGGCTCGCCAGTCCGTCAATCCGTCCGTTCGGTCTCGGGGCCGGAGCCCGCCGACCTTCTAGGATCACGAGCGAGCCCCGCGACCCGCCCTCCCCGACCACTCCGGGACGCCGATCCGGGCCGGGGGGCGACGGGGGTGGGTGGCGGTGGCGGTGGTGGCGGCGGCGGGAGGGGGCGCCGGGGGTGGCTGCTGGCAGGGTGTAGCTCTGTGACAGAAATAGGAAGTGGGTGGCCACTCGCGGGCTTACATGGGATCGGGTTTATGGTTGCTCTTTGCAGAGGGAGGGGAGGTGATTTCTGGCTTTTATAAAATTAATAGGGCATTTTTCTGTGGCGGTGGCTTGCGGCGGGCTGGCTGGCCCGGGCACCGTCCTCCGGGCGCTCCATTGCAGCAGTTCCCCGGCGCCCCCTCCCCCTCCCCGGGAAGGGCCTGCGAGAGCGCGGGAGAGCGTGGGGGGAGCCCGGCAGCGCCGCGGGGGTCGGGGCCGCGTGGGGGCAGCGCGAGGCAGGGGACGACCCGACAGCCCCGCCGCCGCCCCGGGATTCCTCCGCAGGCCCGGAGAGGCGCGCAGTGGTGCGTCTCCCATCCCCCCATACCCCCCCACTCCTCCTACCCCTCCCCCCCTCCGCCCCGCCCCCTTTGCCTGCACGCCACCGCCGCACGCGACACGCCCGCACCCACGCACGCCGCCACACGCACACACGCCATGCCGCGCACACACCCACACCACGGGGATGTTCGGATGCCTATCGCGACTAACGGCGAGAAGAGGATGTTCAGAGCCTGCGGAGGAAATCCCGGGGCGCGGCGGGGGGGCTGTCGGGTAGTATATAATTCGCTTTTACTTTTTCTTGTTCTCTGTTTTTATTTTTGGTAACTCAACATCCCGGCGGCCCCGACCCCCGCGGCGCTGCCGGGCTCCCCCCACGCTCTCCCCCGCGCCTCCGCAGGGCCCTTGCGGGGAGGGGGAGGGGGCGCCGGGGAACTGCCGCAATGGAGCGCCCGGAGGACGGTGCCCGGGCCAGCCAGCCCGCCACAAGCCACCGCCACAGAAAAATGCCCTATTAATTTTATAAAAGCCATAAATCACCTCCCCTCCCTCTGCAAAGAGCAACCATAAACCCGATCCCATGCAAGCCCGCGAGTGGCCACCCACTTCCTATTTCTGTCACAGAGCTACACCCTGCCAGCAGCCACCCCCGGCGCCCCCTCCCGCTGCCGCCACCCCCGTCCCCGCCCAGACACCGGCCCACCGTCGCCCCCGGCCCGGGAGCGGCGCCCGGAGTGGGCGGGGGAGGGCGGTCGCGGCTCGCTCGGGATCCTAGAAGGTCGGCGGCTCCGGCCCCGAGACCGACGGACGGATTGACGGACTGGCGAGCCGGGCGGGGGAGGGGAGGGGAGGCTGGCCGGCCGCCTGCCACACTCGGTGCTCCCGGCCGCCGCGGGGCTCTGCTTACCTGTCACCACCCTGTCGGTCGTGGACAACTTGGGATCAATTGCCTTGGGCTCGGACATCTCCAGCCGCCGGGAGGTGGGGCAGCGACGCGCTGCTCGTCCCGTCCGATCGCTCGCACACCCCGACCGCACCGCACCGGCGGGCCAGACACTAACGCCGCTCGGCTGGAGCTCGGCTCCGGGCTGGCTCGAAAGTTCCTGCCGGCTCCGAGCGTCCCTGTCCGCCGCCGCCTTCTCTCCGCCGCCGCTGCTGCCTCCGCCGCCGCTTCCCCACGCGGCTAGTCGCGGGGCGCCACCGCCGGGGCCGCAGCCGTCGTGGACGTCCTCCTGCCGCGCTCGCCCCTGCTTCGCGGCGCCACTCCGGCTTCACTCACGCGGGCCACAGCCGCCTGCTCGGTGGACACAGTCCCGGGCACAACCTCCCCTCCTCCGCTGCCTCGACCGCCTCCGCTCCGCCTCTTCACCTTCCTCCTCGCCGCCCCAGCCTCCAGCGCGTTCTCTCCGGGACCCGCCTCGGGACCCGCCCCACGTCGGAACCCCGCACGCTCATTGGCTGACGTGTGCGTTGCTCACTGCCAGGCGGTGCTCCAGGGACCGCCCCGCCCTCCTCGCTTGCCCCGCCCCTACAGTTTTCTCCAGACAGCATGTCTGTCCTCCAGCCTCGGCCCTGTGGCTCCTCCGCCCAGTGGCTGCTCAGGTGTCACCAGGGATGGGCCGGCCGCGCGGAGGGAGGCTGGGTGGGTGTCGCGGCTGGGAGGAGCGCTACTCCGAGCACACCCGGAGCCTCTGCGGCTGTGCTCCGCTGCAGTGAGTAGTCCACGGAGGCTCCGGGTGTGTACGTTGCCGCGGGCGGACTAGGAGCGGGCCGCTGCGGGTGGCGGTAACCTGGTGAGAGAGGGCTGAGGCTGGGGAGCCCGGGCCGCGGAGCAGCCACTGCGGCTGCTAGCAGCAGCTGTCCGAGGAGGATAGCCAGGACTGCCAGGAGTAAACAGTTTACCTTGGTTAGGCGGGCCCCGCTGGCGATGGATGAATGCAGGTCACTGCTGGCCTGGCGGGGCTCCCGTCTGGGCTTCGCCATGTCTGTCCCCGTGCCCTCCACACGCCAGCACAACTTCACAACAGGAGGGGGCCGCGGCCAAAGTGTGTGTCAGCTGTCTGTACAGGTGGAGGACTAAGCCAGGAAGCTGGGGACCCACAAGGGTCAGAATCTTTTCTACTGTTATGGTTTGAATCTGAAATGTCCCCCACTGGCAGGTGTTTTAAAACTTATTCCCCAGCAGGTAGAGCTGTTTTTGGAAGGTTATGGAACCTTGAGGAGGTGGGGCTAGCTAGTAGAAGGCCTCTACTCAGGAAAGTTTGAAGGCTGTAATCGAGCCCCTGGTTCTCTGCTTCCTGGTCCAATGCCATATCAACGCCCTCTATTACCTTCTCTCACCACCACTGATAGAGCCTCCCAGCCATATCCTCTGTGGAGTGAGAGACTGAAACTGCTCTATGAGTCAAAATAAATTCATGCATGACATGATTGTTTCTGTCAGATAATATGCAACAGTAATGCAAAGTAACAACTGCATATAACAAGAGTAATAAGAAATGTATGGATTTTTTCCATGAAGAATTAAACTATAACTCATGGGACTATATGCAATATTTAATATAAACAGATATATTTATATAGCCTTGGGTAAAACTATGATCATGAGAGTTAATAAACAAGTGTCTATATTTGTTTATTTGTATTTCTATCTTCATTTCATATCCAAATTCTGAGAAAATGTGGGGTTTTAAAGCAAAATTTTGAGTAAATTTCTTAAATGTTTTGGGGGTGGGGTCATAGCTCAATGGTACATCACAACATATACTTGGTCCTGAAGCCAAGCCCTTATGCCCCTCACTCATACACACAAATATTGCTATTCATTTTGTAAAATGCTAAGCTGAATACATAAACATAGTCACACAACTAGAGAAAAATGTTTTCTAGATAGTCTGAATTGTTATTTCATTCCTGATTTTGTATGTATAAGGTAATTAGTCCAAGTTTATAAATGCTTACATTAAAAAATAGCTTTGTTTGTGCTACAATACTGAAATGAACCACCAAATAAATAAACATGCTACATATATGGGCTCTTCTAAACTTAAAATTTCTGAATATTTCATCTAAAATCAGTTGAAGTTTACTTTCGAAGTGCTTTGAGAATACTTTGACAATAACTAAAAGATTTGCTAATCAAACTATAGCTAATACTGAACTTATAATTCAATTTAGGATAAATTTTGATGGGGCCTAGAAAAGCACATTTACATATGCAAAGTCATTGTAATAACTAGAGATGAACTTTGTCCAACAAAGAAAGCCTTTCTTGGAAACAGAATTTCCTTCCTATTGAATAAAAATTCATGAATTTCAAATTAAATATTCTATTCAAGATTACTTTTGCACTCAGAAAAGTCATCTTTCCACTTATTGCTAATGAGTACTTTCTTCATTTTTTGAAATTAATATTTAGTAAGTGTGAATACTAATGGGTTTCATGTAACACTGTCATTCATATACATCTTTATGCTTTGGTCTTACTTGTACCCCCAATTAAATGCCTTTCCTGGCCGTCCACATTCCTTCTCCCTCTATATTATCCCCATTTTCCATTCTTCTTCTTCCTAGTCTCCCATCTACACACGCAACACACGCACACACACACATGTTTATATATATATATATATACATATATATACAAATTAAAGTCTACATTTATCAGTAAAACGGGAAATATTTGTCAGAGTCTGGTTTATTTTATTAATGTAATGATCTGCAGTTCCATCCATTTTCCTACATGTTATAACTTTATTCTTTATACATCAGAATAAGATTACATTGTGTGTATATACCACATTTTCCTTATCCACTGATATCATGATGCACATGTATTGGCTATTGTAGATATAGCTATAATATGGATATGCAAGTATCTATGTGCTATGGTAACTTAGAATCCTTCTTCAAGTATGTGACCAGGAGGAGTAAAGTGCCTAGCTATCATGATAGTTCTATTTTGGGTTTCTGACAAACCTCCATATGACTCCTATAGTGGCTGCATAAATTCACATTCTCCTCAACAGTATACAAGGCTTCCTCTGTCTCCATGCTGCTGTCAGCATATGTTATCCTCTCTTTTCTTGATGAATACCATTGCTGGCATGATGAGATGGAACATCATTGTTTTAATTCACATGATGGAGAAGGGTGTTGAACACTTTCTTCCATATTTATTTCTCATTCGTATTCCTCTGGAAATTATTTATTATTCCATTTATTGGCTGTTTGATTTTGTTGGTGTTTAAGTTTTGAAATTCTTTATAGATTCTATATATTAAGTCCCCAACACATGTATAGTTGGCAAAGATTTTCTCCCATTCTCCAATCTGCCTCTTCACTCTGCTGATAGTTTCTTTTGCTTCTGAAGCTTTTTAATTTCATGCAGTTTTATTTGCCAATTCTGCAGTTGTTTAATTTGCTATTGGTGTTCTTTTCAGAAATTCCTTGGTTGTGACTAAATTTTGAAATGTTTTGCCTATGATTTCTTCAGAAGTTTTAGAATTCCAGGGCTTATAATAAATGTTTGATTCATATTTATATTTATTTTATGTATAAGTGTATTACCTGCATGTATGTAAGTGCACTGATGTTGTGTAGTGCCTGCAAAGGTGAGAAGAGTGCATCAGATGTCCCTGGAACTGGAGTTACTGACAGTTGTTAGCCGCCATGTGGGTTCTGGGACTCGAACCTGGGTCTTCTGCCAATAAATCTCTCCAGCTCCATAATTTGTATTTTAAACTATTAATTACTTTTTATGTGCATGAGTATTTGCCTACATGTATGTGTGTGCACCATGTGTATGCCTGGTGCTCCTAGAAATGGAGTTGCAGATCACTGTTAGCTGTGATGTGTGAACCATTGGTCTTTTTGCTTAGGATTGCTTTGGTCATTTAGGTTCCTTAGTGCTGTGCCATGAATTTTAGGATTCTGTTTTTCTAGTTCTGTGAAAAATGTCATTGGACTAGAAAAACAGAATCTAGTTCTGTGAAAAATGTCATTGGACAGTTATGGCAGAATGCATGATCTGGGATGGGGTGGGGGTGGGGGGGAGGGAAAGGGAAATAAGCCTGAACTGAATTGGAAAAAATGTATGAAATGCACAAAGCATCAATAAAAACTAATTTAAAAAAAAAAAGAAAAATGTCATTGGAATATTGATGGGAATTGTGCTGAATCTGTAGAAGGCTTCCTATAATGTAGCCATTTTCATAATATTCATTCTGCCAACTCATGAGCGTAGAAAGTCATTCCATCTCCTAGAGTCTTCTTCAATTTCTTTCTGTATCATTTTAAAATAGTCATTATAGAGGTCTTTAACCTCTCGGTTAAGTTTTTTCCTAGTTTTTTCTTTACAAGTAATTGTTTATGTGTTTTTTTTCCCTGATGTGTTTCTCTGTAAGATCATTATTGTTACACAGAATGACTAGTGAATTTTCTCTGTTTATTTTGTATCCTGCTACATTTCTGAAGGCATTTTTCAGTTCTGAGAGTTTTCTTGGGGAGTGTTTGTGGTATTTTAAGTATAGGATAATATGTTCTACAAATCAGGAAAATTTGACTTCTTTCAATCGTATTAGGATCCTTTTTAATTCTTTCTCTTGTCTTACTGCTCTAGCTAAGATTTCAAGCACTGAATAAGAGTGGTCTAGCAGTTAGGGGCACCGACCGCTCTTGCAGAGGACCCGGGTTCGATCCCCAGCACCCACATGGCGACCGAGAACCATCTGAAACTCCAATTCCAGGAGAACTCCAGTTCCAGGGGAATCCAACACCTCTTCTGACCTCCGCGGCATTGCACGACACGGGTGCACAGACCTGCATGCAGACAGTACATTCATACACATACAGAAATAAATAAAATTAATAAAAAAAATTTTTAATTGTTTTAGTTCAGCATGGATCTTTATTTTTTTCAAGGAAATCTTACAATCAATTGGGTTATTGTTATTATTATTATTTACAAAATATTCTCTGGAATTTTGACTCACCCTACAATGTCTGTGAAGATGAATTTATTACATTAAGATGTAATATTGCATCTTAAAAGTAGTAATGTTTCATCCATGATCCATTTTATTCGCATTTTAAAAATATTCCTTAAAGTGTTTGTTTTTCCTTCACAAAACCGTATTTATACTTTCTAGTAAGTTTATAAATCTTTATTTATTCCTTTTTGTTGTTATTTCTATTGGTGGTATAAGGAAATGTTAATTTTTTTAAAAACCTGATCATTGACCGAATAACTTCTCTGATCATTCTTAAGTATGTGTAGTAGTGTCGGATTGTTTGTTTTTTGTTATAGGTGACCAAGTCTTTGAGTAATGAGAGCTTTGTTTTTTCTTGTCCAGTTGTAATATTGTTGTAGAGGGAAAAGACTAAATAAACCCTCTGGCTCCACTTGCTTTTGGGTGGATCGTATGACAACTTCTTCTTTTCTCCTCAACTTCCCAGATAAAACTTTTCCTTGCCATAACTAGTTACTTTTGAGTCATCGGACATTTTGAATGGTGACTAGTGAGTTTGGTTTCATGGTTTCTTGGCTGGATATTGACCAGTGGATGTGATATATTTATCTAGTTTGCAATTTGTCCTCCTACTTTTATGCTTCTTTTGAAATCATAATAATTTTCTCATCAGTTAAGGTAATTTTTGCGATTTTTCTCCTTCTGGACATGGAATGACTATGAACAGCTTTTCTATTGTTAAAATTACATTTACATATAATTATGTAGCTGGCAATTTGATCACAGTGTTTTTCTTTTCTTAACTGTGAATATTCATAGATAACATCTTTTTTAGAAATTATCAATTGATTTTAGTATGTTATTTGGATTATAGTTCTTTCCTCAGTAGAATTTCAGTTGGTTGTAGAATCAAGGGTGAACTCTAGAAGAAGTTGGTAGCTTTTACAGTTTTCTTGCCTCTTGAAACAACTTGCCTGGGATAAAAATAACCCAGTGCTTTGTTGAGGTCTCCACATTATCACCAGAACACTAGTTCATAAGTAGTGAACTAGTGAGGAACTTCTCTCTGACAAAGGCTCAATGTCTCAGGAGAGGTTGCTATAGTTTCCTTTCTATTGCTGTGATAAAACAAAACAAAACAAAAAGAGCAACTGGGGAAGAGTAGGTTGATTTCAGCTTATAGGTTATAGTTTATTGCTGAGTGTATTAGTCACTTTTCTGTTGCTGTGATAAAACCACCATGACCAAGGGATCTTATAAAATACAATTGATGGTTCCAGGGAATTAGAGTCCATTGTGGCAAGGAGGTATGGTGGCAGGAGCTGGAGCAGAAAGCCAAGGTTTGCATCTTCCAATGAGCACAGGAAGCAGAGAGAGAGCAACTGGAGACTACAAGGCTTGTTGAACTCTCCAAGCTCGCCTCCAATGAAGTACTTCCCCCAGCATGGCCACACCTTCTAAGACCTCCCAAAACAGTGCCGCCTACTGGGGACAAAATGTCTAGAGACTTGAAGCCTATGAGGGACATTCTCATTCAAACCACCACACTGAGGGATTTCAGAGCAGGGACTCAAGCATAACCTTGAAGGTAACCTGCTAGCTATGTAACACAGCATTACCTCTAACCAGGAAACATACAGCCAAGGAAGTACAGCAGAAACAATGGAAGACATGCTGCTTGCTGCCTGGCTCACAGGCTCATGCTTAGCTGGCTTTGTTATACAGCTCAGTATCTTCTCAGGAAATGGTACTGTTCATAGAGGACTAGCTTCATCTACATCAATTAACAATCAAGGCAATCCCACAAAGACCTATCCATGCACCCACCTGATGTAGAAAATTATTCAGTTGAGGATCTCTGCTTAGGTGATTCTAAGTTGTGGCAAACTGGCATTTAAAACCAACTATCACAATCTACCCTTTGATTCTTATGAATCTCGCTATAAGAGAAATAGTACCATATATTAGAGGCTGACCCAAGCCTATGCAACCTTCTGCAGAATCCTACCCCAACCTTCCAGGCTATTGTCACCCAAATGGCACCTTAGCTGTGTCTTTAAATGACCATCCTACCCTTCTATCAAACCAGTAGCTTCAGCATGGTGGGAAACATTACTATGTTTCCCACCATGCTGAAGACCCATGACTTCCATGAGATTGAGTCCACTGATGTACTTACTTAGCTGGGAGATGAGTTCCCTGGTCTGAAGCAATGCTGTGTGTCCAATCCTTTCTGGGAAATCCCTTAAGTAGAACTCCCTTCTCAGATGACTCTAGCCTGTGTCAAGTTTATAGTTAAAGTTAAATAGGACAGATATTTAAAGGGCTCTAGCCTGCAGGCTAATGTGGTTTGGGATATGTTTCTCAAAGAGGGAAAATACAGAGATTGAGCAAAGTTCTGGTATACTTTATGTTTGGTGGATGTCTCAGGGCAAGAGTTTTAAAGTGAGTTGTCTTCATAGACTATCATTTGATGAACAAATTGTTTGATCAGTTGAAGTCATATGTCTTCTAATTCATTGGTCTAGAGAAACTTTATGAAACAATCTTTGCCCATTGAGAAGAGAGTATTTAAGGAAAACCAGAAGAAAATAAGAACATATGGATATTTGATAAAATATAGTTCCAAGAAGAGGAAACAGCCAGTGTAAAGTTCTGAGGCAGAAGGGGAATAGTAGGAATCTACTGTGCTGAGTCCATGAGGGAAGAAATGATGGAACTGAATAATGTAAAGAATTGTAAGGACTCGGGTGTTTACTGTCAGAGATAATGTATTGGAAAACTTTGAAGAAAAGAGTGACATGATCTAACTAAAATTTTGATAGGATTGCTGTGGAGATTGTGATCCCATGGCTGGAAGAACAATGGATGTTTTGAAAGTCAAGGGGCGTAATTGTTTCCCAAAGCAGAGTGATCAATGTTGGCCAAATATGAGGCTATTCAATGGAACACTTACATGGCTTCAGAAATGATTAGGTAGAGGTTGACTTGGGGTACTGGGGAAGAAGTCTTAACTGGAGACATCTCAAGAAAAATAGAAAGAGTAGATCAGAGGCAAGGACTTTGGCTGAGTCTTTGAGGAATAAATGGGATCTGAGAGGAGATACAACTAAAGGGGAAGGTGTCTGACATGGTATAAGATGAAGGGAAAGATTCATATACATGGTAGAGGAACATGTTAGAATCCTATTGAAATAGTTCAGACAAGAGATGCTATGGTGGTCTTCTGGATGAGAATGGGGATCATAAGTGTGATAAGAATCAGGAGATACTTTTGAAGAGGAGGCAAACAGATTTTGCCAATATGTTGAGTGTGTAGTATGAGACAAAGAAGGATCAGGAAATAAAGTTGGGACCAGATGAGTAAAAAATGAATTTCTGTTAATTGGAAAGAAGTGACTCTTGGAGAACCATATCTGGGATATAAATCAGGAACTTTGTTTTGGCAATGTTGACATAAGGTAAAATGAATTTGAACTTCATTTCAAATAGTTGACATTTCAAGTCATGAGGGTTGCAGAGAGGGCAAAATTTCTACTTCCAGTGAGCAGATTGTAGGTTCTTCAATGGTTAGATGATAGAAGAGGAAGAACTAGCAAAGATTGCTGAGAAGAGTCTAAGGGTGGAAATTGTTGGAAGAAGAGTACAATGTCTTGGAAGTCAAGTGACATAATAGTTTCAAGGCAGAGCAATCAATGTTAGCCAAATATGAGTAGAGGAATTTTGTTGTATATGGGAGCTGAGAGGAGAGGCAGCTGAAGGGGAAGGTGTCTAGACATTGTATAAGATGAACGGAAAGATTCCATGGGGAGTGGGATGCATTATTATGTTACTCGGAAAGACCATTGCTGAGTGACATAAAGTGAATGAGTACTTGGTCTCTTCCTTTATCATCCGGTCGGCTGTTGTTTTCCGAGTTTATGTGTCACATTCCTTCAGGCCTCCCAGAGCGTGTCTGTGACTCCCACCCCAGCTCTCTCTCTCGCTCTTACTTTAGCTCTCTATTTTTACCTCCTCAGGTATATAGGACTCCTGCTGCTGTCTACTATTTGTGTGCTCCCGTGTGCTTTTAGCATTGCTGTCATAGTTGTCTTAATTTGAATTTGCCTGAACATTTTCATCTTTTAATTTTAAAAAATTTCTGTATTCCTCTACTTTTTTAAAAACATTTTTTAATTTTATTTATTTTGTGTATGTATGAGTGTACTGTCTGCATGTAGGTTTGTGCACCCATGCCGTGCAATGCCGCGGAGATCAGAAGAGGGTATTAGGGGGCTGGAGAGATAGCCTAGTGGTTAAGAGCACTGACTGCTCTTGAAGAGGACCTGGGTTCGATCACCAGCACCCACATGTTGGCTGAGAACCGTCTGTCACTCCAATTCCAGGAGAACTCCAGCTCCAGGGGAATCCGACACCCTCTTCTGACCTCCGCGGCATTGCACGACACGGGTGCACAAACTTACATGCAGACAGTACATTCATACATATACAAAAATAAAAAAAATTTTAGGCCGGGCATGGTGGTGCACGCCTCTAATCCTAGCACTTGGGAGGCAGAGGCAGGCAGATCTTTGTGAGTTCAAGGCCAGCCTGGTCTACAGAGTGAGTTTCAGGACAGCTGGAGCTACAGGGAGACCCTGTCTCGAAAAGACCAAAAAATAAATAAATAAATAAATAAATAAATAAATAAATAAATAAATAAATAAAATTTTTAAAAAAGAGGGTATTGGATTGCCCTGGAACTGGAGTTAAAGACAGTTCTCAGCCTCCATGTGGGTGCTGGGGATCCAACCTGGGTCCTCTGCAAGAGCAGTCAGAGCTCTTAACTTCTAGGCCATCTCTCCAGCCCCATATTCCCCTACTTTTAAGTGCGTACCTTACGGGTACAATATTGCTATTCTTTCTTTCTTTAGTAGTCCAAGTTTAATGTCATTTAATTTGTGATCTTTAATGTAACAAAGTTAATTTATCTTTTGTTTGCTTTTCTATATTTTATTGCATAGGTAGAGTCTTGTGCCAGTTAAAAGTTGTACAGTCTATATTTGTTCAAAACTATTAAGGACGGAACGCATACTTATTTTTCCTTAAAGAAATGCTCTTGGTGTGCTCTGTTTTGATTTATTTATTTTATTTTTTGAGCATTTTTACTATTGTCTTTGCATTATTTATATCTCTCTTATTCCCCCACCAATTCCTTCCATGTCCCCACAATCCCTCTCAATTTCTTGTCCTCTTTTTCATTATTACATATACATACATTTATAACTATAACTACAAACATATATTTCACTGAATGCACTAAGTTGTGCTCCTGGGCACCTGTGTTTAGTGTTGTTCATTTGGGATTAGTTAACATTAATGGGAGCTAGTCCTTGGAGAAAACTCATTCTTCCTCCCCCAGCATGCATTGATTGCATATAACTCTTCAAGCTGACATAGGACTCTGTGATGTTTCTCCTTTTCACCTTGGCATGACAACTGCTTTTGTCATTATGCAGCTCCTGTTGAACTACCATACTGTGCAGATTTCATATTTCTACCTCTAAATCTCAATTTTGATGTTGGTGTCACTTTAAATGTCTTTCTGTGCTTATTCAGATGTCTGTTCTTTATTTTATTGTTCTAGTTTTCTGCTTCTTGTTGGATAATGGCTTATGTATATCATACCCCAAAGCATGCCTTTTCACACTTATTTTTTCTTATATTTTTATCTCATCCCCTTCTTTTCCCCAGGAATGCTTCTTTAAATTTTTTGATTTAGTTATTGTTATGTATATGGTATGAAGTTTTTGCCTGCATGTATTTAAGTGCACCCATGTGATGCAGTGCCCATGGGCAGCCAGAAGAAGGCACCAGATCCCTTGGATCTGGAGTTAAAGCTTCCCTGTGGGTTCTGGGATCCAAACCTGGATCTTATACAAGAGCAGCAAGTGCTCTTAACCACTGAGCCATCTCTCCAGCCCCTGGGAATGCTTCTTTTAAGAATGTTTTATAAGTGAATTTTTCTGTAATAAATTTTCTGAGATCTCCTGTGTTTGAGTTTATTTTTATTTCAGTACCATTTTGAAGTTCATATTTTAGCAGGATACAATCTACACTCAAATATTCCATCTCTTTTCAGTGCAAAAAATATTACTTCATTGTTTTCTTCCTTCCAGTGTTTCTGTTGAAGTATGTGATGTCAGTTTAATTATTGTTCTTTATTAGGTTTCCTGTTCTTCCTCTCCAGTTGACAGCTTATGGAATTTTTGCTTCATTTTCAATGTTCTTACAATTTATGATAATGTGTTTAGATGTGGATTTTTTTTATTGATTCTGTTTGGCACAGTTTGGCACAGTGGAAAAGTACAAGATATATTTTGGCTATACACACATAATACCAAATATATTTACCAACCTAAATGAGTTTTCATGCCTACTTAGTATGCAGGAAAATTGATTATACATAGATTTAACAATAATATCTACCACATTTTGATTCTTAGTATCTTAATCTCAAGGCAGAGTTTTATGCACATTGTTTCTTTAATCATTTTTAACAACCTTTTAAAATATGTACTATTTTTTCTCATTTTGATGAGGTAATAAGTTGAGCTTAAAACCCATGTGTAACTTTTCTAAGATAACTTAGCTAAGAAGTGGTGGAGTACAGTTGAGCCCAGGCTGTTTATGTTAGGCCTCCTCTATCACCTGCTATCCTGCATGTATAATTGAATATGTACCATGAAAAATATGTCTTGCATTAGTTTATTAGTTTGTGGTTTAAGAAGGAGTTTTAACTAAAAATTACACTACTTGTGTTTATAATGAGAGACAGGAGAATTTAATGTAAATTATCTTGAGAATAATAATCTGATGCAATTTTGGCAATAGTTATGTCTGTTGGAGAGGAGACTGTCAAATGCGATTCTTTAGAGACAGAATTTGCTTATTGATCATGTCTCCTACAACCTTTCATCTCATCATGACTGCTGAAATAAGCATATTAATCTTAAAACGAATAAAAAATCCACATTTAGAAGTAGAACGATTGCTAACTAAGAGCTGCAGGCAGGTTATATGTCCCTCTTCCTTTGTCAATAGGACTATCTGTTATTTGTTTTCCAATATTGCCCACAGTGTTTATTTCTGAAACCAGGCTAGAAAGAAAGGCATTGTATCAGAAGCAAATGGATGAAAATAAGTGGAGATGCCAGAGCAGCAGTAGGAAGGGTTTCAACCTTGACTCAGGAATCACTACTCTCCTGGATCATTTCTCTGAGGTTAAATTCTACTCTTTTTAAATGGTGTGTAATTGGGGTTTCCAACAGAAGCAAGTGTGGTATCAGTGTTTTGGGTTGTCAGTTAAGTTTTGCATTTTCCTTTATGCATTCCTAATTCTGTAATGAATCAGTGGAGTATTAGTGGGATAAAAATGGGTCTTGACCATCACAGATGGGATTTATCCTATGCCTTACTTTTTTTTTTCATTTGTTAATTTGTTAGTGACCTGAGATAGAACTTCAACTTAATTAACAATGTTCATTAAGGAAAAAGAGGCTCTTATCTCCTAGATATAATGGATGGCCCAAAGGGGCTCAAATGGGACTAGCAGGTTTGAGTACTCTTACGATTTTACTTGTTAGAATAATACTAACTACTGATTATTGAAATGCACCACAAATTTGGAATGCATTATGGTTCTGCCAGTAATTTCTATGGTAGATATTATTATTACTTAGAAGATGAGAAAGCCAAAGGCAATTTTCAGATTTGCTCAGCTATGCGTGCCAGAGCTAAAAGTCATGAAGCCTTGGTGGCTGTGTCCTTGCCATGTCATCATGCCACCGTGTGCCACCCACACTCAGAGTCATCCATCAGGACTTTATCTTTCCTATACTGATTCATGGCCATTTTGAAGTCTCTTTGAACTTTCCTGTTTGGTATGATGTTATTAGTACTTTAGTTGTGAGTAATTTCATAGTTGACATACTGGGTTAAAACACGTTTTTAGTTTTAGATCACATTCAACATTTCTCAGCTCAGTAACTGAATGGATCTGGACTAACATCAATGTATTATTGGACTGGGGTGAATTGGCAGGGAGTATTTATAAAGACCATTTATTTACATCTGAGTGCATTAGGTTCTTTTTTCTTGAGATAGCTGAATGTAGCAAGGCAAATTATATCTTTAATGCTCTTCAGCCTAATGATGGATTACTACCAGAAGACCTATATAGGTTTGACCCAGGTAGGAGGCTGCCCTGGAGAGAGCTGTATCACTTGATGTGTACTCTACTCTAACATTACATTGGTGAACCCCAGTTAGTTTCCTGGGATTTCTGCAGTTCAAAGCTAATTTATTGCTTTCTCAGATAGTCACATTTGTTTGTAGGAATGTCTCTATTTGTGCCCTGTCCAACATAGTTACTTGCCACAAGAGGCTACTTACACGAACATTCCAATTAGTAAAGAATAAATACAATTAAAATGAGTTTTTCTGTCAGACTAACTCCATTTTAAGTGCTTAATAGCTGGACATGGCAAGTGTTATGGATATTGGACAGTGAAGCCAAAGTATACTGTCATCATTGCAGAAGTTTAGGTTGGACATGAAGAAAAGAGAAACAAGTCATTCTTCTTCATAAGATTCTCACAGGGAGACCCTGTCTCGAAAAGACCAAAAAAAAAAAAAAAAAAAAAAAAAAAAAAGATTTTCATCCATTTATTATGGATAAGAATGACTACTGCACAGAACATATTGGTCAGCATAATAGGCCATATGATGCTGTAATCTCATCTGTATTTTCTGTCTTCTTATCTATTGGACAAGGAAATAAATTCCAGCCTTGTTTATTATGGTGTTATAGCACAATGACTGGCTCTCTGAAGCTCAATAAATATTTATTAAAGTTTTCATAACAAAAATCAAGCAAATAACGTAACAAGAGAAGACTTCTTAGAAGTGACTGAGAAGTGATAGATAGAATTAGAACTATTAGTACTTGGAAGATAAGTGGAATAGCTATTTTCTTATAGAACAACAGTTGGTCAAATGTAGTTTCAATGTAGAATAGATGACAGTTTTCTGGACTCCAAAGCTTAAAGCTACTTGTCACCAGGAAAAGAAAAAGAAGCCAGATTTTAATGGCACTGTCAAGTTCAGTTTTCTCTGATGTGAAATAGGTGACTGTCAAGTTCTTGTAGAACTCGTGTTGTTTTTGGCTGAATGAGACTTTAGAGAGAAAATTTGTTTTTCCTCCCCACAGCATTTAATTATTCCTCTTGAGCTAAATCAGGAATAAAATCCAAGAATGACTTGAAAGGCATTTAAACAAGCTTTCATCTTTTGGATTATGAGAAGGACATGAGAAGGGAATTGCTTATATCTATTAAAATATAGAAACACTTCAGGTTACAGCAAAATCTGGGTTTGCTAATCTTCTTATATTTCTTGTATTTAGGAAGCAGGTTCTCCATAGAGATTGTGTTACAGTGTGGTGGCTGCAGTTAGGGACCAACTGACTTCATTTCATTTTTGTGGTTGACAAAACTAGTTTAGTCTATGGTATGGAATCCTAAGATGCCCTATTGATATTATAGTGCAGAGTTAGTGATCTTATGTTTGATTGATTTTCATTGGATATCTATATATATATATATATATATATATATATATATATAGTAGCGGGCATTCTTTATATGGTCATTTTTAAAAAGACAAAAAATGTATGTAATTAACTTTGAAATGTGAGTGGTTTTTTGGGGGGGGGGATAGCATTCTCAGTGTCTGAGCCATTACATGGTGTCATAGCCCAATTCCTCCTTGTCCAGTGCTGCCTTTGCAATGGAGTTGATTTTTCCATGGCCAGTTAGAGGTTTGGTTGATCATTGTTTATTCATTTATTCTACTTAAATATGTTTTTTGACCATTGAAAAAGTTCACTCAACAAAAACCTTAATATGAAACTGCACATGGCCTGGCATTTTTCTTGTACTAAGGATGAACCCCAGGTCTTATGCATACTGATAAGCATGCTGCCATGGAGCTAGTCCACCAGCCCCTGTATCAATGCATTTATTTGTTTGCTTGTTGGCAATTTCATACAGGCAATGTGGTATATTTCAATCTTGTGCACCCTTATTACCCTCTCTTAACTTTCTCCCACTACTCTGAGCCCCTTCTTCCCAACAACTCTCGCTCCTACTTTCATGCATTTTAAAAAATTAAATCACTGAATTTAATTTGAGTTTCTTTCCTGAGCTTGGGTGTGGTTTATTTATAGGAGTACAGACAACATACCAGAGGCTATACTGCCGAAGAATATGACTCTGCTTCCCCTTGCAGCCATTATTTGCTAACAGCTTCCTCATGGTCTAATTTGTAATGTCATAATAAAACAATCCCTCTGGGGATGGATCATACATTTCTCTCCTGAACAGTCATCATTCACACTTGTTCCCAGGTTTCTGATATGAATTCTATTTGCTCTCACTTCAACAATGTTGTTATCTACTAGTTGCCATCTGCAGGCATTTAACTACCAAAAGATTGAGAAAGTTAGGCAATCCTATAATCTTTGGAGAATCCAACCACTTCTTAACTTCAATTTCAACGTCTTATCTGTAGTTATCCCCCAAAACCCCTGTGATTTACAGGGCGATCTGTCTATTTGACTAATTCAGCTGCTTTGGCCTGAATAAGCATTTCTGATTTAGCAGATTGTAGCTATAGAACTGAGCAACAACATTTGATCCAAATATGAATTAGAGTGGACTTAGAAGTCCACTCTAATTAGAGACTAGAGTCTCTATTTTATTAACTTAACTCGTTTCTTAATGAGGATAGGTAATTTAAAGATCATATCATTAGACTTTGATGATATAACCTTTGCATGTGAGTGAGCTGGGAGGCCAGCCTGAGATAGGAAAATATTTGGTACTGTTATGGTGCAGGCTTTAGCAATCCCAAATTAGTGGTAAGACTGTGAACGCAGTGAATACAGCTTTCTATAGCATTATGAATCACATCACGTATAGCCCCAAAGCTCAGGTGTTAAAGGCTTGATCTGCCAAGATAGCAGAGTTCAGAAGTGAGCCCCTTGGGAGACCGTGAAGTTTCTGCCCTCATAAATGGAATAATCCATTCATAATTTATTGAGTCTCAGGGGATGCAGTTCATTATAAAAATGGACTCTTTTATGCTTCCTGGCTACTGTGAGCTGAGCAACTCTGTTCTGCCACATGGATCCTGCCATAAAGTTCAGCTTTGCCATGGGCCTAGTGTGATTGGACCAACCAACTGTGGACTGAATTCCCTGAAAGCATGAATCAAAACCAGTCTTTCCTTCTTTGAATTTAAATATCTCAGGCGTTTTGTCACAGCAATGGAATGCTGATTCATGCACTTAAATTATAGGCAGTTCCCCCAAATAGCACAACATAAGAGAGACATAAAACTCCAAAATGATCACCAATCCCTTTTCTAAAATAATTTAAGATTGTAGGTTTTTTGTTATCTAAGTAGTTCATCTTAATCTTTCTCTTATCTGTAGCTTTATGGACTTGGGTGGGGGATTAAATCTGCTTATACTGTAGGATTGTGGATTCATGTCTAATTGTTGGAAAAGGACTTAGATGCTCATAATTGAATACCTAGAGTAATAGTCTATATATATATATATTCCTTATTTTTTCATATATATTATTCTTTTCTGTTTTGAAAACACATAAATATTTTCTTTGCAATTTTGATCCTTCTGTCAGTCACACAAAATTCAGATCAGTGTCAGTAAGGAATAATAAGGACTCAGACCATAACTTGTCCCCTTCTTACACATGGCAAGAAATGTTCCGTGTTTTGGGAAGTCAAAGTCAAAATATGTTTTCTCTTTGTTTTAATAGGAAAACAGGAGTAATGTGTGATATAGAATGAGTATGTAAAATTACAGAACTATAAGAAAAATCTAATGACTAGCTTGTACTTCTGAACCCAATTTAAGAAAGCTTTGGCTGGTGGCCTGACAGTGGATGACAGAAATGGAAGAGAGCAGTTTCTTACCTGAACTTTCTGGCAGCCTAGAATACATTCTCTTCCTACAAAGCTTGCAATAATAGGTCTCAAGTATCTTGAGGATGTTAGGTGAGATAGATAGTGGCAGGTGATCTAGAAAGTTTAGCTGGACAACTCTCAATCAGAAAAGATCAGAAAGCAATTGCAACAGGGCTGAACTATGTTAAACTATCTTGGGCATGGAAGGCTGGGGTAGTGACTATATTTCATGAAGATAGGTGTCTTTTTAAAGCAAATAATTTGAATGTCCTACAAATATTTGGGATACTGGCCATGCCAAATGGCACTAACATCCTATGATGAACCATTTGAGAGCCATTATGAACTTTTAAATTCAGTTTTGTGATTAGCTTTCTCTGATATATTTAAATCCACACATTATTAGAAAAGGGTTCAGATGCATACAAAAGAAGCTGAACCTAACAGGTTGATGATATCAGACCTGAGCTGCACAATCAGCTGCTTCAGTGGGTACAGGTTTCTAAATCATCTCCTTTGGTCAACAGTAGAAGCTGTTGTGATTGTAAACATGGGTAAGATGTATGGAGACCACACTTGCAAGTATACAGATGGTCTCTGGAATGCCAGAGAGTGTTACCAAAGGCCACTAAATCAATAAAGCAAATATAGGTCTCCTTGAGTCAAGCAAGACTCCTCCGTCAGCACCAGCTACACCTCACCTGCCTGGAAATACTGTGCAGCAGTGGCAGCCATATGCCTGTATATCCCAAATCTAATTGGCTATTAGCTCTCTCCTTGGAGGAATAACTCACGGCTGATGCTACAAGCTTACATCCTCTGGTGGTTAGGAGATGTTATAAGCCACAGGAAGACCCTGTCATATTTAACAGAAAAAAAAAATGCAATTCATGGATTAACATATCATCCAAACATCTGTGTCTATACCAAAGTAAACTACCATAACAATTAGTACAGTTTAAATACCTATATATCTAATTGCTAGTGCTTCATTAGTAGGATCGAAAGGTTATTCCTGGACAAACTGTCAGCCCATGAAAGAAAACAGCCAGAATTGACCAGAGACCAAGATAACAGCTCCAGAGAAAGTAGACTGTTCTGCTTCTCATCCACCTGTGCCCCTTTTCTAAGCTGTGGTGGTTTGAATGAGTATCCTCCATAGGCTCTAGGTATTCAGATGTTTGTCTCCAGTTGGTGGCGCTGTGTTTGGAGGTCTTGGGGTGTGTGGCCGTGCTGGAGGAAGTGTGTCACTGGGAGCAGGCTTAGTGAGCTTAACAAGCCTCGTGGTCTACAGTTGCTCTCTCTCTGCTTTCTGTGCTCTTTGCAAGATGTGACCCTCGGTTTCCTGCTCCAGATCCAGCCACCATGCCTCCCGCCACAATGGACTCTAATTCCCTGGAACCGTCCATCGTAAGCTCAAATAAACTCTTCCATTTATAAGTTCCTTGGTCATGGTGCTTTATCACAGCAACAGAAAAGTGACTAATACATAAGCCTAGGGAACATTCTGCAGAAGAGGGGGGCATGGTAGAATGTAAGGGCTGCGATTGGGGTGAAAGGTGAAACTACAGCAATATAGTCTGGACACTCATTTGATCAACTTGATTGAACATACAAGCCCCCCCCCCCCCCGCTGGATGGTGGGACCCATGGGCTGTGTGGGTTTGGGCACAACTGCTTGCAAATTGGTTTTACATGAAGGATGCTTGTACTCATAAATTATTACTTAATGTTAAAAAATGAAAAAAAAACTGAGAGAAAGATGCAGGACAGTTATGGCAGAATGAATGATCTGGGATGGGGTGGGGTGGGGCAGGGGGAAGGGAAAGGGAAATATGCCTGAACTGATTTGGAAAAATGATGTATGAAATACACAAAGCATCAATAAAAAGTGAAAATTAAAAAAAGAAAATACTTATTTCTCATTTATTGCTAAATTTCCGAGAAATTCCTTGCTACTTCCAGTTTTCAACATTACCGCTGTTCAGCTGAGTGTTTTCTGCTCTCCCCTGTTCATGTGCCGATCTCTGAGAAGGGGATTTAAGCTGTTTTGTGCTTTAGTCCATTTCGGTCTAGTTCACAGTTCCCTTGTGAAGTCTCCAAGTATGCTGTAATATAAATAATGAACCTGATAGGGAACTTTTGCTTCTCTTTTCTTTCTCTTATTCCCTCTCTCCCTCCCTCTCTTCTCTTTCCCTTCTTTGACACACCTGCCAATGAAACTCCTGCTGTAGTCTGGAAGTGCAGCATTTCTCATACCATCTGCAGACATCTTTGTCATCTTTGTTTTTTTCTTGAAGGACTTAGTGACCTGCTCCTTCTTGTCTACTTTAAGATGTGGATTTGCAAAGAAACTCACAGGATATATATATGCCTTACTCCGTATTTCGGAGGTTGGTTGCAGGTCTGTTTTTATTTATAAAGTGAAGTGAGTCTGAGCAGATTGGGAATTAGAATTTTTGTGGGCTTTAAAAAGAAAAAAATTTCATTTAAGTGAGAGGAGTTAAAAGCTGGTTTTAAAACATAAAATGCTTCATTTGGGCCCATTCTGTATGAGATCTGTGCATTCTCAAAGCAAGAGCCACAAGTCCATCTGCTCTGCCGCGGATGGTTCACAGCTACACAGTGCAGCATGGGTTGTGTGAGCACTGTCTCCCTGGAGGACTGCATTATGGCTACTGCTCCCTGGGTAGACAGACATCCTGTAGACTTCAAGGTAGGGGGCACTCACTGAGCAGTAGAGGTTTGCTTTCCATCTCTCCATTCGCACTTCCCTCAAATTAAATTCCTCCTCAACATCTGTTGATCAAACTGTAGCACCATTTTCTCTGTTTACAAAGAAAATAAGAGTGTGTAAGGAGCATGCAGAAAAAGGCAGTGAGTGAGTAGGAAATTCCAGTCAGCTGATGCCTCGCAGAATTGCTAAGGAAAGATCTGTTCCTCGAGGCTAGCCAAAAGTGAATTCTCACCAATGGGTGAGACTTGATGCAGACTTCAGTTGACAATTAACACCAAATGACTTAAGATCTGAGCATTAACAGTTAACATCAAATGACTTAAGATCTGAGACCAAAGATGTTTAGATGAAATTAATTTTTTTCTATTGCCTTCTATTTTTCAGTATTTCTTTTTAAATATTTTTATTGAAGCTTTGTGGATTTCATACATCATTTCTCAGTCCAATTTAGACTCATTTCCCTTTCCATGCCCCCCGCACTGCCAGAGTTTATGCATTCTGTCATACCTGCCTTGTATCTTTTTTCTGAGTCTTTTTAAAGTTTTTCAAAGCAGAGGATTACCGTTTTCAGGAGAACTTTACTGTTTCAGTCGGTTGGTTCTTTCTCCCAGTTCTTTTGTTGTTGTTCCCTCCAATTTGTATTGCTTCAACATATGCATATATATATATGTATATCTGTGTATAGGTGTGACATATATATATATATGTCACACCTATACTAAAATTGTGTTATCTGAAAATAAAGTGTATGTTATTTCCATATCATATTTCAGGATTCACATTTGTCCTTTCTAAATTTATATTACTCTAAAATATGCATACATACCCTCCACTCATATACCAAGATTACAAAGTCTGAAAATAAGTGGCAGGTTAATTCTAGAGCTTGTTAAGGGATTCACATTATAAGAAAACAGTTGCTTTCAGAAAAAGAGGAATATAACATTGATGTTGCTCAGTTTGTCTTACAACTAAGTGCTTGGTGCTAGCATCCACAAATGAGGGATCACATTCGCTGGTTGTTTTTCTAGGACCATGTTACTTCACTTAGCATAATGTCGTCTAGCTCCATCCATTTATCTGCAAAGTTCATGGTGCCATCTTTCTTTACTGCTGCATAGAACTCAATCGTGTAGATGTACCACAATTTCTCTGTCCACTCATTGGTTGAGGGACATTTGGGTTGGTTCCAGCTCTTTGCTGTTGTGAAGAGAACTGCAATAAACATGGCTGTGCATGTATCTCTGTGGTGGGGTATATACCCAAGAGTGGTATGACTGGGTCAGGTGGTAGGCTCACTTTGAGTCTTTTTTTCCAAGGGTGCTCCATACTGCTTTCCATAGTGGCTGTATGAGTTTACATTCCCACCAGCAGTGGATGAGTGTTCCCCTTTCCCCACAACCTCTCCAGCACTTGGTATCATTTGTTTTCTTGATCCTAGCCTGTCTTATCAGAGTGCCATGGTAAATTAAAGTGGTTTTAATTTGCATTTCCTTACTTATTAGCGTTGTTGAACACTTTCTTTTACTTTTTTTGTTGAAGTTTTGTGCAATTCATACCATATTTCTCAGTCCAATTTTAGACTCATTCCCCTTTCCATGCCCCCCACACCCTACCTGAATTCATACATTTTTCCATACATGTCATGCATCTTTTTTTACAATATTTTTAAAGTTTTTCTATGCAGATGTTTATTGTTTGGGGCTGAAGTTTACTATTTCAGTCAGTTCTTTGACCCAGTCCTTTTGTTGTTCCCTTAAATTTGTATTGCTCCAAAATATGCATATATGCTTTTCACATGTATATATATATATATTACATTATTAATATATCATATTACATAAACACCAATCTAAGTTTCTGATATGATAAATATATGGATTCATATCACATAACACCTAACCTAAGTTACTGAGATATATATACATATATATGTGTGTGTGTGTGTGTGTATATATATATATATATATATATATATATATTTGTCTTTTTGAGACAGGGTTTCCCTTTAGTCCCAGCTGGCCTGGAGCTCGTTCTGTACACCAGGCTGGCCTTGAACTCACAAAGATCCACCTGCCTCTGCCTCCCTAGTGCTGGGATTAAAGGCATGTGCCACCACACTGGGCTAGCTACTAATATCTTAAAGGTGCTTAAGAAATACTTGTTGACCCAAAATTTGAAACACTATAATTTTTCACATGAGTTCTTATCATTGTATTTTCCCCTTTCAAGGAAAACTAAATATCTTTTAGCATAGTAATTGGACAGAGCTATGACATTGAGTACATTGATTACAGAGATAAACCACTCCTTCCATGAGTAGGAAGAAATAAGCTTTCTTTATACAAACAAAAAAGAAAAGAAAATGCTCTTGGGAGTTTTGCCTGTGGCTAGCTAGTCAGGAACACAAAATTTCTACTGAACCCTGAACTCTCTAAAACCTTCTTCTAGAAAGGTGTTGGAACATCACCCAAGGCACCTTTAAGTTATGGCTAAGAATCTAATTGTGACAATTTGTTATTTAATAAAATGTACATTTCTAGGAACCTTTCTTTTAGTAAAAAAAAAAAGGATGCAACAAATGGAGAATGAAACAAAAAAAGGCAAAAGGAAAAGACTTTCAAAGAATGGGTGAGATGCTGGCTTTCTGTGGAGAGAGGGGAAGGGAAAAGGAAGGAAGGGAAGAAGGAAACTGCCTTGGTTGACTTAAGGTTGACTAAGGCAGCAGAAGCTTTAAATTGTGTTCCTGTGGCTCCACCTAGTGACAGAAAGATTTTCTCTCAGAACCTTGGTCAGGAGCATTTCAAATTGCACAAGCTGTGGAGCCCAGCTGAAGTCATATTCTTCCAGACCAACATATCTCACTCTTCTCTGAAGGAAGAAAGAATTACTTAGCTTATGAGAATGGAAAGTTGTAAAACTTCTACTTCTTTTATTAAAAGCTATTTTAAGCCACAGAGACTTCACCGGGGAGGAAGTAAAGATGGCTGAGAAACATCTTAAAAAGTATTCAACATCGTTAATAATTAAGGAAATGCACATTAAAACCACTATAAGATATCATCTCACTCCAATAAGGCCGGATAAGATCAATAAAACAAAAGATACCAAATGCTGGAGAGGTTGTAGGGAAAGGGGAACATTTATCCACTGCTGGTGGGAATGTAATCTGGTACAACCATTATGGAAAGCAGTGGAGAATCCTTAAAAGACTCAAAATGAACCTACCACCTGACCCAGCCATGCCACTCCTGGGTATATACCCACAAGACTCATCCTACTGCAAAGATACATGCACATCTATGTCTATTGAAGCTCTGTTCACAATAGCGAAGAGCTGGAACCAACCCAAATACCCCTCAACTGATGACTGGATAACAAAATTGTGGTATATCTACACAATGGAGTTCTATTCAGCAGTAAAGAAAGATGACATCATGAACTTTGCAGGTAAATTGATGGAACTTGAAGCCATTATGCTAAATGAAGAAACACAGTCCCAGAAAAACAAAAGGTGAATGGTTTTCCTCCTTTGTGGATGCTAATACCAAATCCCCAGTTGAAAGGGAAGCTGAGCAACATTATTGTTATATTTCTTTTTTATCTGAAAGCAACTGTGCTATTATAATGTGAATCTCTTAACAGGGTCTAGAATTGACCTACCACTTATTTTCAGACATTGTAATTACCATATATGGGTGGAAGGTATGTGTTCATATTTTAGAGTAATATAAAATTAAAGGGAAAAATGTGAATGCCTAAACATACTTTGGAATTAACATACACTTTATTCTCAGAGGTCATAATTTTGATACATATGTGATGGTTATATAGGCATATATTGGAGCAATACAAAGAGGAAGGAACTCCAACATAAAGACTGGCTCAAATAACTGTCTGATACAGTTAAATTCTGCCCCCCCCCCAAAACAAGCCTCTGCAGAGAAAAACTTTGGAAAGAATGAGAGAAAGATGCAAGACATGTATGACAGAAGGCATGAACGGGTGTTGTGGGGGCAAGGAGAGGGGAATGTGTCTAAATTGGACTGAAAGATGATGTATGAAATACATAAAACATCAATAAAAGTATTTTTAAAAAAGCTACTTTAAGTACTTTGTATTGTTGGCTTGTGATAATCTTATTAATTTAATAAGAACACACACTAGAGGCTGTATTAAAAGTACATTTTGTTATGATTTCGAGTCCATTACCACAACCATAAATATTTACAGAAACATACTATCTTTATAGAATATAGAGCTTATGAAGATATTTTTATTAATTAAGACTTCTAAGAGGACAGAATTAAGTCATCTCCATCCTCTCAATTGGATAGAAGTCAAAACCACATTGTACTAATTTGAATGTTAATTAGTCTCTGAGGGTCAAGCTTGCTTGACAAAGAGCTGAAGAATTTGTAGTTCAAGAGACAACATACCAAGGACTGGGGAGATTGAGGAGGAAGGATCATGAGTTCCAGGACACCCTGGACCCTGTAAGAGAGAGGAGGGGAGAAGAGGAAGGGGGAGAGAGAATGGGAGAGGAGAGAGGAAAAGGGGGAAAGGGGGAGAATGGAAGAGGAGAGAGGAGAGGGGAAGGGAATGGGAGAAGAGGGAAGGCAGGGAGGGAAGTAGAGAGAAGAGGATTGCATCCCAATGGCTGGGAGTCCTGAGCGCTCTCCTCACTGTTCTGACTCTGATCATCAGGACTCCTGAAAGACAGAGTTTCCATCACATTCCCTGATTTTCAGACTCCCAAACAAATGACTATCCTAACATATTTTACTCAGACCTCTTAATGATCTTTTTTATAATTACATGGATAACTACAGATTTTATTCTATACTATGATCTACTTGAGGACAATAGCCATATATTATTTATTCATTTCTTTCTGTGGCTCCAAACTTTTACTGGGATGAGGTAGAGTATAGCTTATTAAGTTTATATGAAAAAATATGCACTGCCTAGAATAAGCAAGCACTGGCTGTGTGAAACTCAAATAATTGTTTGGGGATGAATGTATTCTATTGACTACTTGTTGAGCAGTTGATAAATATACTAACCGAGAAAGGGATTTTGAAAAGTGAAAACTGAAGCAATTTCAGATTCCACATGCTCCTAGGAATGAGCATCAGTCAAAGCAACACAAAGCAATGGTGTATGACACAGAAGAGCTCATGTCTGAAGGAACACAGTGTGAACGAAGAGAGTCAGAGCCGAGGTTTGTTCACAGTGTGGGATTCCAGAAACAGGACATGAATGATCTGGGACAATCTGCTTGCTCCTTCATTCATGCACTGTGTCACATTGCCTCCAGTCTACATTCGTATTTACACATGATATTTAGTTGTAGTAATCTGTACCTACTGTTTCAGTAGATAATTAGACATAATACTATCTATCAATCTCTAATTTTTCTTATACTTGGGAACTAAAGCATGTTACTTTATTTAAAACTAGAATTTATTAGCATAAAATCCATTTCACAGATAAAGTATCGAGTCTCTGCAGCTTCTATTGCACCCAGTGTAATTAAAGAAGAAGCACAAAAAGAATCATTCAGCTTAAAGACATTGCAAACAACCAATTGCTGGAAACAAATAATAAAATGATAACAAATAATAAACTTTAGTAACAAATAATAAAATGGTTTAGATGAACATATTCTGTAGAAAGAAACAACCTGAGACAATGGATTATGGACACCAGACAGACAATGGTCATATTTCTCACAACCAAGCTTCATAGATGAGGCACAGCACAGACTTAAAACAATTTAAGCGAGAACATGGTGATTATATTACAATCTGGTTTGGGCAGATAAATAAATACAAAGTAATGAGATGCAATGGCTTTGACTGAAAAAATACAGAAACAAGATAGAAATCAATGGAAGGACATCACTATGGCAAAAAGGCCACGAAAGATTACATCAAGGAACAAGAAATAATTAGAGATTTGAAAGATGCAAATGAAGAAAAAAGGGTGTGTGTGTGTGTGTGTGTGTGTGTGTGTGTGTGTGTGTGTAGCAGTTACTCCAAGTATGCAAATAGGCCTGAAGAAAGGGCTTGGCATACTTGTGGGCCAGATGTACAGCTGTTGAATGTGTAGATAATTTGGGAGGAGTAGGCAAAGGGAGGGGGTTCAGGCTCCATTTCAGCATGTTCTGAGTTTATAGAAACGTCAATGGAAAATATTGAAAAAATATTTGGACATTTTGAAAATTTCATACATGAGTATTGTATTTACATCATTTCCATTTCCTCTCAGTGTTCCTCCAATTTCTCCCATTTGTCCCTTAACTCCCTCCAAATTTTGTCATTATTAATTATTATTCCATATATATGCATTTATAGATATACATATATATGTATAATGCATTGAGCCCATTTAGTGGTCCTCACATATATCTGTGTTTAGCTCACTTGGGAACAGATAACCTTCAGGGAGCTCATCTCTGGAGAAAACTTATTCTCCCTCCCTCAGCCTCCATTGCTTGCTTGTAGTTCTTCATCTTGAAATGGGACCATGAAATATTATCCACCACCTCGGCATATCAACTAGTTTGTCATTATTTAAATATTGTTAGACTACCATACTGTGGTGATTTCATTTGTTTAGCTTGCCTGTCATGTCTAGAATACATTAACTAGCACCAGGTGTATCAGCATACCAATTTACAGATTCGGTGTAATACCAGTTCGAATCCTTATACCCTTCTTTGCAGAAACAGGAAAACAATCTTAGATTTTTCCTGGAAACAGAAAAGACTCACATAGCCAAGGCAATCATGGCACAAAGAACAGTGGAGGAGCTGCCGCGTCTGATCTCAAGGGATACTACAGCACTAAAGTAATAAAAACAGCACAGTGCCGAAACTAAAACAGACATGTAGATCACGGAACATAACTGCTGATCCATATTTAAGATGACACAACTAAAGCCACCTCTTCTGTGACAAAGATTCCAAAAATACACACTGGAGGAAAGACAGCACTGTCAACAAGTGATGTTTGGAAAACTAGACATCCACATGTAGGAGAAAAATGAAACTAAATTCTTATCTCTTAGGGTGAAGAAAAATCAACTCCAATAGATCAGAGGTTTCTTTTTTAAATCAGTCCTTGTGTCCAGGACTGACTTTCAGTAGACTGGACCAAGGAAGCTGCTCTGTTATGTAAATAATGCAGAGCCAGAATTGGATAAGAGATCTTAACATGAAGCCTGCTGTTCTGAAACTGCTTGAAGAAAGGTACGGAGTATACTACAAGATATTGGTATAGGGAAGACCTCTCTAAATATGCCTCTGGTTGTTCAAGAAATAAGGCTAATTGGCAAATAGGAGCTCATAAAACTAAAAAGCTTTCCTGCATTAAAAGAAACAATCAATAGAATGAAAAAGCAGCCTATATAGTAGGAAACATCTTTGTCAGATATATATTTGACAGAACATTAATATCTAGAATAAAAAAGAAAATATCAAGTAAACAACTCAATAAAAACGAGCTCTAAATTTGAATAGAAAATTCTCAAATGAAGAAATAAATAGATAATAAGCACTTTAAAAAGTATTCAAAATCTGGTTCTTATTCTTTCTGCCCCTTCTCTCAGTATGTTCCATGAGCCTTAGGCATAGAAGTTACACTGTAGACATATCACTTAGGTCTGGGTAACTCACAGTCACTTTTCTCTTCAGCTGACCAAAGTGCTATAGCACTTTGAAATAGTGGCCAACTATCGCCCAAAGATGTTTCTTTGATGAAAAGTGCCAGGTTTTATAAAAAGTGCACTTGTTTATAAATATAAGGCTATATATTTAGAATTTAGTAAGAAATTATATTGGTCTAGGGAAATAAGAAAATAGGTTCCTGTTTATGGTCCATGACCTCTCCAGCCATGTTTCCTTGGCTATGTGTACATTATATACATGAATTCCTTCCTATTGAGTGGGCCTTAAGTCCAATTAGACAGATTTTTATTACCCCCAAGATCAGAGATTCTGCGACTTGACCAGTGAAGATAATTCCTTGGGTTGGCATTGCTGTGGCTCATAGGCTTTGCAGCTTGGTAGGATCCTTGATTCTTTTTCTCCCTTGGGTGCTTACATAGCATCCTCTGATAACACGTGGATGGCCTCTGTGGTGGGGGCTTCCAGGTCAGTTCCAGCTCCGCTACTCCACATCGTGTGTCTAAACGATTTCATGTCTTCAGCAGCCTTCCCTTCAGGTTCTGGGAGGCAATCAAGGGCCATGACAACAGCCTGTGCTCTCTTGGCAGTGCCCTGAGCAGCAGCTTGAAGGGAAGTTTCCCTTGCCTATCACTGTGATTTTTGTTATAGAGACTTCAGCTAAATACACGCACTCACATTTATCTTACATGTGTATTTTTAGTAAGCTTATTAAATGCTCCATTTCCCTTTGGCTTTTCATACCACTTAAGCGTTGTGTATCTCTCTTTCCTCTCTCTTCCCTTTATACAGTACAGTGGTCTAGAAATACCTTTATAATGACAAAACCAGTTGACTCGCCCAGGGGAATGGAGGAAATTTCACAGTCCCACCACAAGATAAAGAGCTACAAGCAATCAATGGATTCTGAGGGAGAAATACTCGGTTTTCTCCAGGGATGAGCTCCATGGGAAGCTGTCCAATCCCAAGTGGGCGTCCTTGAACGCAGGTGTGCAGGAGAACCATCTAATAGACTCTATATACATATACGTGTGTTTTCAAACATGCATGTACAGGTAACAATAATCATAAAGAGGACAAGAAACATGGACGGGTTAGGGATACGGAAAGAGTTGGAAGGGCAATAGCAGGGATGAACATAATATAAATCTAATAACCATGCATAAAATTCTCAAAATATTAAAAGGACATACTGACTTAAATTGTTTGGATTAGTGAGACCAACAATGCTCCCTTACTTCTCAGACCACTACAAATCAAGGGGAAGGATAAAGTGGATCTCCCTAACTAGGAGGAATTACTGAATGAGTTTATCTTCCATTTTACATTTATTTTTATTTATTCTTGTACTTCAGCTGTTTCTTTTCATTAGATTTTTGAATGAATGGGCTTTTAAGACTGTGCTTTCTTTCCCTGTCTCTATTCTACAATATTTTGTCCATTACTTTTCATCTCCGTATCAATCATACTTTACCCCTCATTCAGACTTCACTTCCCCCTTTCCACTTTCCCACACGGAGATCAGAAGAGGGCATCGGATTCCCCTGGAACTGGAGTTAAAGATGGTTCTCAGCCGCCATATGGGTGCTGGAGATTGAACTCGGGTCCTCTGCAAGAGCAGTCGGTGCTCTTAACCGCTAGGCCATCTCTCCAGCCCTGATTTTTTTTTTTAAGCAGCATACATTTAAAGCAGTATCCATAGCTCAGTGGGTAAAGGGCTGGCTGTGCAAAAGGACCTACGTTTGGATCCCAGCACCCTGGAAAAGCAGCTATAGCTGCTCACACTAATCCCAGCACTTGGGGAGGCCCAGAGGCTTGTTGGCCAGCCAGGCCAGCCTGAATGAAGCATTGAGCTCTAGGTTCCGGTGAGATACCCTGTCTCAAAATATAAAGTGGCAAGCCAGGCATGGTAGTGCATGCCTTTAATCCCAGCACTTGGGAGGCAGAGGCAGACTGATCTCTGTGAGTTCGAAGCCAGCCTGGTCTACAGAGTGAGTTCCAGGCTAGCTAGGGCTACTGGGAGACCTTTTCTCAAAAAGACCAAAAAATAAAAATTATATATATATATATATATATGAAGTGGTGAAGGCTGAGGAGACAGCTCAGTTGATAAAGTGCTTGCTGTGACAAGCATCAACATCTGCCCACCACATGTGCAAGCTCAGGTGAGCGCGTGCGCACACACACACACACATTTTTTTTTTTTTTGGTCTTTTCGAGACAGGTCCCAGCTAGCCTGGAACTCACTCTGTAGACCAGGCTGGCCTTGAACTCACAAAGATCCACCTGCCTCTACCTCCCAAGTGCTAGGATTAAAGGTGTGTGCCACCATGCCCAGTGACACATAATTTTTTTAAGTGGCATGTATTCATAGTGTGATACTTGTGGTACTGTTTGCATGCAGGTTTGTGCACCCGTGTCATGCAATGCCGCGGAGGTCAGAAGAGGGTCTCGGATTCCCCTGGAACTGGAGTTCTCCTGGAATTGGAGTTTCAGACGGTTTTCGGCCGCCATGTGGGTGCTGGGGATCGAACCCGGGTCCTATGTAAGAGCGGCCATCTCTCCAGCCCCGATACATAATTTTTTTAAGTGGCATATAATCATAGCACGATACTGTGGTATTACTTCTACTGCATATGTCAGTGGGGGCTAAGTGAAAACCTTGATTGAATGAGATGTTCATAGTATATAAAAAGCATTTTGCTGGGCATGGTGGCTGATGTGAGTTAGAGGCCAGCTTAATCTACATAGTAAGAACCTGTCTAAGTAAGTAGCCTTTGTTCTCAGAATCAAAGTTTTTCAAGTTCTGAAAGACATACCAGTAAGCTTCAGCAGAGAAAGTAGCACTTGCCGTGCCTGGTCAGACATTTAAATGAATTCTGAACACTGAGAATATATTTCATTTGTTTCAATTATTAATATAGAGGCAGCCCTGAATCTTAGTAATTATTTCATATTTACTGTACTACTTATATAAAATCATCTCACCAACAAGAGTTATCTATGTGCGTAGACATGTTTGAGCCCACACTGAAGGCCATGTGGACCATGGGCATCTGCAGCTGTAATAGATATTCATTAACTAATGGGCCCTTCCTCCACACAGCACCCCCTGAACCACATGTCACACATTCCTCCTTGAAATACGGGACCCCTTCCCCTTCCCCTTCTTCTGCTGCCTAGGAATCAGACAACTTGGGACTATTCGTCCACCATGTGGCATTGAACTTCCCCCTTCTGAATCCTATAAGAAGGGAGCCCTACCACCACTGGCACATGAGCCTGAAATCTCAGAGCCCCCACTATGCTGTCTGTCTGTCTGTCTGTCTGTCTATGGCATTAATAACCCTTCTAATCTTTTACCCAAAGGACAAACCTCTTCAGTGTTCTCCTTGAACCTCAAAACCAAAGTCTTTCGGGCTGGGAAGTGGATCCAGGGCCCATACCAGAGTTCATCTCTCATTCCAAGGAGTGATCCTACCTGGCGAAATTAAGCTAGTGAAGGAAGGCTGCCTCTGAGGAGAGAAAAGAGCTGCTGTGTGCACAAGAGTTCTGACGTGTGTGTCAGAAGAGCAAGAGCAGATCACAGGAAACAAAGCAAGAGGTTCTTGTTACTGGTGCTCCGCCCCCTTATTAAACCTCGTCAGAGCCCTTCCTCCTGTGTGAAAGAACAGGGACAAAACGCAATGTATGGAAGGAAGAGAGTTGACTCTACCTCATAGTTTGAAAAGATACCCAGTCTATCATGGTGGGGAATTCAATGCAGGAGGAATGTGAAGTGGCTGCACCTGCATTGCTGACCAGGAAGTAGAAAGCAGACAAGGAGAGCTGCTGTAAAACATGAAGGCACAGCCCTAATGAGCTGCTTCCTCCAGTAAAGCTCTGCCTCCCAAAAGTTCAACAGCCACAACTGCGTCATCAGCCGGGGAATCAAGTGTTCAGACACATGGGCCTAGGGAGAACATACATGTCCAAACCACAACAGCTCCCAAGGCTTCTTCCAGGCCCATTCACCTGTGAAATTCTTCACTTGAGAAGCTTGGCAACTGAAAATGTTCTCCTCAAACCATCTTACTTCTGATAAGGGAAATGACTTCAGGTAAGCCAAACAAGGCATTTCCAGGAGTTCGGTGCAAGGTATTCCAATGTTCATCTCCAAACCAGGTATATGATATTTCTCTCTAGAATCTTCTAACTAGTGATAGATAATACAACTGAATGCCAATTGTCAGGATGTAAGCTTACTCTTGTAAGCATGCACCCTGCGTGAAGCCTGTTCATTCCCACAGCCCATCGATATATTTCCTAAAGATGGTACATACAATAAACAAGACAGCAAGTGAAGAAACATCAAAAAAAATGTTAACAAAAGGGCTGAAGATGTGATTCAGTTTGAAGAGCGCCTGCGTAGCATACACCACACCCTCTGTTCAACCCTCTGCATCTACATGTAGTACCAGCAGGAAAAAATGTAGACAATCAGGAAAAATGGGACCCTCAACATATTTGTGTGTGCAAGTGTGTGTGTGTGTGTGAGAGAGAGAGAGAGAGAGAGAGAGAGAGAGAAAGAGAGAGAGAGAGAGAGAGAGAGAGAGAGAGAGAGAGGAAGAGAGGAGGGAACACATTTAAAGCAAGGAGATGATGCAGTATACCATAACCTGATCAAGCAGGTGTCTCAGGGTAAAGTTCAAGTTTAAGGTCAGCATAGGCACTTGTTGCTTTTGCAGAGAAACCAGGTTCAGTGCTCATCAACCACCTGGTGACCCACAACTGTGTACCACCAGATCTAAGGGATCTACCATTATTGCCCTCAATAGCCATGAAGTAGGTGTGTAGTGCCTAAACATACATGCAGACAAACACTGTTCATCTCTTAAAAGTACACTAAAAGTATCATCACACTTTCTAACTTAAAAACTAGCCTCATCTTTGTGAGGTTCCTGCCTAAGTATCTCAAATCTCCATCACAGATCCAGTTTGGAGATAGATTGGCTCTTCTGGAATCTGCTTCATTCTGGGGACCATGTGGAACCTCTGCTGGAGAATATTAGACCTGCTTTCTGGGCCATTCAGATTTCTTGGAAACAAGCAGAACCTGTTGGGTTATTGAAGAAAGTTGGAAAACACTCCACTCTCTGACCCCTCTGCATCTCCACATTTCTCTGATCCCTTCCCAAGGCTGGGCACTATTGAAGCTTTTTCCTGTCTGGCAGGACACAGGAAGCTTCGAGGGTCCAGGCCAACTCCTTGCTCCCCCAGTGTCTTGGCAAGAGTGGCCTGAAGGCCACTAGGGATGCCTCTGGGAGACTTGGCCTTTACTGAAATCCCTCTGAAAGCATGCTTCACATAAGTCCTGTATGAGTCTCAAGCAAACCTCTTTATTCTAAGTTTCTCTTGGGCAAATCTTTACAGCAAGTCTCTGGCAAAACTCAGACAGGTTCTTATGGAAAATCTCATGATGTTGCCTTTGTTATGAGTTTATATAGGGAGAAACACATGGCTCTCAGAAAGTGCAGGAAAAGGGATAAGATTTTAAGGAATGGGCTTCACACAAAAGGAGATGAGGGGTGAGAACTCCAAGAGATAAGGCTTAGGTGAGTTAACAACCTTGGTGGAAGGCATTTAACCATTAAGAGCAAGGAAGAGAGTCTAGAAATAACATGATATACTCAAGTCCTAATCTAAGGTATACACTAACAAGAGAAAAGCGCTAACCATAAGAAGAAATAGTAAATCAAATGGAGACTATCCCAGGATGGTTTTCCCATGGAACAAAGGAATTTAGGGCTTAGCAGCTGCATCCCATCTGCTTTTCTAATAACAGGACTGTAAATGAGCTCTCGTTTTATTAGCCCATTTCTCTGCCTGGGCTTAGTTGCTAGCTCAGACACTCCTGAATTCTCTGGTCTTCTAAATTAACTCATTCCAGTCTACAGCAGGAAGTTATAGCCACAAGGACCAGGATCCCCCTCAGGTGTAGCCTCAGCAACTTAGCTCTGCTGTGACACACCTTGCTGAAAACAGAGAGGAACACCAAATCCAGGAAACTGGCAGGGGCACAACTCAGAGAACTGGGCCTTGATAGAATCTTGAGTCCCCGGGATTCAGCATGCACACCCCTGTCCATAGGAGATTAGCTGCAGCGTGTGCTTGTTCCAGTTCTCTGTTGATTCTGCAGCAACCAGACATTTCAGAATCAGCCACATGACAGTCTCAGTGCTACCTTCTAAAAAAGGATTTAGTTTATTTCAAATTATGTGTACTGGGCATGGTAGGTATGTTTACATGTGAATGCAGTTCCTAAAGCAGCTCAAAAGAGGGCAGCAGATCCCCTTGAGCTTGAGTTAAAGGTGGTTTTGAGCCTCCAGATATGGGTGCTGGGAACAGAACTCAGGTCTTCCGCAAGAGTAGTATTTGCTCTTAACTGCTGAGCCATCTCTCCAGCCCATTTCAGAGTTGCATTAAAGCCTCTGACAAAGTCGAGCATCCTTTCATGCTTTATCTGCAGGATGCTAAAAACTCCACTAGAAAACTCCTAGAAAGGATTAAGCATTTCAGTAAAGTGGGGGGATACAAAATTAACATTAAAAAATCAGTAGCTTTTCTTTACACCACCAACAAGCAACTGAAGAAGGAATACAAAGAGACCTTCCTACTCACAATAGCCTCAAAAACAATACAATACCTAGGAACAAACCTAACCAAACACACCAAAGATCTCTATAATAAAAAATGTAAACCCCTGAGGCAGGAGATTAAAAAAGGAATTAAAAGATCAAAAGACCTCCCATGATCATGGATTGGAAAAATCAATATAGAAAAAAATGTCCATTTTAGCTGGGCGTGGTGGCGCACGCCTTTAATCCTAGCACTTGGGAGGCAGAGGTAGGCAGATCTTTGTGAGTTCAAGGCCAGCCTGGTCTACAGAGTGAGTTCCAGGACAGCTGGAGCTACAGGGAGACCCTGTCTCAAAATGACAAAAAAAAAAATGTCCATTTTATCCAAACTAATATATGCATTCAGTGCAATCCCAATTAAAATCCCCTTGAGTTTCTTCACAGATTTGGAAAAAATGCTTAAGTTCATATGAAAAATAAAAGACCCCGAATAGCCAAAGCATCCCTGAGTGAAGGGGGAATCACTATACCAGACCTCAAACTATATTACAGGGCTATAGTCATAAAAACAGCCCAGGCTGGGCGTGGTGGTGCACGCTTTTAATCCTAGCACTCGGGAGGCAGAGGCAGGTGGATCTCTGTGAGTTCAAGGCCAGCCTGGTCTGCAGAGTGAGTTCCAGGACAGCTGGGGCTACAAGGGAGACCCTGTCTTGAAAAGACCAAAAAAAAAAAGTTTAAAGCACTATATAGAAGGAGAGAAAAAAAACAGAAGATGTCTACAGAAATCTCTAGATTGGTAATGGAATTTCTAGCTATGCCTATAAGCTTATAAGTAAGGCCAGGTCCCTAATTCTATGCCTTCCCAGGGTCCCTTCTTATTCTGTTTTCATAGCAGAGTTCCTGTATCCCATTACAACTGTGGCTCCAGTTGTATGAATACTGTAACTGTTCCTTTCATCTTTTCTTTTAGTCTCTTGGAAGGTTTTCAACATGACCTAACATCCTTGCCCATGTTAACAAAGATACTGAATTCCCATCTCCTCCTGGCTCAATCAATGACAATGCAATAAATTTCTTGCTAGTAAACTGCACACAGCTTAGCTGCCACACCTCAACTGAGGCCCCAAGATCTACATTTGCTAACTTTCAGGAAGCCTGAAAAATCTAGAGACACAAAATAAGATGCTATGCCAGCTTTAATTATCCAGCCTTGGTTGACAAAAAACAGTGATGAAAACCAATTACCACACAAATCGCAGTGTCCCAGTTACCAAGGCTGTCCTATTATTTTATGACCCTGAAATATATGTTTTGAAAGCCAAAAAATTTTAGCCGTCTGTTAAAGGTAGAGCTTATCAACCAATTGTAACATTAAGTGATATCATACAGTTTCTGGGAACTTGCTGATTAAGCAAAACTAGAATTTTTAAAGTTGAGTAACACAATGTCTCTCAACATGTAAGACAAGGTTTGAATTTAATTTTTAAAATTTATCGCCGGGCGTGGTGGCGCACGCCTTTAATCCTAGCACTTGGGAGGCAGAGACAGGCGGATCTTTGTGAGTTCAAGGCCAGCCTGGTCTACAGAGTGAGTTCCAGGACAGCTGGGGCTACAGGGAGACCCTGTCTCGAAAAGACCAAAAAAAATAAAAAAAAATAAAAAATAAAAAAAAATAAAATTTACCATTGTTGGACTACCCATGTTGTATCATGGAGGCCAGTACAGGAAGATCAAGACAGGACACAGTGCTTCCTGGACCTCATTTGGTGACCATGGGAAGGGAAAACCCCAGGGTGGAGGCACAAGGGCAGAACTGATGGTGGTCTGGGCTTGCCAAGGAGTAGACTTCAAACATGGCATCTTTCAGCCTAATAAGGAAAAAAATCATAAGCTAAAGATGCTAAAACCTATGATATATGTGGCATGCATATGTGCATATTTTGGAGTGATGCATATTGGAAGGAATAACAACAATAACAACAAGACTGGGTCAAAGAACTGACTGAAATGGTGAACTTCTGCTCAAAACAGTAAACTTCTGCATCGAGAATTTTGAGAGAGACTGAGAAAAATATGAAAAACATGTTTGGCAGAATGCATGAGTTCTGGTGGGGTGAATGGGGCAAGGAGGGAAGGCACGTGTCTAGATTTGATTTGAAAATTTTTTTTAACATTTTTAAATTCTATTTCTGTATGTGTATGAGTGTACTATCTGCATGTAG